>JAUMHF010000025.1:3547690-3584659 GCA_032359275.1 Microctenopoma steveboyesi
ATGATGTTAAATCAAAACGCGTGGTTCTAGTTTGTGACTGTAAGCTGCACTTTTAGACCAATATAAGACGGTGTGATGAGACGTCCACAGTGAAGAGTCACTTGTTGGATTAATCAGTCCGTCTTCTTGTCACGTGACTTTCAGATAAATGGTCACGTGAACTGCGTAGCGGAAGTTTGATAATTTCCAACATGGCGGCGGAGAAGATACGTCAGACCTGAGGTGTTCTGCAGTAAACACGAGCTTTTATCTGATGTAAGTCCGGTCGACGGTGTTCACGGGGAAACTTTTTTGTTGCAAACAGTCGACATGGGTTGGGAATAACGACGAAGCGAAGCGTGACGACAAGTAGACAAGAAGCGTCCAGAGAAGAGAAGAAAGCAGCTCCAGCCCTGACTCATCTTCTCAGGTGAGCGACACCAACAGTCCGTCCAACGGGAGACTACATCCGAGCCACAGTACGCGCTGCATGTTTCCCCAAAAAGGCCTAATACTGAATAAAATGTTTGATTCATGTTGGCTAAAATAATGCCGAGCTCTTGTCAAAGCACTTTAATGACTTTAAACTTGGAACATAAAAGTTCCTCAAAGATGCTTTTACTCTAAACGGTGTCCGGCGTCTAGCCTGTAGTTGCTCGATGTGGTGTTTTCACCACCACCATGTTTCTCACTTCGACCGGCTGCATTTCTCTTATTCCGTTGAGGCAGTAAACACCAAACCTTTGTGGATGATGACGGTAAAATTTCTTTCAAAGAAAATTGTTTTCGTAAACCACCATAAATAAATAAAGGTTTACATCAACCTAACGTGTTTTTAGTCAAACGAGAGCCATGGACGGAGCAGGAGGGAGGTTTCTACCGCGACAGACCATCTCTGTGAGCGTGATCTCTATGTAAACTCTGTGCTGTTGACATTTATGTATGTAAACACATATATGCAGCCCGCATCTGAACATTACGCTAAATGTCATTTCTATATCCTAGGGCTGTAAGACTGGCGCATTAGGCGACACATTTGTCTGAATAACACGTGTTCTGCTGTTTGGCCCACGACGTTTCTTTCGCCTCTGCTGGAGGTTGTTTGTTTCCTTTCTGCATTTCGTGGTCACCAACTCTGAACTGAGTTTGGTTACGTTTGGCACCATGAGCTCGGTGAGTGTCGAGCACTTCCGCGCTCCGTTTGCTTCAAACGAGCCGAGCTGGTCAGAAAACCTCGAGTCATGAATCAGCCAATAAAAAGAAAGCACGATTCTTGCAGAGCGAGAAAAACAAAAGTGCACGAAAGCAGATTGGAGTTTAGGAGAAGTTGAATCTGAGTTTGGGACAGCGTCTGATCACCGCTGGACATTTACCTGATCGATGAGTTGTGTTCACAAACGGGCAAAGTTCAAGACAACTGAGTTGTTTCTCTTTTTGCAAGTTTTTTAATTTTTTAGCTAAATCTATGTAGAGCTGTGTTATAAATTTAACTCTCATTTAAAACACGTCAATACAGATAAATAACATCACTTTCTCGTGATGGTTATCACAATGTCTGTTTACTGCGTGACACAGACGCCACAACGATCAGTGTGATTATTATATCTGGTCATGAAATAGTTTTTACAATGCTAAAGAGCAAGGTTCTTCAGCTGTCCCGTTCTTTTAAGAACTTTCAAGCACCACTCGTTTGCAGTTTTTAGTCATATTTACACCAAAAAATCTAAAATTTACTTGATACCATTTTGAGGTTCACTGTCTGAGACGAGCAGCTAAGAGGATGGGAAAGTTCGGTCAGTAAAGACGGCACATGCACAAATGCACAAATTGTTCACCACGTCAGCAAGATGGTCTTTGTCACAAGTTCGGGTTTCTCCTGATTCTGGACAAAATTTCTGTCCCGCGTGGAACCAGATGTTGAGTGATCACATGACAGTAGTTTCACATGATCACGCTTCTCCTTTCTGTCCCTGTTCCCCCCTCATATGAGCTCAGGAGCTCCACGTCTTTAAACCATCAGTTCTTTGCTAGTATTGGAGTAATGGAAGTTTAATTATTTCTTTAAATTAAATCATTCATTGTCTGAGGACCTTCAGTTCTCTTACTGTGGACACAAACCAGTGAAACAGGAAAATAGCTGTCTTTTGAATTGATAGTGAAAGTTGTCTGTCTTTTATTTGAGCAGCATTCGCTTCAGGAAGTTGGACCAAACGCAGGCACGCAGCAGCTGCTGCTGATTCTGTGTAAAAAGCAGACACGACACGAGCTGTATCTTCAGATATGACAGCGAAGTGAGAATAAGTGTTACCCCAGTGATAACTGTATCAAGTGATCTGATATACCGAGCTAAACGAACAGTCCCGCGTGATCAAGCAGCACCCAGTCAAAAAGTTGATTTCCCACTGTTGTTAGTTTGCAGGTCAAATATTTACTTTAGGTTTTGTTAGTTTAAGGATATCTGTGCCCTGAACATACAACAGTGTCCTCTGTGATGTGAATACATATAATTTAGTTTAGGAAGCTTATGATTTGAGTTTTCTTGTATTTAATGCCACAGCATACAAATAAGAACCAACTTGTCCACAACTATGCCACGAGCAGCATTTTTAAGACTTTAGGAGGTTTAGAAATACGGGTTTGATTTACAGGTATCATCTGAAGAAAAGTAAGTTCACAATGAAATTCTTTCTTTGCTGTCCAAAACAAAAGATAAAGGTAAATGATACGTTGGCAACATGATGATAACAGCATTAAGGTGCAGGTTAAAGCACCCAAATAGCTCATGTGCAAACTAACCGTAAAGTTAATTGAGGCAGAAGGAATGAAGTGGATCCTGATTACATGTTCTCACTGTGTTTATATTTTATAAACCTAACGAACTGCAACCAAACATTTTGGTAATAATGTTTGAAGGAGCATGTGATTAATCATCCAGATTATCACGGTCAATGATTTACTGGGCCCTTTGAATGACGATGTGTCTCTCTCAGCAGCAGCCATGCCTCTGGGTGAGCCCACGTCCGACTCGGTGCCGTTCTTCTCGGATGAAAGCGAGGCGGAGGGTCCGGAGGAGCTGGGCAGGGAGACGGGTCAGGGGTCCGCAGAGGAGCCAGCCAGTGGTGTGTCCAGTATCCAATCACTGCTGACTGTCTTGATCCTCTTCTACATCAACCTGCTCAACTACATGGACAGGTTCACCGTGGCAGGTGCAGTACTCCGCCTGTAACCTCACAGCAGCCAATCACAGTCATGGCCTTAAAAATGTGTATTCTAGACGAGCTAAAGCGGGAAATGTAGGAAGAGAGGAAGGCTGCACATGGAAGGAAATAGGCTAAAAGATGGATTTGCTTAGAATAAATAATTAAGTCATTATTTCTGCGTCTGTTCTGCATATTTCCCTGCATGTATAATGAATGCAGGTCATTTGATCCTACTAGGTGTTCTCCCTGACATAGAGCATTTTTTTGGGATTAATGATGAAAAATCGGGCTTACTCCAAACAGGTAAGAAAACGAAACCTATCAGTTGATTAGTTAACCTAAGAACAAATCTGAATGCTATCTCGTGACGCCCTGTGCAGGCTTTTGTTTTGATACTTTGAGTCAGAAACCAGTTTTATTTAAATCTGCTTTTAAAATATAGTGAAGTTGATTTGCACGTTGTTTTCCTTCCAGTTTTTATCTGTAGCTACATGTTCCTGGCTCCCGTATTTGGATACCTGGGCGACAGGTACAACAGGAAGTACATTATGAGTGTTGGCATCACATTCTGGTCCGCAGTGACACTGGCCAGCTCCTACACCCCCAAAGAGGTGAGTCACGCGATGCCTTTACTGTTGTGACCAGGTTTCCAGTTGCAGTCACGTGAAAACTGTTGAAATTCCCGCAGCATTTCTGGGCCCTGCTGTTGACTCGAGGTCTGGTCGGAGTTGGAGAAGCCAGCTACTCCACCATTGCTCCCACCATCATCGCTGACCTCTATGTTAAGGAGAAGAGGACAAATATGCTCTCCATCTTCTATTTTGCCATCCCCGTCGGCAGGTGGGGGAAGACGCTTACTTTGAACAAAGAACACACGTTCTTGTGTATTATTAGTTTGCATTAAGAATATACTGACTGATTGTTTCTTGTTTTCATTGCTGAATGACTCGACTCTTGCCTTTTTTATCAGTGGTCTTGGATACATTGTGGGGTCACAAGTTAGTAGTGCAGCGAAGGACTGGCACTGGGCTCTACGAGTAAGTCCGCTGGACACTTTGGCTGTGAACCTCTGTTCTACCTCTACTTCCCTCTGACACTTTCTTCTCCTGCAGGTGACTCCGCCTTTGGGGCTTATTGCAGTGCTGCTGCTGCTCTTCGTCATCAAGGAGCCTAAAAGAGGGGCCATTGAAGCTCGACCAGAGAATCACCTGCGCCAGACCAGCTGGCTCACAGATCTCCTGGCTCTGAGCAAGAAGTAAGTTCGGTTTAACTCGGACGTCATGTCACAATATTATGCTAAGAACAGTATATGTATAACAATATTATTATTACAACAAAGACTAACAAAGATTTATTATCCTTGGATCAACATGAGGCAAACATCACTCTCTACTCAGTTGCTAATTTTAAACAGCTGACTCTGAGATCACATATGAATCTATAGAAAGAAATGACATATTAGTAACTATGACAACAGAGTTAAATAACAATCAATTAGACTTATTTGACAAAACAAACACAACACAAATGTTCCTCCCGCTGCCGATCATCTCTCTCACGGTGCAGAACTCTTCTCTATAGTTTTGATTTGCGTCATGGATTTATGTTACATCATGGATCTGATGCTGATCTTTTATTCATGATTCAGGTAGATTCACTACTAATTAATAGTTGGTAAATGAAAACAGATGCTGATAAATCTATTTTGGTTTCTACGTGTGACCACACCAAATAAAGCCGGCTCCTCTGAGAGCGCTGTCATAGCTGCGCACTGATCAATAACATCCACTGCATATGACACGCGTACACGTTTTATTCGTCTTGTATGTTGATGGGGCTTTTCGACATCTATACCTGCCACGTGATCACCCGGGCCACTGTTGATGTGGCCTGCGCTGCACACTGTGGTTCAGCAGGGCGACTGAACCGTGCATTGGTTTAACTGTGATGTATGTCGACGAGCAGCCTGAACTAAAGAGTCGTTGCTTCAAATGTCATATTTGACCGGGGAGAAAGCAGGTGTTGTATCGGGCGCTGATGTCCTGAGGAGCGAGAGCGGCTGTGTGAGCAGCGTCAGTTTCTAAGCTAACGTGCTGAGGAGCCTGTCTCACTTCATGCATTTGACTTCTCTTCCTGCTGGAGCCCTGCAGACATACAGCATGTGACCATCTCTGGAACATGTCACCATTCTTTGCAACATGCGCTGCTTGCAGGTTTCTGCAGCCCCCAGGTGTTGAGCGGTGTGTGAAAGTTGTGGCTCCTTCTGTAACCATGGTCTCACGAGTCACTGTGCAACATGTATGTGATGTAAACTAATAAAACGGAGCGTGTCAACCACATGTCCAAGATGATAAAATATTCAGATTCAAATCTGCTTTAGGGGCTTTTTGGTTTCTTTTTGTTTTTCCCTGCTGATCTGCTTTATTTTTTCTTTTGCAGCTGCAGTTTCGTGTTGTCTACTTTCGGCTTCACGGCTGTGGCTTTTGTTACCGGCTCTCTGGCTCTTTGGGCGCCAACCTTCCTCTTCAGAGCAGCCGTCTTCACTGGGGAGAAAAGTCCGTGTGTGGATGGTCAGTGCGACTCATTAATCAGGTAGGACACTGCACATGCTCCGTCAGTGGCACAGGACAACGTTTTATTTCCTGGGTTTTGGAAAGAGAGCGCAGCTTCCTGACACAATACGGCTGTTTCTCCTCTGATAGTCTGATCTTCGGAGCCATCACCTGTGTCACAGGTCTGCTGGGCGTGGCTAGTGGAGTGTATGCCAGCCGACGGCTGAGGACAAAGACGCCCAGAGCTGACCCTCTAGTGTGTGCTGCTGGTCTGCTCCTCTCTGCACCTTTCCTCTACCTGGCCATCGTCTTTGCTCAGGCCAGCACCATCGCCACATACGTGAGTTCTTCTCCTCACAAGATTCCACAGTGATGCATGCATTGGAAAGAAAACATCCACTTGTCCTTCTGATTTGGTCCAAATGTGCAGTTTTGTACATGCCGCTGTAAACGTGATGCGTTTATGTCCCACCAGGTCTTTATTTTCCTCGGAGAGATGTTCCTGTCCATGAACTGGGCCATTGTTGCTGATATTCTACTTGTGAGAAACCAGTCTTTTCATTTCGTTGCCATCAGAGTGTGTATGCGCAACAATATTATCATGAGAGCTGCAGTCAGAAGCGTCTTTGTGACCGACGGTGACACATTTGTTCCAGTTTTACCAAGCAAACAACCGTGGCAGATGACAAGTGATGAAAAGTGTTTCACAAAAGAGTTGGAGCGGACACAACACGTACCGTCAAAGCAACCCAACAATATGTTTAAAAAAAGATTAGATGGTCTGCTGTGGCCTGTGGGCCTCCATCCCTCTGACTGACTTCACTTCCTGAAGCCTAAACATAACAACGGCGCAGGAAATGACTGAGGCTCCCACCACTTTAAACCCATCACGAGTTCAATTTTTATCTAACAAACATTTGATCTTTGGTAGTTTCCACACTAAATTTTGTCGTTTCCAGCGAGTTTTGTTTTTACTTTTCTCATTAAACATTCTGAATGTTCTTCTCTACACCACGTTCTCACTGCCTGCTGATTTTCTGTCTCTCAGTATGTGGTCGTTCCCACTCGCCGCTCCACAGCCGAGGCTCTGCAGATCGTCATCTCTCATCTACTGGGAGACGCAGGAAGTCCGTACCTGATAGGAGTGGTACGTCACTGTACACATACACGTTCATAGCTGTGTATTTTTATTAGACGGTAGCTGTAGGAAAAGTACAGGAGACAACACCCTGAAGTGCTTTGTGACCTTTAAGCCTGTACCATAACACATGTAAACATGATTCTTTGTTAATTGGAGGGTAGTTGGAGGAACTGGCAGCTGGATTTAGTTTCGAGTCTTTATACTGAGCTCCCTTCTATTTACAGCACAGACGTGAGAGTGATCTCACACACACACACACCTGATCCCCCACCTCCCCTCACACATGAAAAGACGCAGACAAACTGCGACAGTCCGCTGCAGCAGGTTGCACTTCTCCTCACAGATACGTCTTCTGCCGCAGGTTTCTGACTCTCTGAGGAAGACGGACTCGTACCTCTGGCAGTTCCGATCTCTGCAGCTGTCTCTGCTGCTTTGCTCCTTCGTGGCTGTGGTAGGCGGGGCTTTCTTCCTCGCCACTGCGCTCTTCATCGAGCGAGACCGTGAAGTGGCGGAGAACTACGTCCCCACAGGTGAGCCTATGATGATTCTTTATTTTATCTGTGACTGCATAGAATAACGTTTGGTTCTGACGCTTCTTATTAATAATGTAATTGAATATTATGAATACTACAATTCTCTCCCTCTTTGCAGACGATGAGCCAATCGTCGTACCAAAAAGCGGGCGATCCACCCGGGTGCCGGTGTCGAGCGTCCTGATCTGATGACAGAAGCCTGATGGCTTCCTCGTGTGTTCAGCCCAACCCCACAAACCCCTGTAGTTATTTTATTTAACTCGTTTTTTATTTTTGGATGCGAACACCGTTTCAACTGTCTGCCATGCAGAAGCATTTTAGGATGTTTATTTTTAAAATATTTGGTCAATAATTCCTTTTTATAACTTGCCCGGGAACGCAGCAGAAGTTTTTTGCCTTTTGACTGTCACTCACCATGTGTTTCATTGGAAAAGTGAGCTGTGAGGAGAAGCAACGGAAGCTGCTCCCTGGCTTTGCTATTACATTTTATTCGACACTCCGGAGCCTCCAGAACCATGTGAAGCGACCTGGCAGGACTTGACTTTTTTTTACCTCTAGTGGGCCTGTAGACCAGCCCTGATCTGGGATCAGCAGGCGAAGAAACAGGACAATATGGTCCCTATATTAGCAAAAACAGGCTCCCTTTTAGTTTTATACACAGCACAAGCTTTAATAATCAGTTTTCTAATCATATATTTGTTGACGTTAAGCTAATTTTAATAACACTAACCTTCACATAGTTTCTTAAATGACTCTTGTCCAAGAAGCAGAAAATGGGAATAATTTTATCACCACTGCAACCTTTTACTCATGTATTCATCTCGTCACTGTTGTTTTAATCATCTTGCTCTTGTTTCAAATGTCTCCACGGTTTTATTGGACATTTTATTTTCTATCAGGTCCGTCTCATCGTTTTCTTTGTGTCAGGTCCGAGCACAGTTCAGCTCAGAGTGCTTTACTTTAACAGTTTGTCTCTATGAGGGCTGGTAGAGTGCAGGTTGTGGTAAAATATGTTAACTGCTGTTATTTAAAAAAAGTTTTTTTAAAATCAATGTTAATAATCAAATTTGTTTGTTAAATAAATCTTTTGTGAGCTATTAAAGGAGAAATATCTTATGGGATATTTGTGTGTTTGAAGTTGATAAAATAAAAAATGTATAGAAATGTGTTAATAATAACCCGGCAATAGTAAGTATTTATCTTAAATAATAAGTAAATATTATTACTAATAATAATGCAGCAGCGATCTAAAGCTTGATTCAATAAAGAGATCGGTCTCTCTGAATAATGAAGTCTATAAAGGTAAAAACGTCAATATAATCCTTGAAGTAACAGAATTGTAATAATTCAAATACCGATCTTATGGCTGTGGGCACAGAAAAATAGTTTGAAGTGTCCCGTCTGCAGAATTAGTCTGTGGCTGAAAGAGCCTCCTACACAGTTGGTTGTCCAGGATGGGAAGAAGGCCTGGGGTCTTCCTGTTCTTCCTCGAGTCCACCTCTAGTTGATTAGTGTTATCGCTGATGAGGTTCTACACCGTTTTAGATTTCCTGAGGTGTACACATTAGGTACATGACAGTGTTGCCCCTACAACTTCCTGAGGTGAATTTTGCTGCTCATCACTGCCTCGGATGTTGAAAACACTAAACATCAAAGAACATGGCCCTGTGTCTCCAGGTAGGACCCACCACCACCACCACAATACCTGATATGTAAAATAAAGAGGGGCCTAGAACACCTGGGACTTGCAGGACCAGTCTCTCAAATGTCTGTGCTTCAGGCCTATGGTAAAAAAAGGTACTACCACTACCTTCCTCTTGTAGTAAAACAATACTGTACGTTTAGGTTGTAAGTTAGGCCTTTTATCGTCATCAGAGTGAGACGTGTTTGGTGGTTTATTAGGTGAGGAAACGATGAACTGTATATGCATATGAATAGAGGGGAAGCGGTTGGTTCACGGTTTTTTTCACGTTGTTTATGAAGATTGTTTGAGAAGAGATAATGATATAATAACTGCTTTTAAAGAGCGTTTATAGATGTTATGTTGACTGAACTTTCCCAGCATTGCCATTTATCGTTTGCAAAATGTGAATTGGATTCATGTGGATAGATGTCTGTGCTCAAAATATTCATCCTTAACATGTTAGCCAGGCAATTTAAGCAAGGACGCAGGTAATATTTGCAGCTTATGTGATTGATTTTCAATCATCAATCAACATTGAGGTGCCTCTAAAATGCAGCTGAATGATGCCTGGCGTGGTCCCTGAACACCTCATACATAGGCAGAGTACATTTTTGGGATGAGGAAGAGCAGCCTGTAGGCGTGTATGGAAACACAGGCCTTTGCCGAACACGTTCATCCTGAGTGTAAACAATGAGTTTTACAATCCATCAAGTAAAAGTTATTCTTCTTCACTTCACAGCGAGTGACGTGGTTTATAGTTTCTGCTCATGTAGTCTTCTATAATCTGATATCCAGTAAGTATTGTCCATTTTGTGAGCCTCTCACACATTAAAGCAGACAGGAAAGGAACATTTCTTGCTGTGTGAAACAGGCTGCTCTCCAACCAACTTCAGACACTGTGTGAAAGCTGATTTAAACATTTAAAAAAGAATAGAACAAAGTCGTAGTCGTACAAATACTGATTAACTCACTAACTATAAAATGGCTCTCTGTGTTCAGTGTGAGTACTTGTACCCCAGATATTTAAATGAGATGTATCTAGATGCATCTTGTTGGTCTGAATCACAGTTTTTTTAGAGTCAAAAGAACTGTTTGTACCTGCACAATCAGAAACATAACTCAGTTTGCTAAACAGACTCTGACATGCTTTCCAGCTTTTTGCTCCTCGTCTATTTCCCCACTTGTCTCTTGCTGAATCTTCTCTTGACTGAGGGAGAAAAGAGGCCCAGTGAGGACAGGAGAGGAGGACTTGTCTTCCTTCCCTCGGTGTGGTTTCCTGTTTGTAGGTGGGAGGATGTCAAGACGGTTGCAGCAGCGTTCAGACAGCGTTGCATTTTTTTAACGCCCGGCAACAACCTGAGGTGTCACATTTACACCTCCTGATTGGTTCAGGGTGTTTGTGTGAAACGTTTTTTTTTTCTTTCTGAAATTTCGCTGCTGCGAGCTGCAGGCCCCTTTTTCCAATTTCCACCGCCATTTGCAGCTTGCAGTTGAAAGCTGCTGAAAAAGGGCAGTTTGATCAGCCCACACACATCGCTCCTCACGAGGGAGATGTGAACTTTTACGGTAGTTGTCTGGTTAGTGACTCACCTGGTTAGTGAGTCATCCACTGCACAAGCTTGCACAGACTCACACTGAGTAACTGTAATCTAGTGCTAAGATTTCTGGTATTGATCCAGTGACTTTTGAAGACTTCCATCTGTGCCGTTTCTGTTTTTGAGGCTAGTTTTTTCTCAGAAGAACCACTGAGGAAGAAGATAGAATATCAGAGAATCTGTGGCGGGAGGCAAAGTGAAACTCGACATCTTGACTCAGGAGGTGATTGGGTGCCGTGGTGACACAGAGGGAGGGAGAAAAGAACTAAGTAGGCTGCTGAAGGCACAGATCAGATCATTAGCGAGTAAAGACTGACGAGGTGGAGGAAAGAGGTCTTCAAACATGGCAGATGTTTGGTAATATTAGTCGTCTAATGTGGACCAGATACTACGGCGGGACACGACACCAGCTGCAGGCCCCAAAACGTCACCGACCCTCTGTCCTCAATCCAACTGTGTCTTCATTCAGCGTGTGTCCTCAGGTGAAGGTGAGTGTTTCATTGTATGCACATGGAGGGAGGTGGGGGTCAGGCTATGCCTGCACAGAAAAAGTATTCACTCCCCTCTTTTTTTTATATTTAATATTTTTCACACTCAAATGATTCAGACCATGAAACACATTTAAATATTACACAAAGATAACCTAAGTAAATGCAAAACACAGTCCAAACCTGTCTGCACCTATGTGTCATGAATGAACTGTAATGAACTTTAACTTTCCACACTGATTACTGCCAGACCCGTTGAATCACCGAATCACTTAAGTAGAAGCTGTCTGACAAAGTGAAGCACGTAAAGGATAACAAGAAGCAAAGAACGAGACCAAGAACAGATGAGAAGCACAGCGAGACATTTTCAGACTTCGCTTCTCCATCGATCCACAGTGAGATTTGTTGTTCACAACAGAGGAAACCTGTGGTGAACTTTCCCAGGAGTGTCCTGCCCACAAAAATGACTTCAAAGGGACAGCTGCGACTCATCCAGGGGCGGCGTAGCAGCTTCACGACCTGGACGACCTAGAACCACAAAGTCTGTGCTGGACCAGGAAATCATGAAGCAGAATGTCCGACCATCAGTTCATGAGCTCAAGCTCACTGAGGTCATGCAGTAGGACAGTTACACCGTATGGTTGTCGTCATCGTCCAGATGTACCTCGTTCATGCTCGAAAAGTGGCCCGAAGAAGAAGAGGAGTCGTCTAAATTTCCTCCACAGTCATGTGATGTTTAGGAGGGAATAACGTTTTCGCACAGGACCGGGCAGCTTTTCTCCTTAAACAATCAAATCATAATTTAAAAACTGCATTATCTTCCAACTCCAGGTGCTGAAGGCCAAAGTGACCCATCGACATGCGTCCACTGGCATTTTTGATTGTGGCAGAAGTCAATGCGCAGAAATGAAGAACAGCTGATGTTGAGATTCCCAAATTCCTAAATGTAATTCCTAAACTCTGTAGAGAGTACAGAGAGGTGAAAAGCATCAGCAGCATTGCAATGCAGTTGGATTTTGTCCACATTTGTCTCAAATCTACAAAGAATATGAATATAAGTGAGTGAGGTTCAGATTTTCTCATGTGCAAACAAGTGGGTAGAAAGCAGCCTGCAGGAACCTGCTCTGTTCTGGTCTCTGTTCACTTTAGCTCGTGCAGACGTCTTCTTCAAAAAGAACACATGCAACGAGCTTGTCTCTTGTAATGTTAACCTGAATTTTGGACAATCAGCTGCTGTGTTTTACAACACTCACACATAAAGCAGAGATGTCCCAGTTTCATTTGCAGCCACGGGCCTTTGTCACATGTCGTTCTCCACCTGTGACTTTCCCTTCATTTCCTGTCTTCTCGCTAGAGTGAACATTTTGTGTCCTCCACTGCTGAAGGAGCTAATTTCCATATACTTTACTGATATCTTGAATATGAACTGTGCAACCATCTTATATGATATGATGCATTTTAAAGGATGAACTGAAATGTTTACACTTTGATTGATCACTGCTGACGTCCCTTAATACGAGTGTCACAAGGATTTGTTTTAGTTTTGAATTATGTTCATTAATGATATCGGCTGTTTAAATGCATGTCAGCGGGGGTAATAACTATGATTAATCTTTGAGGTAGGGTGTTGTAGGCAGGTTCATTACCAGCAGATCCACTTATTAGATACTGCTCTATGTCTTTTCCTGTCAAATTGTTTTGACCTTTTCATCTTCAATTCTAAATGAGTCTAATGCCTTTCGGGGGTTTTTGTGGTCTGGGAAAAACTTTGAAACAAGCTTAAAGACGGGGGGCCAAATCTCACAAGATGGCCGCCTGTCACGCTGCAGCTTTGTCAGTGTGTGTTTGTGGTGTGTTTATCTGGAGACTTCCATGTTCACGTTCTGAGTGGGTGCAGGTATTTTCTGTGAAGTGTTTCCAGGCTTTGGTGACGGCTGCAGATTGTTCAGTGGAGGGTTGTGCTTTACCAAGGAAAGAAAAAGAAGTGTACCAGTCAGTCGCACCACGTGTAAAATGGTTTTCCTTCCTGTATGACACACCTCTGTGATGAGGAGGATGATTCTGATGCCTCAGAAAAATATCAAACCACCAGCCGTTTGTCAGAATAGGCTTCAAGACACAGCTTCATCCGGTTTCTTTATCTGAGAACAAAGATGTGTTCAATGATAAAAAGACATAGATGTGTAGCATGAGGACTATCGTTAGAGTAGCACTGAGCCACGAGCCACGAGCCACAGGTTTGGGTCAGTGGACCTCCATCTATCTATGGATACAAATGCACAGAACAGAATAAAGTGAGACAAATGTTGAGTTTAAAAAGAGCTGACGTTAGTAAGTATTAGTAAGGTTTAGTAGTGTTACCGTTTTTACCAATGGACTTTTTTTTGCTGGGTCCTGGTCTCCTGTAGAGAGGAACACTGTCCCACTAACATGGACTACTTCATTTCTGAATGAGCAGCCTGATCACCTTTCGTCTGCCGTGATCCACTAAGAACTCTGTGAGTTCAAACAGCGTCCTGCGTCCTGTGCTCTTCTCCATCACAGCGCTGGCTATGTCCAGATAAAGCCGTTCACACACACTCACACACGTGACCTCTGCTGATCTGGCGGCTTCTTTGGGAACTTTATATCATGTTCATTCTTTCCATGTTTACCGTTATACTGCTGTGCATTGTGGGTTAAGCAGGTTAAATTGCGTCAGGGTCCCCCCAGCGCTCATCTTCATCTCATCCGGCACCATGGCGTCATCTTAACTCCCTTGTGGCTTGTGTTTGTTGCTTCCTCTTTCAGGCTCCGTTTAAACAAATGCAGAATGATGCAGCAGCAGGAGCTTACAGCATCTTCTCTAGGACAGAGGAGCGGCGGTGGCTGTCAGCTGTTTATAAAACTCTGATGTAGTATTGTTGTCCTACGAGTATTTTTAAGAGTTGATCCTGCAGTGAAAGCTTTGAGTAGAAAGCAGTTGCGTTCATGTCAAGTGGGTTATCACAGCGTTGCTGCTTACTGTTGCTGTAAATCACTTTAGAGGAGCCCCTGTAATATGTGCACACACACACACACTAAGCAGTATTTTGCAGAAGCGTCTGAGTACAGCAAAAACCTTGTTGTCATGGTGATGACACTGATGAACAGATGATGAAACTCAGACCACAGTTGGTTTGGTTTTTACATGTCAACCCGCTCACTTCGAGTTAGACTGAAGATTCTAAATCGTGACGCAAACACCGTGATTGTTTTTTATCCTTTCACTTCTAAAGCTGCTACTGTTTTGTTTTGTTCAGTTTTTCACTTCTAAAGAAGAGAACCACAAAGCGAAGAAGCACCACACATCGACTGGCAGCAAACATGGTGTATGTTCATGTATGGATGTGACAAATGACAGATGTGTTTTAAAGCTGGGTTTTATTAATACTTCCTGCTTCACTGTCTGATCAGATCTACACAGACATTCACGCTACTGATCCAAACTCATACACACACCAGATTGTATCATCTGTTGTCAGTGGCAACACCACACAGGCAAAACACTTAAATTGGAATATTTTTTCTGTTTCTGATGTTGAACTAGAACAGAACAATAACTCTTCAGCACGTTTCCTTCAAGGACCCACTGAGTTGGCTGTAACAAAGCGCTCTGTCCTCCTCAGGTGAGCCATGGACGTCTCCTGGTTCCTCCTGGTTGTATCCGCCGCTGTCTTCGTGTCCATTGTCCTCCTGGGTGTTGTCTGTCTGGACTGCAGGAGAAAAGGCCCGCTGGGTGAGACCATGTAAAACTCTGCACAGACAAACAGCAGTAGACATTTGTGCATTATTACCATTATTACCTTATCAGTTACCAGGAAACGGTCACTCACGCTGATGTGGTTTATAGCTGCGGTACCTTTCTAACCAGGCTCAGACCAACATTTTCACACCTCTAAGAACAGTCCATACTCACTCAGATTTATTTGAGCTTAAGCCTGAGCTAATTTTTGTTTTATTTCCCTCCAGTCTACATCAGGGAAGCAGACGCTTCAGATGAATACATAAAGTAAGTCTTTACTCAGCTGAAAGATCAGATTTCTTCTATATAAACGACACAATTTGATAACGTGTCTCTTTTCTCTCTTTCACTCAGCCCCCCTTCAGCACTGTATCCATGTAAGTCTGAAATACATCATGTCCTCTAGAGAGTCTTTCAGACTTCTCTGTCTCAGTCACCAGTGTTAATGTTTGTATGATGCGGTGGTGTTGGGTGGTCACAAAGTTACATGAGGTCTAGGAAAGATGTTGAATGAACAGATGAAACCAAACCAAGGATCTGTACAGTATTTACTCTCTACTGTCTTCATTTAACTTCAGTCATTTAAGTTTTGTATGAACGAAGATGATTATTGAAGTTGTGGACTTTCCAAAATGACACAATGTTTTAAAATATGAGTAGATTGTATTTTTTACTTCACTGTTGTAGTGATTTCTTTGATCCTTTTAACTTTGAATCACTGACATGTGATACATCATGAGGAGCTGTGTATCAGTGTATTACTCCATGGTGATGATGCTGATGATGAAGGTGACTTTTTTTCTGTTTAGCTGGGGCACAAACGGCCACTGATCCGAGGTCCATCCGTTCTCCCTCCAGCCTGCTGCCACCAGTGTGAGTTGTACTTTTTAACGATAAAAAGACAGGAGGCTGCGTTTTCGCTCTCTACTGTATTGTTTACAGTCTTTGCTAAAGATTCTGCTGCAGTCTTTAGACCAGATTCATAGTTATTTTAATTTGTGCTTTGATTTTTGAGAAATGTGTATGTCTTGCTTTTCATACTCAGGTCATCTTCAGGTGCTCACTGGAGACAAAGGTCCGTCACCCCAGAAACTGGTGAGTTGTTTGTATCTGATAATGTCGTCCTCTAGTTTCTAGTTTAAGCAGCACACATCACTAACATGTTCATGTTTTTACCGTTTAAAACAGTCACACTGGGCTATGAAAAGTATGAAAGCAGGCTTATAATATAGTTTTTATCCTGCAGAAAGTAATCCGAGTTATGAAAATCCGGCTATAGAAGGTAAAGTTTTTGTGACTTTTACATTTGACATATTTTAGTGCAACTAAATGTGTATGTTATTGCATTTTCTGTTGCATGCACAGTTATAGTTCACAGGCCCCAATTACTGACTTAATTTTTAATTGTGTCCCTTTAAAATTATGCAAATTAAACCATTAAGTCATGGACACTAAAAATGTTATTCTAGTTATTTGAATGGATTTTAGCTGATGATTGCTAAGACCTGAGACCTAGAGCTAAAGCTAAGTTTGACTCTGTGTTGCCAGTGTGTTGATTGTTGGTAGCTGACGTGTCATTTTCTGCAGAACCTGTTGACAGCGACGCAGAAGAAACTGGATACATGTAGGTTTCCTCTATCACCAGGGTCTATGGTGGTAAATGAGGCTTTGATCTCATCATCTCTTATCCTTCTTTTTTCTGCAGTGAGGTGATACCTGACAATGGAGTTTGTCCTTCAATTAATCAGAGCCGAGCATCAACCCCCAGTTTAGGTACAGTTTGGCAACAGAAACACAGCGAGAACATTTTCATTCAGACCTTATAGCATCAATAAACCATACTGTGTGTATCCATGGGCAGGTTATTAGACAAGCCTCAGAAATATATTGAGAGTAATACGAGACACAAAAACAATCACTGTCTGTGTGATCTTTGCTCGATCACTTCAGGACAGTCAGAGACTTGTCCCAAAGATTCTGTATTTGGGTGCAGCTATCCTCTTCTCATGTCTTGAGTCTCCACAGTACAGTGATGTCATCACCATCAGTGTTGTCCCGTATAGAATCACTCTAGCAGGCGATAAGGAGCTTAGAGTTGAATTTGTTCTCAGACCACAGCTGTTAGAATCCTTCAAATGTCAATTTCTCTCATCTCTGCACTTGTGACCTCTGAGTCTGCCTGCAGCCTTCTTGGTCACTGTCCTGACCAAAGCCTCTTCCCCAGCTCATCGCTGTGCATTACTTGTTCACGTTCATTTCTACGTCCTTTGTATAAAAGCTCTAGCCAGTATCAGTGCTGTAATCTGTTTGTGGTGTGATGGTACGCACACAGGTTTACTGATAAATACGTGAGTGGTTTAATGTCTTGGATTTGGTAAGAAACAAGGAAACATGAAAGACAGAGAAAGATAAGGAAGAAAAAAATGAAAATAAAGGATGTTTTTATCCACAGATCAACACGATTATGAGAACGTGCCAGAGCCGAAAGTTGTGATTTGTGCCGATACTGAGGAGGAAAGAGACTATCTGAATGTGGAGCCACTGCACCTTCACGGTAGTTGGAAATTCTTCCTTATTGTTTAAACAGGAAGCTGAGATGGAAACAAACTCGGCATCAGCTGTCACTTACTGTCTCACAGACCACTGTATTCACAGCTTAGCATCTGTTTTCTAAAAAAGAAATACCCAGCTGACTTTAAAAACAGCACTCACTGATACAAGAGTGACTCCTGTAATGTGAATGAAAAAACATTTTACATGCAAGTAAAGTTTTATTGGTGTATTTCCAGAAGTGACTGCACTTAATAAAGCCAGAAATGATCACGTGCAGGAGCGGCCCGAGCCTCTATGGAGCCCTAAGCAAAACTAAAAATTCGGGGCCATCTATTACTGTCAATAATACTAATTAATGATCATTCACACGCTACTGTAAACATATCAGTCATGCAACATGCAGCACACAAAACCTGCTGTTTTTACCCAGCTGTGGTTTTTGTTCTGAAGTGATGCTTCATGTAATATTTATGTAGCACTAACTGTGATGTCACAGGAGACTAAAAGTAACACAATAAACCAGGATAAATTCTTTTACTATAAACATATCTACTGCCCTTTCATTTCATGGAAAGAGAAGATCTAGAAACTTCTTCTCAGACGTGAGCCCGCTGATCATTTTTAGCAGGGTGCTGCTGTTGGGCCCTGCTCTGACCCAAGGCGCTCACAGACAGATCAGTCCTGCTGCAGCAGTCACAGCAGGAAATAAAGTGCACAGGAGATCAGATTTAAAGCTCAGTATTACAAACATGAGCTCATCTGTTCAATAGCTTGAGAAAATAAGTAGCTACATAAGCTACTAGTTGTTAACTAGCTGCCAGCTTGTTTTTGGAGGCTACACTCCAACCAACTTTCCTAACTTGAGGCAGAGTGCAGTTTTTCTCCTCTTCCTCCTTTTCGCTTTCTGCTGCTGAAGGATTTTTCCCATTTTGTCTTCAACCTGTGGCCTGTTACACGTTACCAGCAGAGCTCTGTGTTTTTGTACAGTAATATAGCTTTGATAAGATGTCAACCAACACTCGCACATTAAATAAATGAAACATTTATGAACTGTTCTACAGTTTCTAAACCTCTTTAGCGCCTTGCATCTCTGGCTTTTGGTTTGCAGCCCAGTTCCTGTCTGGTTCAGCCTGTTTCCTGCAGCAGGCAGTCGTTCTCATCACAGCTGCAGTGACTATCACACAGTACACTACCTCATCAGCAACAGTTTTACCAAATTTGGTGGCTCATAAATATTTGGAGCGTTAGATGCTAAGCAGTTCTATGGTGTCTTATTCTTTGTTACTAGCAGTCTATGCTGAGCATGTCTCAGCTGTTTCATTATTAGTTTAGATTAAATTCAGAGTTAAAGTTAAATGAACATTAGATCTTTGGTGGGGTTTCCAGACTTAACTTCCAAACTACAGGAAGTATTGTTATTACTCTTCTCATTAAACATTTTAAATAAATTGATAATCTTCTCATTCTCCAACTCTGTTTTACAGAAGGTGCACATTCCCGAGGACGAGGCTCTGCCTGTCGTCGTCTCTCACCTGCTGGGAGACACAGGAATTCCATACATGATATTAATGGTATGTACATGTACATTTATTTTCTAAATCGACTCTAATCCAAAAGAATAAGCCTTAAATTACCTCAGTGTTATGCTGACGTTTCTGCTTTCAGCCTCTTTTATCTCACAGTTTTGGTTCTTCTTTAGTTCAGTCTGCTTCCTGCAGCAGGCAGCTGCTCTCGTCAAACGCGCTAAGATTGAGCCACAGTACCAGTAGTGGGGGGTTGAACATGGGGTGTAAGGACTGGCAGGAGGTCCAGGCGTGGTGGCAGTGCTGGACCTCCTCAGTGAAGTTGAAGCCAATAAGACGTGGTGCGGCACTTTCAGCCAGATAGAAACAGATCAAACTAGAGCTAAAAGTGAGTGAAAACCGAACTTAAGTTTATCAGGTGGACAGAGACACCACTCTACAAAAATGATCATATTGGTCTATCTGCTGTGAGAAAGCTGCTGTTTGGCACTATTTTACCTTCCACCACCAGTCTGTGGAAGTTTTCAAGATTTGGAATTGAAATTTCCTTAATCTTGGAAACAATAACAACTCACAAACCCTGTTTAGCTTTTGCCAGAGGTTGCCAGAGGTTTTAGACAGAACACAGTTTTTCAGCTTGTTGCTCAGTTTGGTCAGTACTTAAAGAAAAAATCAGAAACATATACATAACATATTTATGAAACTGTCTAATAAGTAAATTCTTAAGTAAGGAATGCCCGACATTTGATGGTTCAACATGCTTTTATACTTGGAGCACAGATCATACTGTAGAATAACAGGTGAGAAGACTCTCACGTCCACATCCCGACTTTAACACAAGAAATGTAATGAGTTTTTTAGACACTCATCCTGATCACACATCCAGTCATATTTAATTTCAGATTTTATACAAAAAACAGAACTGTTGGCTCAAAGCAACACCGATGATGAAGACGACGACGATGACGACAGCGTTGATGACGAGGGGAACTACGTCAACGAGCTACCTGTAAGTTAAAGCAACTCACTAATGTTTGAACATTTGTTGTAAAACAGCAGTTCGCTCAGGTTTTCCGTTTGTCTTTTCAGATTGGTCACGGCCACTCCAGCGCACGATGAGACCATTCACTCACTATCACAAGCATGCGAATGATCTCTGACACCCTGACAACAGTGAGCCTATGAACCAACGCAGTCATTTTTCTTTCCCCAGCTGTGATGACAGTGTTAATTTAAGATCCTACAATGACCGGCTGAGAAGTAAAACCGAAAATGAAAAATGACTATACCGAGAACAGAGAATCTGTGGGGGCTAAATTCTGCAGCAACAAATTTCAGTTTTATGAGGCCTATGAAATCAGGCTCCAGATGCAAGTGTGTAGATTTAAAACCCAAACTGCTTAATTTCCACTCTCACAACGGTAATGCCTGCCCCCATGATGATGTTACAGATGACTCAACACTTATCCAAAACAGTTTAAGCAAAGGCTGAATGTGGGAACGTAGTAAGACAAACACGCGTTTATCTAAGCACGACTGATAAACTACTTGATTTAGTTACTATAGTTCTCAAACCCGACTGATCATCAACCATGACATTAGCTCGGCGAGACTGCATTTTGTCAGACAAATGCTAGAGGTGCAGTCAGCCGATCACTTTATTAGTTCATCTGGGGAACAAATTTCATGGTCATCCACTAGTTATGGTCTGCAGACCAGAATAATGGTCCATCTCTACAGCAAGAAAATCCTTTAGTACATGTTTTATCATTTCTACTAGAAAAATGTCATTTTATTGATCAGCCCTTTTCTCCACTGTGTCTTATCTGACATCACACGTAGTTTACCGGCCAACATGTTTGAGCTTCAGTCCAATTTTACTGACAACTCCTGAGAATGTCTGAATTTACAAATTAATTTTTTACAGTGTATTTATGTGTTATGTCGTTCCTGTATCTGTAATCATATTGTGTGAATTAGAAATGTTTTTTTTAAATGACTATGATTAAAATTTCAACAAAACCTCTACTAGATTTAAATTTAGATATAATTTCTCCCATCATCTTAAATTATTCTACAATACGAGCCAGTGTTTTTACATCTAACTGTAGTTTGCTAAAAACAAAGCACACAGTGAAGTGTATGATGCGTCCAGAAAATATTCACCTCTCAATAAAGAGAGGAAGATGTTCTTTAGGAGCAGATTAGCCTAGCTTAGCAATAGGACAGGAGCAGCTAGCCTGGTCAGTTCAACTGTTAAGGGGTTATATACTAGATCTCTTCTTTTGAAATAACAAGCAGCATTTTTCCTTAAATATGATTCTAAAACGCACTTCCTGTTAAACTTACACGTGTTTTTGTGTAGTGATGGAAGTTGCAGATCACAAACATTGCTTGACACAGTTTTTAACAGTTTTATTGGTAATGAACTGGTTTCGTCTGTAAAAGGACAGAGATGGGAAAGAGAGAAGAAAAATGTTTCCACTGTGGTGAGTCCAATGTTTTTACCAGTTTGTCTTTACTCCAGCGTGTGAAAAAGTCTGTACGTACATCCTGAAAACCTTCTAATCAAATAAGACATAAACCTCTCCGGTGAGACGTTTCTGTCTTTTCACTTCTTTTCTAAAAGATGGGGGTAAAAATTAGGACGTGTTAAATTCATGTCAGGAGGTGGGAATGTTTGAGATTTCAGCTCACAGCGACGCTGCCGTCCTCGCTCCTGAATACAGGTGTGATGAAGACGTTTCAGTTTGCAGAGGGATGAAAGGACAGCTGCTGGGTTGGGTGAGCCTGAACCTGAACAGCTACAACACAGACAGACAGACACACACAGGAGGAAAGTTTAAACCATTTCACGTGTCAAATTAATTTACTACAACTAGATCTACTGTAAATGGTTATTAGTTGGTGCAACTGATGAAACTATTAACACAAAGTCACAGCCACATGGATGGACAGACACAAAACAAAGTTGGGGGTAATGAGCATTCTAGTTTGTTCATTGGACAAACTGGCCGAGTCATACAAGGGGTGTTTAGAACAGTAGAATATATTTTGATATGATGCCACAATACTAGAAACTGGTTTAATACACTTCAAATCTAGTTTTTTTGGGAGTATGTTAACGTTACAAAGGTACCCAGCATCAGAGAAGCCTGTGTCTCCACAGATCACACATAATGATGAATAAAGGGGTTCACATTTAGCAATAAAAAGAACCTGACATTAGTATCTTAACGTGATTTACCTGGGGGGGGCCCAATGTAGAAGTGCTGTGGTGCTCCTTGTTGGTGTGGTGGGCCGTGCTGCGGGTTGGAGCCACTGCCCTGCTGAGGAGCGTAGTGCAGCATGACAGGTGGGGGCCCGTGCCCAGCAGAGTGGTGAGGTCCTGACATGCTGGCTGTGACATGAGCCTGCAGAAATCACACAACAAAGCGTAATGAGATACTTTACTGCTGAGTGAACACGGGTTGAGACCAGCTGATTTTCTTTTTGGTGCCACAATGGGATCAAGTAACTAAAAAAGCTCCAATCAAAGTTCAGTGGACCGAAAACATCACCATGAAAACATGATGGAAAAATGGCATTTCCCGTTTAATTCTGGAGAAAACGGAGTGTAGGAAACGTTTTATTAGCCTGGTGAGCTCAGCTCGGCAGTCGGATCAGACAGGACGGACAGTGATGATGAACCTCTAGAAGTTTCAACCTCACCTGTGTGAGCTGGCTGATTGAAGGGAAGCCGTGTGGCAGGGGCTGGTGGGTGGGGAGGCCGTATCCCTGCATGGTGTAGGAAGTCTGCGGGGAGCTGTGGCCTGCTGGCATGTTAGGAGTGTGAGCTGTCAGACCTCCGGCGTGGAACATCGCCTGAGGCTGAGGACCACCCTGATTCGACTGAGAGGGAGAACAAGTGAAATCACTTATAGAGAGATATAGGCCAGATCAGGACATTCATTTCATGAACTAACCCAAAGAGATTCATTTGCTTCTTAAATAGAGTTTCAATTAGCTTAAATCATAATGGACATTATTGTCTAGGTTGATGCATGCAGGTGCTGAAAGGCAGCGACAGGAATCCAAAGCACTGTGGTGTACTGGGAAGTGCGTCAGCGGCAGCCCCCACCTGAGTGTGTCCTGGGCTGGGTGCGGTGTGCTGGGGTGGTGGTTGATTCCCAGTGGGGGTGCTGGAGGGCTGAGGATGATGGATGGAACCCGAGTGGTGAGAGAATGACTGAGGAGCTGAGGAGAAGAAAAATGGTTTTCATACAGCAGCATTCAATTCTTAACAGAAACAACACAATCCTGCTATAAAATAAAAAGAGCATGCGTCAGTTACAGCAGGACATGATCCTCCTCTTTCTACTTACCATACATGGCCTGCTGTGGACCCTCAGGCTGATGCTGAGGATACTGAGGGCCTGGAGGAGCCATAGGCTGAGGGGGGGCCCCGGATGTCAACATCCTTGCACCGCCCTGCAGCACCGAGTAAACGGGCTGAAAAATCAAACCAGAAGAAGATTACATCATCCACTGACAGAAGTAAAAGGAGAATGTAATATAAAGCTTTAGGTCATCTGCAGCTGTATCACGACTCAGATGAGGCTCAGGAGTGATAATCACATTTTTAGTTTCAGGTTTAGATGCCAAGTACCGTCCAACCACAGTGTTTCTGTGCGTTTAGCTCCTTCTCTTCCTGTTTCACGTCAGTGTGCAGTCACACTATTAAATAAGGCAACTATGTTCTCAGCATATGACCTCACGAGGGGTCGCCTGATGTGTTAACAGACGCAAGCTACAGTAGAATAAGTGCAGCCACAGAACCACAACACGGTTCGTTCCATGAACTGTGAACCTGCTTGAGATGACTAACTAATGAGTGTGAAATGGAAATGAAATGTGAATATATTCTGCTATGTGAGTTATGCTTAAAACAGTGAGTATTAAAAATAAAAGTACATAAAATGTTTAGAGTGAAAATGAGCGTGTTGAGTTGAGAAGGCTGGGATCCTCTTAATAAAAGTTCTGTAACTAGTGTTTTACTGTTTGAGTCAGTGACAGGTTCTTTTCCTATGCTGAACATCACCGAGGAGATTGTACCTGGCCGTGGTAGTGTGGGGGCATGGCCTGGATCACCTGACCATACTGCAGGTAGGACTGCGGGTAAGGCGAAGCCACCAGAGGAGGACCTGCTGCTGAGGCGGCAGCTGAGATCAAGGGGGAGGCTGGGGAGGCGTGATGCTCCAGCCGGGGTCCCACCACTGGACATGAAACAGCAGAGTAAGAGTTGCCCCTTTTACTCGCGATACAAGACCCACATTGGAACATTTAAACTTGCTAATGAAACAATACTAATAGTTCAAAATAGAAAAAAAAAGTTACAATATTTTGGTCAATTCCATTTTATTCTATCTATAGGAATATTCATGGAACTACAGGACCCATACTGGAAGATGTAAACACTCAGAAGGTTGTGTGGGCTGCAGTTAAATACAACCTCTTATCATTACTGATTAAGTTGCTGATTATTTCCTTGACGTGTCTAATGTTTGTGCGCAGCGTATACCTTTAGCTCTGGGGTATTTGCCCTGGTTAACAGTCGACATTGTGTACTGATATATTTGTGGAGCCTGGAGACAAGGAGACATCAAAAGAGTGACATCAATTGTTTTTTACAATATATTGTTTTCTGTGTCAGACGTGGTCAACTAGAGCTCAGGGTGTCAAACCTGGATGGAGTGCCCCTGGATGGGGATGGGGGAGACGTAGGACAGGTAGGGGCCAGGTGGGTTGCTATAGATGGCTGGCCCTCCTGGCTGGCCTGGAGGAGGCAGGACCACGGAGGGGGTGGGAGGAGCCGGTCGAGGAGGGGTGGGCGTGGGCGCAGGCTTCTGTTCAGAGAAAGACGTAAAGTCAGAGAGAACAATCCGAATCAAACCGAGCTTCATACGTCACCGGTGAGTTTCACACTAACAACCAGTAAAATGACGAAAGTGTGTTATATAATCATATTATTGTTAAATAAGCGTAAAACTTTCAACCCTAACACTGAAACTATTATTCTTTCTTTACAGCGGGCTAATAATACAGGACACTTACAATGTTTTTAATGGTTTTCACAGTGAATAAAAACGTATCACACAATTAGTAAAACTCAACACGCAGTGATTTTCTGTCAGTCCTGTCAGTGACCGCACATATGAACAAACTGCATCGTCACATCCACCAGGTGTGGAAACACAGCGATCAGGTGCTTTTTAGCAAAAGGCAGCAGGTGAGTTTCTGTATTGTTGCTTTAGTTTTTCTTCACTAACTGGGAATGTACGTACTTCATATAGTACTTTTTATTTAAAAAGTATATATTTAAGTGTGTGTGTGTGTGTGTGTGTGTGTGTGTGTGTGTGTGTGCAGCGGTTTCAACAAACTAACCATGACTGTGTTTCCTTTTATGGGCAGAAATTCTTTAGCATTTGGATTCAGTGTTGAGTTCTTCACTTGCCTGAAATAAAGAAAACAAGAAAGATCATAAAAAAAAAATGTATCCCTCTGAAAATGTTTGTGTTTTGACCACAAATTCCATTCTTCTCTCCTCAGAACTGTGAAAACTGTGTCAGTGTGCATCACCAACTTCGTTGTCAAAAATGTACACGGTCCATTTTGCTGCTGTACACAACAACGTTACAGTCAGCAGCACCACCTGAGATGAAACTGCAATGGAGTTAAAAAAAAACAAAGCCTGATTCAAAAAGCTGTAAAACACCAAGAAGCAGGGAGGCCATCGTTTTTGGAGTTGAATGTCTCTAGAAACTTGGCAGATGTTCTGGAGTGGTCACGCCATTAACAGCAGATACTTACGCTGCAGCCGCAGTAGCAGCCTCTGCTCGTTCACTGCTCTCTGGACAGGCCTCCTCGCCGCTGATGGAGGTCAGGGTTGTTCCAGGCCGCTCCATCTCTGGCCCTGAGGACTGGGGGCCAGATGAAGCTGCAGGGGATGTGGTGGGCAGAGCTGCCTCTGGCGCTTGTTGCAGATCTGCAGAGGAGGTGGCAGGTTTGGGTGGGCTGGGGGAGGATGAGGAGTCTGCAGGTGGTGCAGAGCTCTGCTGAGGAGGATCTGCAGAGGCTGGGCTCATTGAAGGAGAGGAGCTGGGCTGCAGCTGAGAGACACGTCAGATGACAAGTGAAAAAACTACAGTGACAAAAGCATCAAAACTCCACCAGATGATTTATTATTTTAAACTTTTCCATCATTAATGAGATTCACATTATGTCTATACTGCGTTTGTAATCTCCAATTCAACACAGTGAACTAGATTAAGAGGAATTGACACTAAGAAAACATGTTTTTACCAGAGAACTTTGTAATTTTACTCTTTACAAGCTAATCTACAATTTTATTCTCTTCTCAGTCATTAATAAAAGTCAAAATAAAAGATTGGGTTTTTCTTATTTAGCAAACTTGACTGGAAATAAGGAATTATAATTTTTGTGGACCACTCATATTGGGATTATTCAGGCTAAACGTAGTTCCTAAATGGCTGAGCATAAAGAAACTCTAAAAGCAACAGGTGGCCCAGACTTGAGCGGGACTCAAGGTCACTCACAACCGTCTTACCCTGAACTCTTTGCCAAACTTGCGGAGTTCCTCTAACTGAGATCTCTGCTGCACTGACGGAGCTGGAAAAGAGGAAATGAGGTATAGGTTAGAAGAAGAAGAATATTATGCTCATTAGAAGCGTCCTGTCTCATGTGATGCTGAAAAACCAGGCCCATGCATTTGTTGCTACTAGACTGGACTTCTGTAATTTATTACTGATAGGATGTTCTAATAATGCATATTAGCAGATGACCATCCACCCTGAGCCTGGTTCTGCTGGAGGTTTCTTCTGTTAAAGGCTTTCTACATTATTCTATATACTGTTACTGTCTGTAAGGCCTTAAACTTTGAGATGACTTGTTTATTTGGTGCTATATAAATAAACTGAATTCAAATTGAACTGAGGCCGACATCAGATCCATCACAGAGGTGTTATTTCTCTAATATAGCTGCAGTATTATGTCACCACAAGCACAAGAGGTACAGAGCAAGGAACCAGTGGGGAGTCTCCTGAAGGACAGACGTTACCTTTGCTGCTCTTGCCTTCCTGTGGACTAGAAAGACTTTCAGCTCGCTCTTTAATTGCTGTGCTGAGGATTTCATTCACTGTGGAAAACAACAAGACTGAACCCAGCTAGAAACATCTGTACATTGATTACATATCCAACACGTTAACATGTTTTAATCAGAGCAAATAATGAAATATGTTTTCTAAAATTCTGTCGACGAAGCAACTAACTCAGGAAATGTGTTAATAAACCGTTAAAACCAGTTGTACGATGATATTATTATGTATCTGAGTTTTTGTATTTAGACTGATCACTGATCAATATTTAATAATCCTTAAATGTCTCACCATCAACAGGGAACAGCGGGGTGGGGCCAGAGGGTTTGGTGATGGTGGTGGTTGCTGTGGTAACAATGGAAGTGGAGGAGTCCAGGTAGGAAGGGCCCAGCAGGGGGTGCTGAGGAGGGGGATCTGGTTTTGATGTACGAGCAACTAATGGGGGAGAGATGCATCAACAGACAAAGAAAAGAAGATGAAGGGAAGTGACTGAAGGCTTAGAGAGTAAAATAAGAAATACTCATGAATGTTCTTCCGTTTAATTTATTAGACCATGAACCACAACAGGAACAGGAGCAGGTAGGACCTGGTTTGGATGAAGCATTGTCTACGTGTGTGAGTAGTAAACTGTCCTCCTATGATTCCACATTAATGTCACATGTGTAGTATAAGTATAAGCAGAATAAACTGTCACAGATGTAATTTGCTTTTGGAACGTATCTAACTTTGTAGAAGTCTTTCACTCTCCTTCATGAGACACTCATGACGAGTGTGTTACCTTCAAATAGATCACATGTAAAAAAGACATAGGACCTAATGTCAGGTTTTCTGGGATTACATAACAACTCCATGGATTTATTTACCTGCAGGGGAGGACTGGGAATTTGGGGTTCGAAGATTCCTGTTATTCTGAAGTCTCTGGGACTTCGGGGAGGTTCTCGGAGCGACTGAAGTGGAGAAACAAGCAGTCAGGTCAGACCAATGGACACAGAAACACACATGTACACACACACACACGCACGCACTGAGCAATGTCTTAGATATAAAGGCTTTAAATGTGACATAGCAAGAAACAAGTAAGGAAAAATTAACAATATTTAAATGTTGTTAGTCTTTTGTCTACAACCCTTTTAACAGTCCGACTTGCTTTTGACCACAACTTCACCAGGTGGATTCTGGTGGACAATCTTCATCTGTACAGAGTCATTCTGACTAACTCTCGACAATCCTCCTTCTACTTTCGGTGCCTTTGTTGTGAGAGAAGTTAGTAATATTAGTTTGTGAAGTTCTGAAAAACTCTATCTATGAGCTAGAATACGCATGAGCCAGAATATTAACACCTGTGTGGCTTTAAACAAACAAACACACGAGAAGATCAGTTAACAACGATAGTTCTTAAAGAACAACCTACTGTTGAAAGAGAAGAAATCGGAAAACAAAATGGTGTTAAAGAAATGCACTGGTACTAGACAAAGAGTCTCTGTATTCCATACCTCCATTAACAGAGACGGTGTCAGCAAGCGTCGTTGGATGTGAGAGGGATTGTGGGAGAACGTGATTGGTGCAGGGATGGCTGCTGGCTGCAGGAGGGCTGCTTTGAGTTTGATGTGGAGAGAAGGAAGTTCTGACAGACAGAGGGCTGCTCCGATCAGAGGCTGGTTTGGGTGAAGAGGAGCTGGGTGGGGGGTGTCTGGTGGTCGTCTGTGTAGAATTCCGACCGGAGGATCCGCTCCTCATGGTACCGGCAGACAGGCTGATCTCCCGAGCCCGTTGTGGGAGAGGAATGTATTTACCTTCCCTGGGAAACCAGATCAAAGACGAGAGGTGGTGTGAGGAATTCTTAGAAGCTGATTGGACAGAGTTTAGAGCTACCACACAAACAGAAGAGCAGGTGGGTTTTCAAACAGAACCCAGACAGGAAAAGTCCAAAAGTGTAAATTCAGTGTCTAAAACCAAGCTTTTTTAGACAGAACATGTGCTTTATGGTCCAGCACCTCGTTTCATCTTGTTGCTTCTGGCAGCAGTTGTGAGTAAATGCTAGTGTGCCAGGACGTTCTGACAGGCAGAGGGTTTCACTGGCAGCCATGCATGCCCAGACTATGACCCACTCATTCTGATGAGCTTGAGTTTGTGCTGTGTATTCAGTTACTTTTACCTGCTAGCAGAGGAGATTCCAGGACTGGACCTGTCCTCCCTCTCTCGGATCACAGAGCTGTATTTATCCTCCTCACTTTTTCCCTCGTCATTCTCTAAAGAGACCCGCCGGTTGGACTGCAGGCTGCCCTCGATCTCGCTGGCTAACCGAGCTGCTCGTGCTTCGCGCTGTCGGAAACCCTCCGAGTTTCCCCTCTCCAATGGCATCCTGGGAGACAAATATACCACAACAATAACAGATCGTTAATAAAGTCCTGATAAAGCTTGTTTATAGCTGAATTATTTCAGAAAAAGACTGATAGATTAGGATCTCAGTCAGGAAATTCTCCTAGACTTGCTGTTTGTAAATGTTTTCTGCTGTAGATGTTGAATCGATTTTGCCAAAGACGTAGACTCACGTGTACATGGAGAGGCTGGAGTCATATGTGGACTTGACACCGTAAGTCTCCTCGTTAAATTTGAACATCTCATTCGCATCCCAGCCGTTCGACTAGAAGAGAAAATAACATTGAAGGCAAAAACATTTCTCTTTGCATCAACACAATATCTCGTACTTCTTAAGTAACGTTTACCTCTTTGAAACACAGGCTGATAAATAATGATGTATCGGCCTAGCCAATAATCACTCCAGTTTTAAACCCTCTAACGGACTTTGGACTTTACTTAATAACCCAATCTGTCATGTCTAACATGTGCACGTGTGCGTTTCCTCACTGTGTCCGACTCCAGCTCGAAGTTTTCTCCATTTCCGTCTTCGTCCCACCTTTGCAACACCTTCTCCCTGTGCTCCCCGTTCACCCGTGAAGAGCTGATGGCCGAATCAGTGAATGTGTCTGAATGCACACAACCACATGAACACAGATGAGCAGATGTATCACCAAATACCACTGATGGTACAGCACGTTTTATCAACATACCTGATGAAAGAAGCTGTAAATAGAACCTGTCACCATATGTGCATTCTGTAATCACCCAGTGGATGAAAGGGCAGCGTGAGAAATTAGAGCCAGATCGTGTCTAAGGCCTTCGCCTCTTCTACTTGAGCATGTACGGCTTCTCTCAGGCTGCTTTCATGTACAGAGCGGTGCCCTTTCATCTGTCTCCACTAGCCTAGCCTATTCAGGACAGGTGAGTAGTAAAACCACCCTGAAAGATAAATTTGAGGTCTCCTACCAACTTTTGTCAGACTGAAAAAGTCACTTTCAAGAGTAACGAAATGTTTCAACCCAACCAAAAATAAATCTTAATTTCTTATTTTAATAATTGATATAAGTAAAAAAAAAATTGTTTGGACAAAAAGATTGCAAAAGCTTTTATTCTTAAATGGTACAACAATCTATCACGGGAAGCCGTCTCAAGTGGTCTTTAAAGGAGTAGTACTGAGTAGTAGTAGTAGTAAAATAGAATAATCTCTTAGCCGTTTCCTTTATGATAAACAAAGCAAATCGTGTCCTTCATGAGTGTACCTCTTATGGCGAAGTTAAGGTCGACATCCCGACATGTCATGGTGACCAGTTCAGCCGGGCTGAAGATCATGGTGTCAGTGATATCCTCAATTTTGGGTCGAGGGGATAGGTTTCCTCCACCTCCTTCGTCACCTCCTCCTCCTCCATCCCCATTGCTGCGTTTGTGAACAGCATCAACGGCCAACTCACACTGGGAGCAGACACACAGATAGATCAGAGTTGGTAGACTGTTCAACAACTGCTGCGGGCTTGAGCATCTATGCGACATTTGTGACCATAATGTGCCAGATAGGAACATTTTTACATAAACTCAGAAAAATTGAATAAAAAGAGCTCCGAGCTTACCTGTGAGCTCAGAGTTTTGAATATGCCCTCATACACCGTACCATTTTTCACTCTCACATCACATGTGGAGCCCTAAAAGGTCGTGGAGAAAGTGTACATGTTTGTGTTGAGATCTGCCTAAAATGTTTAGCCAGGACTTAAGGCAGGTAGAAGAGTGTACTACTCACCACGACTGCTGTGAGAAAATGAAGCATGCGGGCATTGTTGTAGACGCCTTCAAATACCTGCAAACACAGATACGTGAGAAAAAGTGACACTGACATATCGTTTGACTGACAATAGGAACATTTTCCCATATTTGTGAAGCTAACAATAACATACAATATATTTTTATTATATAAAAATGTAACATATTGTATTATATATTGTATTGTATTAGTAACATATTGTATAACTACAACATGTCGTAGACGTGTCGTTAAAAATCTATCAATCAAACGGGACCATTACTCCCATGTCGGCAGTAGGGAAGCAAAAGTACACCCTGTTGGAATAAATAATTCCTCAGCTGCTAATAACATTTACAGCTTACTGCCCTGATGGATACACTGAGCTGTCACTACTCACTAAGCTGCGTACAGGAGATGACTGAGCTTGTGGTGGTGGTTTCATTGTGTTCCTGGTCCTGCAAAGGTTGAAAAACACAAAGTCAGCTAGGAGCTAAAGGTATCATCTGCGTCCCTTCAGTGAGAACAATAAACACAGGCTTCACATAGGCAACACATTTCTAGCAGACAGGAAACATAATTATTGTCATGGCATGGACTGGAAACAAATAAATCAACTACCATGATGTTAACCGTTTCTCTTGAAAAGAAAATACGAAAAACTGCCTGATGTTGTTTTGTAATACAGAAAAGCGAAATTGGCTAGCTAAATAAGCTAACGCGGCTAGCTTGGCGCAGACGACGAATTTAACCAACAGAGAGCAGCTAGAACTGAAGTCGTCGCCAGTTTAAAAACTGACAGGAGAGAAAGTCTTAGTGTGGAAGTTATACTTTTTAGTCATGTGCATCCCTCTTAAGCCAGTTTCGTCTATTCCAGGAAAAAGCCACACGATTTGACAGGCCAAACACGGTACACCGCTGAAAAACAACAACAAAATACAGCACCGGGTGCGTTCGATTTGTAAAAACCCGGTAACTGCTGCACATCTGACGCGGATCAACTCTGGCGGGCGGGGTGGCTTTAGCCGTCCAATTACGACACACGTAGTTTCTTTTAATTATGATATTAGCTCTCGGGGTTTAAAACGTGACCCTTTCCAATAGTTTAATTATTAAAGAGGGTTTAATACTGTCGTATATCACCAATATGTCAAAAGCAACCGGGCTCAACTGAGCTTTTCTTACGAACGCACCAAATTTAAACCCCGCCTATTGATCAGCTATAAAGCCCGATTGGACAAGTTCCTGCCAATCATTCCTGACCTTTTATCTAATTGGTTTGTCTTGCTGGCAATCACGAAATGTACGGGTTGATTCTTAAAAGTTCCAATGTAATTGATAGCGGATGACGTTTTGTTTTGTTCTTTTCAAGATATTGAGAATTATACATTTTTATCAACAAATGCGGACTGAGTTTTAACCATAAGCAAACAGTTATATGTTTTTAAAAGTTGTCAACCTATTTGTCAAAAAAGAAGAAATGACCCAATTTAACCTTTGAGCAACTTTGTTTTTTGCTGGGCTTGTACTCAGTCACCCACAGAAGACAACAACAAGACGTAATGCTCCAGACGTTAATAAGGTTCAGCCAATTTCTTTAATCTAACCAATGTTTTTCTTTTCATTTCATAAGTAGCATATTATTCATATACAATGCATTGTGCCTGACTTTATTATATAGGTGTGTGAGTTGTACTGGGGCTGTATCAATGATTATTTCTTTAGTTCATTAAATACTTGCTGCATATAGAAGGTCAAAATTTGCATTGTCATTTTCTTAGGTTCAAATATGAAAATCTTAAGCCCATGTTTCTGTACTTTAATATCCAGTCAGTTTATGTACTTACAAATGAAATACATCTTAAAGCGGAAGAAAAAATGACCACAGAGACCATTATGTTTCACTATATTTATATTATATCATCATCATCATTAAATTCAATGTAGTACCTGAAACTAACCACATAGGGTGGGCAGACAACACTGCCCACCCTCAACACACGGTCCCAGCAAAGAGAGAAAAGAGACAGAGAAAGGCACAAAGAGTTTTGAAACTGAGAATAAGGAACAGAACATGATGGTTGAGATGGGAAAGGTGCATACAGACAAATACATGAGCAAAGAAAAAAAAATAAATGACTGGGTAGGTAATGCGCTTTGTTAAAGAAACAGTTAAGATCTAAATCGACTGATGACTGGAGAAAGCATAACACAGGAGCAGGCAGAGGCTGATGACGACAGACAGAAAGGCACAAGTAGAAAAGGGTATTTTCATCGACATTTTCTGCTAATTGTATATATTTTTTACCCTTGTTGAATGTATACTGAAGCTGAGGAGGAGTAGACAGCATGAAAAGAAAAGGGAGGGCTACTGTAGCCTTGAGAATGAGGCATTATAGAATTTTTTCCTTCTTTTATCCAAAAAATAAAAAAAGGCACAAAGACATTTCAACTGAAGGTGGAACAGGTGTTACATGGAGTAAGCATACAAAATAAAAAGGTGTCTTAAAAACAAATCAAATGAATACTATTATTCTGACCGTCATAATTATTATTTCCATCAATATTATTGTTATTGGTATCATCATAATTTCTCTCTGAAAGAAAACGCATCTCTACCAGTTCAGCTTTTTTTGTATCAGAGAGAAAAAGAGAGAGAAAAAGAGAGAGAGACATACTGTATACCGAGTGTGACTGAGGTAAATGTTTTCCGCCTGCTGTAGATCATGTGCCACTTAGACCCAACACATGGCATTCTCTGTAGTGTCTCGTCAACATCACACCAAACTCCATTTAAAAATCAGTTTAATGTTGTTGTTGTGTGGTGGCAAACGTTTACCACACAACTTTCCTACAAATCAACTAGTAATTAATATCGATAAGTCTAAATGTTATTATCACCCACAACGTTGCTCCACTAAAGTGCTCAATGATGGTCATAAGGGCTGCTACCAATGATTTTTGGTTTCACTGCATACATAGTCCAGAAAATGCCAGAAAAGTGTGAAATACATAGATATCCAGAAGCTGCAGTAAAGGCTTTAAATCGCTTGTGCTGTTCGACCAACCAAACAGACAAATTAATATAACAAAAGTATCACATATTGGCAACTGTAAGAAATTTGATTCAGCACATATTATAGCACATATTACTATTTGATTATCAAAATCGTGCGTCAGACTTTCCATCGACTGATTAATCGATTCATCAGATGAAGAGATTGTGCCAAAGAATTAATTCATTATAAAGTGAAACTGAGTTCACTTCTATCAACTAGTTATTAATTCTTTAGAGATTAATTATAACCACCAATGAAACGTCTTGAGCATCAAGAAGTAACAAGTAAAAAAAGGACATATTGCTGGTGTTCACTATTCTCTATAAAGGGGCCCTGAAGTTGTTCATGTGATAATTACTAATGTCTTATATGATTTATTAGAAGTCAAAGATTCATTAGCACTCAGTGAGGGACATTTATAGCCACATTACCACCTAAAAAGTGCCACCATCTGCCCTTAGGTTGTCTAAAATGGGTTAGGGGCTTATAACTGGTTTATAAATAAATATAAAAGTTATTTATTAACCACGACTTATTGTCAGTTAAACATATAAGTCATTAAATGGAACCAATATCATAGTTGTCTGCTTTGTAAACTTTCTAAAAATCTTACTTCAGAGGGAGTACTAACCTGCATAATTTGCACACAACTACACCCAGAACTACTACAATACATTCTTCCACCACTGAAATTGGACCCATCTTCCTCGTATAAATCCACATGAAGCTTGTATATTTTTTTTTAAATATTTGAATCTACAAGCGTCACTTTTGTCAGTCTAATATTACCAATGTGTACATTTGTCCAGTGTGCTAAATCTGGATAAAGTCTAGACCAAGTGATGTTTACATTCCACAAACTATATACACATTGCTTTTAACCACACGAAAAATATAACTGCATTCATGTGGGTTCTCCTGGGCTACATGCAAATCAGAGTCAGTCCTGCTCCAGTCCAACAGGCAGCAATGCGTCTCACACTGTTGGGAAATGGCCAAAAAGTGTCATATTGGAAATACAGCTGTTATTAGTAAGTAATTTCGGCAGCTGTTGGGAGGAAACAGACCCTACAGAGGTTGTATAGAGATTTTGAACTGACAGATTTGTTTACGTTTGAAGGAATTTGGTCTATGATGCTCCTCAGCTGCATTTACAGGATTTTTACAGGGTTTGGTCTGACAGCTATCTGATCCATCAAAAGACACGAGAAGTGGCTCAGTGTTAAATGGGCGTCAAAGTCAGCCCCCTTTGCAATAATTTTCTTTTTTTTTTCATTTTTATAATATTGAACCTGGTGTTAAAACCAAAACAGTCAACCATCATCATGTCATTAGTGTTAGTACTATAATACATTCAATCAGATATTGTGTTTATAGTTTATTTCAAATTCACATTTCACATCTAGTTATCGTAACGTACCACGATGATGTACCAAAGCTAATATGTTGATGTTATTTTGATGTTGATTTGCTACATGTAAATGTAGTTCAGTGCTTTTAAACGGAGACTGCTGTAACATTGTTCCTGTTCCAGTGAGAGTGTAATGTACTGGGTCTACATGCCACAGTAGAAATGTCTGTAGAGTATGTTTGGCCTCTGGCTAGCGTGTACCGTCTTGGCAGGACCACTGTGAGGTATTGGGACTGCTGGCTTCACAGGGCTCAAGCTCTCACCACTGCTCATTTGTGCAAACAAGAACGAGCCTGCTGCGAGGCGTACCGGCAAAAAACTAAGCTTATTTGACTAGAAAAAAAAAAGAAAAAAGAAATGTACCGCTAGTTAGTGTTGTAAAGCTGCTCTCACCCGTCTCTCCGTCTACTCCGTTCTCTCTCTCTCTCTCACATAGTGTTAGTACATTTACACCGCCTCCTTCTCCTCCACATCGCTAACAAAATAAAAATACTGGTTATGAATGGCTATGATGTACGCCGCCTCATCCAATCTCACTTTCGTTCGTACACACTGTCGGATACACACAAAGACGCACACATACGCTCCTCCTCCCTATCCTGGAATTCCCTTCTTCAGAAGAAGGAGTACTGGTTGTCGATGGCTCGGGGCGCCCTCGCTCCATCCCTCTCTTCTCCCTCCACAGCTTCTAGTTGGCGGAGAGGAGTGTCCCTGTCCCTCTCCTCCCAGTCCTCCACTCCTCCTCCACTTCCACCTCCACTGCTTCCACTTCCCCCTCCTGTCGCTGCCATCGGTACCACTGCTGCAACTCCCCCTGCCAGCTCCGTCTCGTTTCCTCGCTCCTGGGGCGGAGTTGGGGGTGGCGGCCGGCCGGGAGGCAGAGGAGGAGGCTGAGGAGGACTACGGGGTCTGCTGGTCAAGTCTGTGTGCAGATGAGAGAAAGAAAAAAATAAGGAAAAGGGGAAAATTAGATAAAAGGGTAAATAAAGGGAGGTGAGGGAAGGGGATAACACAGCACAGTTGGAGGAAGGAAGAGAGAGAAAGAGAAAATGACAGTGAGTGGACGGATAGGTGGAAGAAGTCTGCGGTCACGAAGTCCATGGGAGTCATGGAGGCAGTCAATTTCAAGGACACACACACACACACACACACACACACACACACACACACACACACACACACACACACACACACACACACACA
>JAUMHF010000025.1:3584759-3595631 GCA_032359275.1 Microctenopoma steveboyesi
CACACACACACACACACACACACACACACACACACACACACACACACACACACACACACACACACACACACAGGGACACAGACAGACAAACAGTTCTGCTGACATACAGAAACTATTTGAGCATTTTTCTCTAAAAACTAAACTAATCATCAGTTTTCCAGGTTTCCTGAAATGTGACGTGAACTAAGAGCCTACTGTCATGTTACTTTAGCTCAGGAGGAAATAACATTTATCCATTTGGTTTTTGGTTTGAAGGATGTTGATGTTGGTCAAAGTCAGATGGAGATGTGGCCAAAAAACTCCCTCTGTTCTTTGCCGCTGGACAGACATTCACAGACATTACCAAAAATGTTATGCTACTGGTATTTCTGAAATAAAACCTGTACGACATCTAACATACTAAATTACTTCGCATTATGTTCATGATTTGTAATAGTTATTTAATTTGGCTCAAACCTGATTAATGTAAACTGACTTTGTTTTCAGCTCATCCCAAGAAAATCATCATGTTAATATGTTAAAATTAAGATTAGAAATAAAGGTAATAACAGGTATAGGTATTTAATACGCACATTTTAATCACCTCACTCATTCACTCACTCGCTTGCCCTCAACCCAAACACTCCCTCTCTCTCAGCCGAGTCCGGTCTCACTTACACACAGTCAGAGATGGGGGTTGATGGAGAGTCAGGATGGCGCGTGGTGATGACATCACAGACTGTAGGCCGACTGCCTGCCCTGTCTCGGCCTGCAAAGGATGAGCCAACGGATACAACAAGACAACAACAACAGAGAGGTCAGAACCAATGAGTGCAGTAACAAGACGGGCAGATGGAAAAGGCTGCTAGTGCTCATGACACAGGTTAGTGGAGCCAGCGTGTTTGTGGCTTAATGTGGGAATTCGGAAACGTATTCCAAAACATAAAATACACACTGTTGTGTAACATCAAGGCATTTAAGCAAGGTCTGAAGCCTAAGAGAGAAATGAAAGATGAAGCAAGGCACATTTTAGGGAAAGAAAATGAAAAAAGAGATGCCTGAGATGGTAAATATCAACGACATGTGTGTAAAGACAACTCAGAGCAAAAGATGGCCAACACATATGGACACTGATACATAGATAGTTAGTACATTTCTTTCAGTTTTAATGACACACACACGCCATCATGGCTTCCTGGTGACCATCCAGACTTGTTTTTACTCAAGTTTCAACAGGCTGAGATGTTTAGCTCTTACTTAACAGGAAATACAACAACCACAACAATACTTCGGGGGTAATGACTAATTTGTGTACATTATAAATTCTTTTTCAGGCACAAATTATGTAACGTTGCTGCCTTCACTTCAGCTGAGGGTCTGGGAGAAGAGTTTTCCTTTTTCTAGCCTACAGATATAAACCTTTTAGGGAGACATGTTCTTCTAAGACAGAGAAGATCTCACAAACTATAGCACTCAACAACTAAATCTTGGCTTATTACCAGCATTTGCTCTTATATGACACTGAACCTTTGCAAAAGAGATATGGATAAAATGAATAAGATATGGGGTCAACATTTAAAATCACCACAGTATTTAAACAGCATCAAAACCACATTTGTTTCCTGTATGATTATCTGCTATCATAGCTTTTATGCTTCTTCATACCTGGCTGGCGAATGGCGGTAGCACCCACAAAGCTGATGAGTGTGACGTCCGAGGCGCCGCCAGACTCCAGGGGGATCGGGTGTACTCGGAAGTGCTCCAACATGTCAAAGATGGACTGAAACCAAAGGTGCTGCACTCGACACTGGCCGTCCTCGTTCAGGGACAGACGGAGGTGCTGTGGGGAACAAAACAAAGTCAGACAAGGACCAACAAGAATAAACACTAATCAAATTTTCACAATTCATTGGCATATTAGAAATAGACAGCATTAACCCGTGGGTAAAAATGCCTGCCGATTATAAACATAATGGTAAGAAGCAGCTATAAATAGTACTAAGGCAGGGGTTTTGATTTGATTTAAGATGGTCCAGACAGAGAAACTTTCCTAAAGCCCGGGTCTACAATATCCTCTTGTTTTAAATAATATCATTATAATGTATTTGTACATTAATATACATTTATATTTAACCTAAAGTAACTTGCCATTAAGCTATAATTCAATTAAATTTCAACAATTAGCTCTGGACTCTGGAGGGCTACATCCTGGCAATGGTGGATGCCCTTTGTGCCCTTTTTCTTACCACTCCTATGCTGGTGACTCTCAGCTCTATCCGTCTCTCCTACCAGATGATAACACACTTCAACTGTAAATTAAGTCTCTTGGACATATCAGTTTGGATGTCTGAGGGACACCTTCAACTGAACTTATCTAAAACTGAAATTCTGATCTTTCTGGGCAACCACTCTCCTCAGCAAAATATCTAAATTCAAATTGGCTCGCTATTGCCAACACCTACAGAGTCTGCGAGAAGCCTTGGGGTTTAGATAGATGGCGAACTGAGTCTGAATGATCATGCAGCTGCGATCTGCAGGTCCAGCAGGTTCGCGCTCTATAACATTTGAAAGATTAGGCCTCTTCTCTACGGCTCCCATGAGTTTAAATCCTTGATGTTTGCCTACAGGGCTGTGAATGGAAGTGCACCCTCCTTTATCAACACGCTAATAGTTGGCTACACTCTAGCACGCCCTCTCAGATCTGCAAATGAGAGGAGACTGAAAATCCCTTCTGCTCGTGGTTTCTGATCCTAATCCAGACTCCTCTCCTTGTGGTCCTAGCTGGTGGAACAACTTGCACTGCTCTATTGGACTAGATGAGACTATCACCACCTTGTTTAAAAAGTACTTCAAATTAATCTTGCACGCACGCACGCACGCACGCACGCACGCACGCACGCACGCACGCACGCACGCACGCACGCACGCGCGCGCCTGTCTAGCAATTCCTAGCATGTTCTTCTTCTTCACACTTTTGCCCACTGAGAGCAGATCTCAGAGCAGAGGAGAAGCAGCAATTAAAGTATGAAGGATGAAGATAAACACCTCCGTCTATTCGGGATTAAAAGTCTAGATTTAACTGTCAACCTTACACCATTTAGCACATGTCTCACTGACTCACTAACCCTAACCCGAACTTGGACTAATCTCAGTCCTCAAGCTTAAACCCAACCAACCTCAGCTTTTAGCCGAGTAGTGGTAAAGAAACGCAGTCAGAAAAGAGGCGCCGTTTAAAATATCCAAGTAATCCAAGTATAACATGTTGACAAATTGGTTCTGGCTCTAGGTCAGGCCAGGACATAGCCTGGGTCCAGATCCGGACCACGGTCTGCCAGTTGGGCATCTCTGTAGTGAAGCTTAAAAACAGATGCCATTTAAAAACAAAAATGACTGGAGCATGAAGGGGTGTATGTGCAGATAATTGGACATGTGGTACAGTCAAAAGGATAATTCCACTTTGTATAACATATGTCTTATGTCTACATTGGTCCAGATGTGTAACCCAGAAGTACACCCAGACTCACCTTGGCCTTGCCCTGGAAGTTAAAAGTGAGGACATATTCTCCACGTCGTGTCTCACTCTGGCGAACCAGAAAGACACCATGGCTCGCTGCACCTCCAGCCAGCACCAACTGAGCAGCTTTGAGGCGGGACAAGGTGCCATGAAACCACTGACATTCACTGAGAGGGTGCTCCACCGCCTCAGCGGTTGGAGCCTCAGAGAACAGAAAGGACCCTTGAGACAGACAATAGAGTAATGTTTTACATAGAAGATTACAGATAACTTCAATTAATATGAAACTGATTAACATCAAGAAATTTAAGTTACAGACAGGTATTGATACAGTGTCACCATTTACCTATATATAAATAATATTTTACTCCACATAAAATGTCCATCGCCTACATTATACAGTAGGTGTGTTAATTACAAATGTACAAATTAATATTCATGTTTTGTGCTCCAATTTAAAAACTGAAATCCTTAAAGACATCTAATTCCAGTCATTACATCTAATATACGATTAATGACTGAAATAACTGTTGTTGTAAACGTATTTATGGAAAGATATTAATATTATATAAATATAGACTGAAACAACCAAAACCATCTAGTTGCAAAGTCTCATGTAATTTTTGCAAATCGAATGTGTATCTGTGGATAATCTGCACACACCTGTGGCATCTGGAGTCTCAGCAAAGGGTGTGCCCAGACTAGCACCACCTCCCCCAAGAATTCGGCCATCCGGTTCATCGAGAGGGGCTCGAGGTGGCAACTCTGGAGGGAGCGGATCCATCAGGGGCGAGGAGCCTCCAATACCACCGTAACACACTGATTTAGGAATGAGGGGAGTAACAAAGAAATGACTTAAAAGGAGGTTGTTAAGTATATCATTACTGGTCTGTTTAAGAACATGGTAGGTTAAAGGAATAAATCTAAAGGTTCCAAAAAAAAGACAGATTTAGAAAAACAAAAGAGCAAAAAAACACCAACGCTGATTAATACTAAACAGAAAGTAAGAATTCTTTCAACCACAGGGTGTGATGTAGTGATTAACTATTGCTCTAGATCTAAACATAGTGTGATCAAACATTTGGCATGCAAAGACACACAAATTAGCTTTCATTTTGAGCATACTCTTTTATTATGAGTCTAAGTCCAGCTGTTCATATACCATGGACACAAACATCTGTGCCTGTTTCACTCATTAGGTGGGATGCAAAGTCAGAGTTTGATGTGAAAATTCTGTGAACACCCTGCTGTGCTCTAAGAATCAATATCACACACACACCTTGTGAAAGACGGTCGACGATCTCAGGCGTCCCGCTGATATCTAACGGCCCCCCACACATTGCTTCAGTGTCTTCCTGTTCACTGTGATAGAGAGATATTTGTGAGGAAAGTCAGTGACAACGTATTTCTTAATCCCTATTCCAAACGAACGCTACAAAATGTCTAACCCTAATGTAAACCTATGTCCAACCTGAAAACCAAGTCTCAACGTTTTGAGCTTCAGTCCTCTGAAGCTGTGCTCATCAGGCAGAAATGCCAAAATGCCATCACAGCCATGGTATTAAACTACGTTCACACAAACATAGACAGACACACATATACACACAATACAAGTTTGAGATACTTTTAACAAAGAAAAACTATATTGGCTACTGTTGAATCAGCTGTATGGTGTCCCACACATTTTGCACTGGTGTCCTCTTCATTACCTGAGACAGATGCCATTCCTGATGTCACTCAGCCAGGCTCTCATCTGTACAGCATCTCGTGTTTCAATCACATACTGTGTTGATCCTTCCAGCTTAGAGGGAACAAAAGGAGGTTAAGCTTTGGGTTAGAAAGGGAACATTCATTTAAAATTATTATTCTTCTCAACCACCAATAAATAAAGTGAACATATACTTTTCAGCGATATTTCGCACCTCTGATATTCAGATGGCAGTGTACAAATACATTGGGAATGAAAGAAAGTAACATTAGATGTGAGATATATGGAGTTAATTAAAACTACTGAAGCATACATTTAAATATCTATCTCTGTGTATTATGATGTTTTTGAGTCTCGTGGATACTTTAAGTGAGTACCATTAATAAAATAATTGGTGAAGAATGTTAGAAAGCGACTTGGACTGATTACCTGCAGCAGAAAGGTGTTCTCCTTGTCTGGGACCTCTAGCGCAGTGGTGCTCCTCACATCCATGATTGAGCAGCAAAGGACAGTCAGTCGGGGCTTTGACGACTAGAGACAAACCAAGAAAAACCTGGTTAGGAAACTGCTTTCTTCACCAGTTGCATTTTTTTATTACATACTTTATTCTGACATACTTACTTTGGGTGGAATGAAGAATTCCAGGTAGTATTCCTCTCCCCGCTCAACACCTTCTCTGTCCCTCTCTTTGAGGACCAGACGACATTTATGCCAGCGTCCTCCTCTCCAGGGAACGTTTCCTCCGCTGGCCAAAGGCTGCGCTGGAGCTGTCTGGGCTGCAGCAGATGAAGCTGAGGCAGCACTGTTGTTGTCCGTACCATGATGCAATAGACTGAACGAGAAGCCAGAAAAGCCGTGGCTCCCACTCAACTCGTCGTTGGATGAGCTAACGCTCACCCCGCCCTCGCGTACCAGCCGACCAACCTTTCTCTGAGGTATTATAGTGACGGCAGCAGCACTGCTTGGAGGCAGCGTGGAGGAGGTGGCGTGAGAGCCAAGGGTAGTTGGGGTGAGGACAGGAGGAGGCGATCGCGAGAGTCTAAGTTTCTCCAGACGGTGGCTCCACTTCTCTTTCTCACCTCCCTCGCCATTACTCCGTCGCCTATCCCGCGCAGCCTCTGACAGAGATAGAGAGGTGGCACTGCTTGATGATGAGGGGGGCAGAGAGGAGGAGGAGGAATGAGGGAGGGAAAGAGGCATGGACAGTGAGACAGGCATGGAGGAGGTGGGTGTTGGAGGCTGTGTGCCAGAGTTCCTCTTTGAGGTTGAAACCAAGCTAGCGTCCTGCACACCCATCGTGTAGCTGTAGCTGGAGGGCAGCTGGCTCTGGGCTGAGTCACTTGACGAGCTTCGCCAGTGCAGGATGCCTCTGACACTCCCCCGAACACTACGACCTACACTCCGCAGTGAAAAGCGCTTCTTCAGTTTGTTTTTGGAGGAGTTAGGTGTACTGTTACCTTTGGAGCTGGGCGGAGGAGTGACGGAGGAAGGGGAAGGCAGAATCTGAGTGTGGGAGGGGTCAGCACTGTCCACCTCTGTGGACTCTGCATCCCGCTCGTCTGGCTCAACATCTTCCCCTACAGACGCCACTCCGAGCCAGCTGTCCTCCTCTTCCTCCACTGGTGCTTCCCCATTCCCAGGGGCAACCATGGCCCCTCTCTCTTCACGCCTCCCATTGTTTCCTCCCACTAAAGAGCAACACGATGATGATGAAGATGGAGGCAGAACTTGCCCGTGCGCGTAAGAATCTTGAAACCTGTCCCCGCTGCGGTTTTCTAACACTAGCCGTGTTGGTGCAGGTTTCAATGAGGCCCTCACTGTGTTACTTGGGGGACATGGAAGGACCGTTCCCCCTGATGCTGACAAGGGTGACACTGCTTCCTCCTCCAAGGAAGTAGCATCTGACTGGGGAGCCCAGATCACCATTTCGTCCCTCACAGAAGCACAGCCTGGTGGAAGCGCTCCTTCCAGCTCACTTTGAAAATGACGGACAAAGCGGTCGGTGAAGCGGCGGCAAAAAATAGCTGCCGAATCTGGAGAGTAGTGGGGGTTTTCCAAGAGAAAAGCCCGAAAATGGCGTGCAAAGTCACCGGCTGCAACACGGGCATGGAGCTCACAGAATTCGGTCCAGCTCAGAGAAGGAGAGGGCGACGGTGTGGGGGTGTCTGAAAGGGAGGATGGGTGGGTCTGGGGTGGAGGACTCACCAGAGGCGGGAGAGGGGGTGGTCGAGGGGACATGGGCAGCAAAGAGGGAGAAGGAGGGGATGGAGATGGAGAGGGTGAGGGAAGTAAAGGAGAGGAGTTTGCCACCCGTGGACTGGGCGGGGTTAAAAGGGAGCCGTTCATCCTCCTGATAAGCCAGGAGTGTTGACTGACTTTATGATTTGTCAAATCACTTCAAACATAGAACAGACACCTGAAGTGATTGCACAGCTGGGGCAAATGACGGGGGGCAAACACGGCACATTGGTCTAATAAGTTGCAAATTAGTGTGAACTGAAGTGCTGCAGTTAGCCCCATCTAAAATGGAGAGTTAAAAAGACAATTTATCAGGCCCACGCGAGATGGGTATTAAAAAAGGTCAAATGTCTCCAAGTCAAACGTTTTTGCTACATTATATTGTGCTATTAAATACGTTTCCTTTTCAGAAAAAAAGTATGAGCTTCAAATATTAAGAAAATCGGAGGGCAGAGGAGGCCTGAAGGGTGGGAATCACTAGGTTTGCCCCTTTTTCACTGTCTGTCGTATATCCAGAGTAGCATGGCCACATCCTGTAAAACATACACACAATAAACTTCATATGCACATCACTATAAAAGCTTCTGTATACATAAGTTAAAAAAACTGACATACAACTGTGAGAGTTCACAGGCAGAATCGCAAAAACACAGTTAAGTCAAATCAGTTTCCCAACTGGTGAGACTAGGATGAACCAAAGCACAGAGAAAAAGGTCTTTAGCCCACCACTTTTTTAATTTGTGCAAAGAATATTGATAAGGCATAAGTACAGGTAGATGAAATTAAGCAAAGTTCTTATATAACGGAATGTGAGCACCATTGCTTTCATGTGTCGATCAGAGAATATTTATTACAACACTTGCTGATTTTTAGTGCATCAATAATTTATAAAATATTCACTATATTACTGTTTAAACCACAGAACTGAACAAGTCTGCAACATTAACAGGAGACATGAATGCAATATAACAAAAATAAAAAAATGCTTAGGAGCTGAAACCATTTTTGACCCAAATAATATATTATTAAACTTATTGCTTCTAAATTTCATACTCTCACTCAAAATTGTATTAATCTAAAATGGGTAATTCTGCAAAATTAGTATTTCTGCATTTGCAACTTTGATACTGAAATAGTTTTACTTCAGTATCACACTTTATTTGTAACAAAGCAGTTTTACAATGATTATGAATCACGAATACTTATGTAACGTAATAATAGAGTAGCATTCACTGATAGTACTTTTGTTTTTAAAACAAAAAAGTGGGTACATCTTTCTATCCTCCTCCTGGTATCGATGGATATCTGTTCCTGTTTAACACCGTTAGTGATTTTTACTTGTAATAGAGTATCTACTACTTAAGTAAATAATGCGAGTACTTTCTCCACAGCTTTTCTAAAAATTGATTACTGTCGTCTAGATATCGATGTTGTATGTTAGCATATCTAAGTGAGGTGAGTACCAGATAAACCTGCATCATTTGCTAGCATGCTAACACGAACTGGCAATGTGTGGGTCCTGCTCATTCAGCTTTCTTTAAAGACGTGTAACGTTAGCTAGCTAACAATAGCCACCTAACATCCACTTGTTTACAGACCATTCATTACCATCTTCGTTCATCAGTCTTACTTAGATATTTCTCATTTTGTGATGTATATTAAAACATGTCTCTGAGATTACCACAAATTGAATCACCCAACAGCAACTAACGCCAAAGATTAGGTGCGAGCTAAGCTAACCGTTAGCCACTTCGCTAAACTAGCTATTAATAAACCACCTAGCTAGCTATCAATATTGTTTTAGCACAATGTATAGGGTTTTCTCTACCTGTATATCACAGTCTGGTGTTTTCATCGGTGCCTTTGTGTGAAAATGGCACATAGACCATCATCCATTTAGCCTACATAACAGAACAATGATTTTGCTAAAGATTGTTGTTGTTGCTAAATATGAATATTGCTATGCCTTGCCTGGACCCGTTCTTCTCGCGTTGCCCTGGTTCTCGCGATGGTTTGTAGGTCGGCGAGTGCAGGTCTGTGACAGCTGCAGCTGAAAACCGCTGGCTTTAATGAATGAGAAGCTAACATAAGTAGGAAAAACTAATGGGGTTGTCGTGCCAAAAAGTGATTGTCAGAACGTGATTAGCGAGCGCGAGAGCGCGCACAGGCTGTTAAGGACGCATCACATAGTTTCTGTAGGACTGCAGCTGCTCCTGCTATCACAGGCATGGCTAAATCCTACTGATGAAAGTAGAATCCCATAGAGAATTTAGTAGAATATATTGCAAGACATTACTCTACTAGTATTAAATAGCGGTGTAGCCAACTGAGTGGGTTATAAACACATCAGTTTTGAAATGTAAGATGTAAGATCCTTCATGTGCAAGATCAACTGTTTAAAAGTCTCTGTGGTTGAGATTTGTGTGTGAGGATTTTAAATTTTAATATATTTTAATTATTTACATTTTTTTAATTAGGTTTACTATCTCATTATGGTCACTCACTGGTCTGTGTTTTTTATTCTTAACTCTTAACTGTGACTTGAAAACAAAACACACAAACACACTGGCCCATTGCAGCATTTCTGTGATATCGGACTATATAAAAAATTTACTTCAATAATAATAAAAAATGTCTTTAATTATTTATTCATTCTTTATCCACTTCACTATAAAAGAAAATGCAAATCGAGTAGCTCAGCACTGATTATAAGTCAAGAGAACAGGACATTAAATGGATAACATTATCCATACACACAGACAGCATTCATTTTTATCTTCATATTTTTTAACCTACTTTAGCTACAAATTTTTATTTGGTTGACTTTTAAATCCTTCTCAATTCGGTTTCTTTTAATCTTTTCCCTCATTTTCTGAAGTTCTGAAAGGCGGATTACTTTCTCTCTCTATTGGGGGTTTCTAAAATGATTGTACTACCAAAACTTAAATATGAGACAAATTTTATTATTTGCACATTAACAACAGGTCCTTTTTAGAATTCTTAAAATCATTATAGATTATGAATGAGAATGTAATTAAGTTAAACTACAACTAAAATGAAAACCAGAAACATAAACAAGACAAACAATTATACAACCAAAAAAACTTTCAGAATGGCACAGATGACATATATTTCCACTGAGATTTTTTACAAGATATACATCACACACATTGTACAGTAAAGACAAAAGGTATTTGACCATAATAGAGGGTGACAAATATATTTATATCTTTTATTTACATAGAATATGTATAAACATAAATGTTCTCCCCCTTATTTATCCTATTAATATTATTGTAAACTTACAAGCATGAGTCATATAGTGATCAAACAGTCCACATCAGAAACCACTTTAGTCGACCTCCTCAATTGTGGGCCCCTGGGTGCCGGCTCGTGCCTGCTCTCTACAGCTACCAGCGGGCATTCCGCCCTG
>JAUMHF010000025.1:3595731-3654603 GCA_032359275.1 Microctenopoma steveboyesi
AGGAAGAAAACATCCTTCACAGAACATCAAGGTTTTCATTATACTTATAGTGTCTGAATAATAATTTTCCATCACACAGTGTCACAGTAAGAGCTTCATGCTGTTTGAGGTTGATAGAAGTAGTACAGAGGTATTTCTCATTGTCATGTAAAGTATGAGCTGCAACAGTACATGAGGATCAGTTTTCTGGAGTTAAAGTGCAACTTGTAGCCAATTTTTCATTTAGTTTTAGTCTTTGTTTTATTTAAAAGTTAATTTTGAGATGAAGGGAAGCAAGACTACATATAGAGGGTGCTGCTGAATCCAGAGTCTGGATCTTTTATGTTATGAAAAGGAAATATAATAAGTGGAATTTATTTTGGAAACAAACCAAGAAACACTTGCTGTGACAGATGATAATATTATTTTTGCTTTTTTAAAATGTAATATTCTGTTCTGTTTTTGGTTTTGGTTTGTTTTCAATCTTGTTTTCAAGTCATAATTTCTGAGCAGACTTGTGTCTGTTCTGTGTGTAGCTTACTTACTCAAGTAAAAGTATGAACTACAGTGTGTATTTACTAAAAGACCTAATTGTTTCTAAGATGATTCTATCTATCTATCTATCTATCCATCTATCTATCTATCTATCCATCTATCCATCTATCCATCTATCTATCCATCTATCTATCTATCTATCTATCTATCTATCTATCTATCTATTTATCTGTCTATGTCTGTCTTTCTTTATCTTTCTATCTATCTGGAAAGATAGAGAGGTTGACAGAAACAGTCTGGATGAAACTGAGTCAATGAAAAGTTACTCAGACTGTATTGTGCATGAATCATTTTAGTGTTCAATACTGTCTGAGATATGCACACGTCTTCCACCGAATGCAATAATACAATTACGATAGAAGTGAAAGGAAATGCAACTTTAAGATGTTGGGGCAGCAATGATGACGTGTGTCTGTTGGAACTTCCCTTAGCAGAGTAATTGCACACTACTACAGAGCTTTCTTATCTTAAGTGCAATGTTATTCATTATTCATAAGGCTCCTGAGATAGATATTCATACAGATGTTTTGTGTCCTTTAGAAATGCTCTTGGTGGTGATGTCATTTGTAAATAAGGCTTTTGAGCAATAATGATGCAGCACAAAATTGTTGCAGACTCTAAGTAGGAGCACGTGAACAGACTGAAGAAAAGTCAAACTGGGCTGATTTCTAGAAATCTTTACTGCAAACATCTCAACATGAGTAAAATACACAGTTATAGTAATCAAAATCAGCAGCTTTACCTGAGCAGTAAAAGTTTGATCAAAGGTGATGGAAGTACATGAACTCAATGCTCAGATAAAAGTGATGAAGTATCGCAGTGTTGTACTCATAAAACATTAACCATAAACATAGATGAAAAAGAAGTAGTTACTTATAGTTGTGGTCAGTGAAGCCTGAGGCTGTTTGAACGGTTTACAATAAAATGAAAACATGAAACGATCAGAGAGGAAACTGCAACCAACTCAGTTGTCTAGGACATGACAAGGAGGCACAGTATGAGGTCACATAGACAGAAGGTGTTAGACTTAAATATGGGATTTAACCTGGATCTGAACCTTCTGTTTGATTACAGATGTCTATCAACCTCTTGTTGATACACTGCATAGATCGACTTTATCGGCAGGTTGATGCTTATTATACATGTACGGAGAAGTTGTCTGCCAGTGGTACAGACCAACATGGCGCTTTCAGATTATGGTCTGAAAACGTCAAAAATTATTCAATTACATACATCAAATACATTATTTCAAACTGTATTACAGCATCATCATGTAACAGTTGATATTTGTCTGAATGTAACTAACTGTAGCAGATAAGTTGTGTGTGTGTGTGTGTGTGTGTGTGTGTGTGTGTGTGTGGTGGAGTAAAAAGTACCATTACATAGAGACAGTAAGTAACACAATACTTTCTTTATTGAGTCCAAGAACAGTACTATACTGTAATAATGATATTATCTTCTCCCTTTCACTTTATATTTTACTACACAGTTGCACTGCATTGTGACGGTGCTACGTATTTTCTTAGCTCATCTTCTATCACCAAAAGAGACATAGTGTCTCCTGATCTGATGTCATGTTGTCAAATGATTTGCAGCATTGTTCTTACTTATTTTCTTGTTTTTAATTTAACTTTATAAGGAGGGACATAAGTTAATTCTACAAAACACAGATTGAGTGAACATTCAGGAAATAATGGGGGTTAGAAAATAAGTTAAACTCAACAGTCACTTTGAGATGTGTTTGAGATTTTATCTTGTTGTTTTTGGCTAAATCTGGATTGATCAGCAGCAGAATATTAAGAGATAATTTTACTAACTAAATCTCCTCTATGGTAACCGTGGTGTCATTGGATCATTAGATTCACATTGTCGCCCACTTGCTAGGAACCCTGGGGTCATTTTTGACAGTGCTTTTAAATGTAACAGATTCCTTTGTTCATCATGCTTTTTCAATCAAGGCCCATATTCCATCTAACCAGTTTTATCATTTCATGAAGACATTAATAACTGTCACTTTTTGTATATTGGTGTTGACCAGGCTCTGATAAGGTGACCCCTAGATCCAGACTAAAAACGAGAGCTGACAGAGATAAGCTAAACAATCTGCATTTTAAAATCTGAGCAGCTCAGACCGCGAATCAGTTTAAATCTCAGCTGAAAATCCTTTTTTTTAAATTGCAATCATCTTGCAACCTAAGGGTCAGCGGTTTGTTTCTCCAGGTTATATCTACCATGTTACATGTCTCTGTGTCCTTGGACAAGACACTTATAACCCATGGTAGTGCGGACACAGGTCTAGCAGCTGTCCAAACAACAATTTCCCCAAGGGGATCAATAAAAGTAAACACTAATGCCAGAAGGTGACATTATTTATTTACCTTTTTACTTTAACAATTGTCTGGGACAAAAAAAAAGCAAAAACATTCTAAAATTCACACAGTTCAGAGGATTAAAGAAAATTTAAGAAAATAAAAGGAAAGTATCAAAGACAGAGCTACTATTCTGCAACAAAAACTGTTCACACCTTATATAACTATAATTTAAAAAATACATTATTATGATTTATACAGACTTAAAGTACTAAATCCTTGATGCAAAATGCAAAATACTAAATGTAGAATTTCCGTGTCCACATTTATTAAGAGTGAGTAACTCATACTAACACAGAGAAGTAAAATCAGTCTTTGATTCAGTTTGTTGTGGAGAAAGTGAAACAACTGAAAATGAGGCACGTGTTTTATTTTGAAAACCACAACCTAATCTGTTTTTTACTAATGACATCTAATACTGGAAAAGGCCTTCTCTCTCTTCTTCCACTTTTTTTTAAGCTTATTTTCTCAGAAATCAAGACGGAGTCCTGTTAACCTGCTTGTCCCTTGTGTTTTGACTCATGTTATTTGTCCTTGCCTCCAGCTTCAGTGTCTGCATAGTGGAGGGGTTGTGATGCCATTACTCAGACTCCAACAGCCATCACTGCCTGTTTTGAAAGAATCTGGTGGTGGGTTTGAGCGTCTTGTGAACAGGCGGAGGGCTCCTCTGCAGATCAGTGTGAACCAGTAGAGCTGGAGGGGCCAGAGTAGAGCAGCTCCGAGATTGCACTGCCACGGGGCCACTAGGGGCACCTGGTACACTGGGATAGATGCATGTCTGTGACAGAGGAGCTGCTGTTAGAGCCAAATTTACTTCTGCTTATTCTATAACAAATGTTCAAAAAATGTTCACAAAACTTGTAGCTGTAGCATGTGTCAGCGGAATTCCTTCTGTGTCAGTTTGATATATATATATATATATATATATAACACTGATCTAAAAATGTAAGGAACATTTGAAAACACAACAGATCTCAGTTGGAAAACAAATCGTGCTGTTTATATATCATACTGATATGGAATTGGTTATGTGTTATGAGCAGAAAGATGAAAAATCAGCAACATACAGTCACCAAGAAATTAAAATTGAAAAACAAAGTCAGCAACTCAAAACAGTATCAGTAGGTTGTTTGGCCCTTTCACGTCTGTCACATGAGCTCAGAGTGAACCTGCTCTCTAACTTAGAGTACAGTTACAGATGGTGCAGTTACCTGCTGTAAGCGTAGTACAAGTAGGGGAAGAGCAACACTCGACAACTGAAGAATGCGAACAGCATGAGGACTCCGTTCACTTTGTGCAGGAGCGTGTGCTGCTTCTTATACTGATAAGATCAAGAATAGGATCATGAGTCAGATGAAAAAATGACAGAACGACTGATCATAACAGCTGTAACATGAATAGGAAAGTTACCAAACAGCTCAGAAAAACTCAAACTCAGTACATGATCCAGTGTTTGGAAAAACACAGGTCAGACATGAGCAGACCTATTTATGCTGCAGCATCAGAAGGTGTTGAAAGACTGAGATGTTTTCGCTCTGAGTTCTAGATTACTAGATTAACCCGCTCTACCTGCTGAGAATCCAGCTGAGTTTTTGTGAGGTACGTTCAAACTGTATAAACTTACAAGTGAGGAGGGGTGTGTGGATTACCTGAATCAGGACCTTCCCCAGAGAGACAGACGGCGTGCTGAGCTCAGCCAGAAACAGAATGCCCTGGAAGTAATCACCTTTACCCTGTCTCCACAGCTGACCAACACAAACAAACACAAACATTTTAAGTGTTCTTTAAGTGCCATATGTAATGAAGTTTATTTCTAGGTATTTACTCTTAAATCTCTATGAAAACTGAGAAAACTCCACCACTGGTGAAGACCAGTGAAAAGCAACTGAGAGCTAAAGGTGAAATGTTAGGGGGGAAAAAAATCAATACTTTATAATGTATATTGTTTGGCTGCTATAAAAGCAAATGACAGAGGCTGCATACCGGTAAAATGAACGTTTTTAAAGACTAAACTAAATAAATCATTCACATCATTGCTATAGTTACCAGTGAGGCTGGAAAGCAGAAGGCCACCATGAAGATGTGATGCAGCACCATGAACAGCTCCTGTCTCAGGTAACCCCACACAGCAGCTCTCACCGACCCGACGCCTCCGGCCACCTCTTCATGACCTTTGACTTGCTGCTTGTGCCAGTAACACAGAAACATGGCGTAGATGTCGTAGGCAAAGTACGGTGTGGCAAAGAGGATGTAGCTGTCAGCCAGCCAGTGTCTGAAAAGGAAACGAGACACGGGTGGAGAGAGCCAGAAGAGTGGTTGACAAAGAAATGACACGAGAGATCAGATCTGATAAACTGATTAATACCTCAGCATGAAGTAAACTATCTAAACTGCAAATACAGATCTAAATCCACACCACTATAAGTCAGCTATAGTGTGTGTACTGGACATGTCGAGCAGACATAAACATCACAGTAAACGTAGTTTGTGTGTTTACGTCAGTAAAATTAGCAGACAGTGAGAGACCAGGTGGTTGATTTTTGTAAATAAAATGATAAACTGTCTAGAATATTTTATAAAAACAACTAAAAGTTCAAATGCTTTCTCCTTTCTTGGTCCATGATGTAAATAAGTACTCACATACTAACTAAGTGGCCTGGTAGCTCAATGGATAAGCATCAGACTGGGATGCAGAAGGTGATGGTGGTGCATTAGATCCCAGCCCATCACCCCCTAAAAGGTCTGTCCATGAGCAAGACCCTTGAGACTAACTCCTTGTGAGGTGCAGTGGATAAAAGCATCTGCCAAGTGAAGCAAAGTAACCTGACGTACAGTTTTAATATACTTGCATGTCATTTGAGTATGTATGTACTATAAGCAAGTGGCTTCCAAACCATAGATAAATCATTTTGTAGCATCTCTTTTTCATGAGATAACACTTCATATCTCACCTATTTATTATATTATATATTTGTGCACCACAACTTTTTTCTTTTCATGTCCAGGAACTGTTTTATCTGGCAACGTTTTGTAGAGGGTCAACCCTGAAGCCGGGATTAATTAGATTAAACTGGAGACAAATATGTCTGGTGGTATTAATGTTGTGGCTAATTAGTGTGATATTACGTATTGATTCTAATCAATCGACTTCATACACCACGGTGAAGTTTCCAATGAAACATTTCTGCTCGTTTCCTACCAAAGAGCTAAAGCGATGCTTAAGTTCAGATGAAGCTTTTCTCTGAACAATGAACCACAAACAGTCATGTTCATGTTCATTGTGCCTGTGGTGTGATTTGATAAACAAATGTAGCTCGGCGCTCAGACAAACCGCCTCTCCACTTTGACTGGCAAATGAATGAGCTGACTAGGGAAACCTGGGATTTGCTGAACCCATCTGCCACCTTCCTCGCACCCCTCCTCGTCATCACCTCCCAGCATCCTCGGCGTGCAGGATTAGTGATCGCTAAGACTAAAATAGCTCTGCTGCTGCTGCTAGAGCTGCTCGGTTCTTAATTAGATTGTAGACTTGGGTCTTGTTAACAGACACAGGCCACAAACCAACGTCTGTATGTAAACATAAATAGTTGAAGTTAACATTTTCAACAGAAGTAAAAGTAACATATCTTTCAGCCCAAATGAATCAAGATCTGAAAGGATCCGCTGAGCTGCCCCCAGCAGTGTGAAAGTGTTTACAAATCTCATCGTTGAGCTTTTAGTTCCCAATTAGAAGTAAAACACAAAGTAGAGTTTTGTTATATCTGGTCATAAATCACAGTATTGGACTCCTTAAAGTTGACCTGATGATGTTGGATGAAAAGGTAGATGATTATTTTAAGGCCTCCTGGGGGGGACATGAAAGTCTGAGACATGTCATCACAATCCAACTCAACAGCTGTTGCTGTCGAAGAGATTCCCTCAAACACTTTGCTGTGATTGACACGTTTCTCTCAGCGATGCCAGTGGAAAACAAAAGGCATCAACCAAGTCACTGGGTTTCATCTTCTGGGGACTATGAATGCAGCCAGCACGGCTAGAAAATGAACATCAACACCGTAAGTTTCTTTTCTTTTCAAAACTATTTAAGGATTAAAGGCTCCACAATCTGTTGAAGTCATTTCTAATCCCATCTCACTACAGACTCATGACAACCATGGAGAATAAAACTTGAGTTTACTAGTTTACTAACTTACAACTAAAACATTTTGTCTGTGGACAACTTGACCAGATTAAACTCCCTGACAGTAAATAAAGTGACGCTATGTATAATGTATACTTCTGCTTTTGCTATATTAGGTAGATTTTGCTAAAACATATGTTTGCTTACTAGTTAAAGGAAAAGAATGACAGAGGAAATACAAAGAGACATTTAGAGCTCACCTGTCTCCAATGATGTCCCTGCAGGACGTGATGATGATACATCCGGCTGACGAGGCCATGACGGCCTGAATGGACGACACCAGACTGGGAACATTAAAAGAATCTGTGTGACTTGTTTGAGCAAAATCATGATGAATGTGCGCGTATAGCTTCACAGTTTGCTCTTGTGTTGTGTCTCTGCCTTACAGGGTCTGTGTTTGGAATTAAAACTACAGTAGGTACACACAGGTTAAAGCTGCTGATGGTTACAGTGTGTGTTGACAAACTACGGCTGTGAGGGTGAATTTTAGTTCACCATTGCTGTAGAGAGATAAAAGTGCGGTGTGTGGACGTGGTCCTACCGCGTAGACACGATGGCAGCGTCTCCCTCGCTCCATCCCATCACGTGCTTCAGCGCCCGTTTGGACAGCAGGAAGAGTCCCGGGAAGAAGACGGAGCCAGCAGCCACGAGGGACGACATGGCCCCTGGGTTCACCTGTGTCTTTGTTGTGCAAATAAATGGTGTATAGACATGTGTGTGTGGATTTATTCTCTCTCCCACACACACACACACACACCCTGTCTGGATGAGCTGTAGTGTTAAATGAGTGCAGGTTGTAGGAGCTCAGAGAAGAGGATCAGGAGGTTGGAGTTTACTGCTGCCACCTGTCAGAGGAGGTGCACTGATGAGGGAGGGACAGACTGTCCTCTGGCACACAGAGCACTAAGACTGAGTCCACCCCTGTTTTCACCCATGCTAGAAGTTGAGTTTTAACTCTGGGGAACAAAACTAGCGGTAGCATGAGATGAATTAATAAATAAGTGATAACGCTGTGATGTACGACTATTTAAACACTGCCAATACTAGTAACGCAGTTACTGCCAGGCAAACAGAAATCATGGACCTTCTCTGATTGGTGCACGCTTCCAAAACTGCTGTCAGACCTTTCAACAGGTCCTTGACACGGTAGGCTTTGGCTGAACTAATAAACGATTAAGATCATATTCCTACTAAATAAGTATTAGAAAAACTATTTACATACTGATGAACTAGAAGTTATAACAGCAGTTTAGTCCAAATTTACTGAACAGGAAATAAATCTGTAGGAATGATTGAATCCTCCTCTTTTCCTACTATTTCAGTCTTTCTAATATTTATATGGTGTATTATGAATATTTTTATTTCTGAACATCATTTCACAAATTGGAAATCATATCCACATACAGAATTATTTAATTTCACACATTTTTCAGATCAATTTTGGTGAGAAAAGCATTAACTGCTCAACACGGCATAGGAAATATTATCCAGTGTCCATTTATTTATCATTCACTACTTTAAGTCTAAACTTTTTTTTAAGAAATTCAAGTATTTGTTGGGAACACAAGTCAAAAAACAAAACTTTATGCTAAAACAAAGACAAAAACATGTTCAAAACATCAGTTTCATATTTATAGTAATAAACACATCAAGTTTCTTTTCATAGAAGAAAACAAGTCTAATCTCTATAGATGACCAGCCGTCTGTCTTCTCCACTTTACTCCACCTCACTGCCATAAGCTGAAAACACCAGAGCTGAAACGAAGACTCTAAACACACTCGTCGGCTGATCTCAGAACAGTGCAGGGAGAGAAAAAGACCAAATACAGGTCATCTAGTTTCAAAACTGTTCCTATGCTGGAAGGATCTCTACTAACACAACAACAGGTTCAAAAAGAAAGAAAAAAGAAAAATTTAAAAACCCAAAGGGGAAAATTTCTTGATTAACTGTTCCATAAATGTAAAAGGCTGTGCCTCAACAGTCTGTCAAATGATTTTATTTTACTCATTTATACAGAGTCAAATGATCAGTGGATATGAATATATATAGTTTTATTTCTTTTCTCTTTTTGTATTTTTTATATGACTAGAAACTGATTATGTTTGAGTTTAAGACTTTGCTGGAACAAATACATTTAAAGAGGTTTAAAAAAGGATAAGAAGAAATCTTCTCAAAATAATCTGCAAAAATTATTTTATAATTAGAGGACTCTAACAACCACACTAATAAGTTTATTTTAAGTACCAATGTTTTAATCAAATGCCCAAATAAATCATTGCCACTTTAAATAACATCTTATTAGTGTTGACAGTGTGCAGAACTTTTTTTTTTCCATTTAGGGAACAATTATCAAAACATTTTCTCAGGTCTGGGCTCTAAAATGTCTAATTAGATCACAACAAACAAAAACTTTGAATAAAATCACTTCCTAAGATGAATTAAATAAAAATTACCACAAAATGTACGTTTTCTTCATTGTTGACAAACTCAACCATTGCACAGCATTCAAACCCAAAGTCTCTCCATGGGATAATAAATATACACATGCAGATATACAAGTTGGTCTCAGTGTTTCTCACAGAGACTCGCTGTGTCTTCCTGTAGAAGAGGTGCTGAGGTTTCAGGGGTTCAAAAGAATCATCAGGAAACTATCGGGGACCAAGGAGGGCGCTCGACCCTTCTGGAGGTTCAGAGATAGAAAAACAAAAAGGAGACGTATCCTACTGTGACAACACTTTGACTGTCGCTTCTCAAACTTCCAATCACGCGATCCGTGAACTGAACCAGGATCTAAAGTTTCCTTCCATGTGTTTTTTCCACATCACACAAAATTAGATTTAATCTGATCAGTGTGGTTGAGACCAGCTTTTAGCACGAGTTGTAGTGAATGCTGAGCGTTCGTGGCTGTTTATGCAGAGTATCCAGCAGCGCTGGAAGTAGTGACCCTTTTCAAGTTCCTGAGATCCTGTAGAAGGTTCCTGCAGTTAAAAATGGACAGCTGTCTGATCTAAGCATTTCTGCATTGATCCATTTATATTACTCAACCATTCCCCAACGTTTTAATTAAAACCTGCTCGTTGATGTTCATTGGTTTCATTTCCATAAACATCAACCTTCAGAGACTTGAATCTTCCTACAGATATTTTTTGTACAGGTTGCAGGTGATGAACAGAAACACTGATAAATCCATTCACACTATTCCCTCCTATCGACCGCGCACTGCTCGTTTGTTTCCCTTGATCAGTTTTCAGTATGCGTTTTAACCAAATAGCTTTGGTAACGCTGTAAATGTCAATGCATTTTATTTTAGGGATAAACAACAGATGACAATTCTTCCGTCTTAACACTGGTGAGTGTGTAAATTGTATTCACTGTCCATGACAAATAAAACAAAGTAAATACAATCAGGACTATAATGAAAAACGGGTGGTAGATGTGACCTAATATAAGAGTGTTCTTGAATGCATCACTGTAAAGATCTTTCAAGCTGATGAAAAATAGGGAATATCTTTGGTGGTGGTGGGGGGGGAAAATCAATGACACGGTCTATGTAAATGAATAAACAAGATTAACTGGCAGGTATTTTGACCCATCTAAATTATTTTTAAAAGACGCTCTGTGTTTTCAATATTCGGAAGTAGCCAAGTACTTTTTTTGGTTGGTCATCATCTTAGGCTCTGGGAAAATTTTACCAACCTAAATAAAATATCTGACATTCTATAAACCCCTGATCAACGGACAATTTGAAAGACATCAAACATGCTTGGGAGTTTTTATGGTCAGATGTAAGTTTTATACCTACGGAGGAGGATCAGGGCCACCGTTCTGAATTTAATCTCAGAATTCTCTCAACTAAACTTTTCATGGTGGCCCTAATCCTCTTCCGTATATACCAGACATACGCATGAAATCTACAAACTGAAACCATAGGATGCACAGTGAAAAGTCAGAAGTTGACTGGAGAGGGACCAATCTGCAGGAAGTCTCATGTCTCTGTAAGTTTGATTTAGGTGAACCAACACTGTCAACAGCAATGTTCACACAGCTTGTAGTCAACAGCACATGTTTGTTACTTTGACTTTAGTGGAGATTAATGTAACCTCAGCCATAGCTGAACACATTTGGTGCAAGAGCTGTCAAATAGTTTAATGTCATTGTGGTCACAGGACAGAAATCTCCTCAAACAAAATTCACATCACAGCAACAGAGAGCACATTGTCTTCTATCCAACATCTGATACGAGTATTTATCTATTTCAGCTCGGCTATAGTCCTGACAAAGGACCAATACTGGTGTGTCCTTACGTGGCTTTTTACAATTCAGTCTAAACGAGGAAACCTGAGCCTTAAACTGAAAAGGAACTAAAAACAACAACCTAAGAAGAAAAACAAAACAAAAAAAACAGCAGCATTTCACAGACAGCGTTCTTCTCTCAAAACCTCACACGGACTCTGAGCGGCACGAGAGACGAGGAGCGGGCACGAGGTAAAGAGGAGTCACTAAATCTGGGAGGAATGACAAAAAGGTTGTGAGGAAAGGTTTGGGTTCACACCTGGGGGTCCTCAGCTTCCGGCATAATTTTTTTTATTGTCCTCTATTCTTCGGGGTTGGAGGTAACCGATATGGCCACGGACGCACAGATGGGTTGCTTTAAACCAGAAGGATCAAGACACACACACTCTTCAACAAACACTCAATAAATAAAAGAATAATCACCTGCTCCTCCTCTTTCTTTTGTCTGCTGATGGCCCAAACGTTAGAGGCCAACAGAAAATAAAAAACTGGGGAAATTCGTCTACTTGTTTAGATTATACACGATGAAAGGGAAAGAGGTCATTGACCATTTTGTAGGGAGAAAAAAAACAAAGCTGCCAAAAATGTGTAGTTCTGGCATCGTTCCGCCTACACAACATCCCGTCATGATTTTCAAAATAAAACAGTTTGTTATCTGTTGACATGGGACTCAAGTGTGGGGGATTAATTCCTGTTTCATACAGTTTTCTTTGCCAACTTCTCTTGTCCCAGCTCTCTCTCTCTTGCACAATCTGGGCCATAGTTTTTTGAAACACTGATCCACCAACAAACAGCTGATCGTATAGAACAGGAGGAAAAGGAAGAGCAACAACAACAAAGCTAACTGTGTGTGAAGAAACACCTGGGGACTGTGGTTAAAACCTGCTACATCTGTTAAATTGCATTATTACCACTGCGCAGACGCACGACGACGCAGCGCGACAAAAAAAAAAATAACACAGTGAGTGATGTGTTTAAACGCAGTTCAAAAAAAGGGAAAGCCTTGGAGGTGTGGTCGGTTAATGGTGTTGTGTTGTTTGGTGGGTGATAACATCTTGTTGTGGCTGAACGAACTCAAGTGTCCGTAAATGTGGCCAGCCAGTTGGCCCCCCTGCCCCCGTTTATCGCTTTTTAAATTAAACCATATTGCACAGGGTTGGAATGACTTCAAAAATCAACTAACAACTCTACCAAACAATTAAAATCATTACTTCTTAATGTCTCTACTAACGGAGGTGGAAAATCCAATTGAGTACCGAGTTCAGTTATTTTCCTCGTTCTTTTTCCTCATCAAGCTCTTCAGCAGCATTTTTTTTTTTTGTTTCTTTTTTTTCCTTAAGTGAGCACCGAAAACGCATCAAACATTAGCCGCTTGGGTCGTTATGAACAGGTAAGTGGTATTTTTCATATTCGGGAAACTTTGTAGATTCTTAGGGGAAAAATATTAGAGGATTTTTATGGAGAAAGTCGGTTGTTTTTCCCCTGATGTAGTTGGCTGTATAGTTTCCCATCTGCAGGTTTGACAGATGAACAAAGAAAGGAAAAAAAAAAGACCCAAAGTCTTCGGTATTTTCTGATGCCACAGCTGTCGCTCCTTAAATTGAAGAGGACTGTTCATCTCTCCTCCTTCCTGGACACCTTGGAGGAGTGCCACGCAGTGGACCTGAAGAAAGCAACAGCTCATTACAGACATGGAGTACGACATCGCTGGATTCAACAGCAGTTTCAGAGACACGACACATTAATGACAGATGGTTCATGACTGTTTATTTACCCATTCTATTAATGTGAAGGCCAAAGATTTTTATTTTATTCACAGATAATAGTGAGAAATTGACTCCATTAATGTTTTAAATAAAATTACTTGGAATAAAATGGGCTGAGTTAGCCGAGGTAATAAAGAGCTGAAACCCGTCTTCTCACCTGATGAAGGTCTTGAAGGCAGCACTCTGAGGGTTGATGCACAGTGGCACACGTTTTCCCTGCTGGTGCTCCGTGATGAAGCGGTGGATTAATTCTGATGTTGGCACACACACACACACAGACACACACACACACACAATGTCATTGTTCACAAGTTTGCCTTCTTTTTATACTAGTAAATTACCTAGCTTAAAAGTTAATACAATACACATATTTTAGGAAATATTTATGAATATAGAATTTAGTGCACATGTTATAGACATATGCAGTTGTAATAATAAAAAAAAATGGATTATTATTATTGAAAAATTCAATATACCCTAGGTCGTGGTGTATGCAATACTGAATGAAACGCCACCATTACAACAACTTAAAACAAAACCAGAGCTTGCTGTACCTTTTCCCTGCCACACAGACAGCAGACTGTTCTCGTAGCTGTGGCTGAACGGACGCTCGGCTACCGGCTCAAAGTCCCTGGTGTAAACTCGACCGCTGGGAACAGAGTAGCAGCACTGGCACATGCAGGTGTGGTAACGCAGACGCCCTTCGTCGAGGTAGGGGTGGGACAGAGCGTCGCTGCCAGAGATCCTTTTAGCCTGGTGAAGAAAAACAGAGCTGCTGAAAGAAGGTTCGGTTCTCAGACCCAGCTAAGACACTGAATCCTGATCCAGATAAGATTAATATGCACCGCGCCTGTGTGCTGCACATCTATCAGCTTCATACTCCCTTTATTTATTCCCTTTAAAAACCTAAAATCAGAGTGACACCCTGTATTACACAAAGTACTGTGTAAAAAAAACAAATCTGCTTTGATTTTAATGAGCCTACGTTAATAGGTCAACAACAACAGGAACATCAAACACTACCACTGCTCTAACCCCCTGGCCCATCAACACCGACACAAGGAAAATGTGCGTTACCGGATCAAAGACCAACATCCGACAGAGCAGGTGCACCGCTTCGTGTGTGGCTCCGTCAGACAGCATGTACAGCACCGACAGCGACGGCTTAGGATGACGAGAAGGAACAGAGAAGGAGGTTTCTTTGTCAGATATTCTTTAAACGCCTTCATTTTATACATTTGCAGGTTTGCCCACTCTCAGAACTTCCTGACATGCAGGGTACTTTCAACACGTCCTTCACGTGTACTCCTCCCAGACTGTCAGAATCCCTTTTTACCCAGACGCCCAGCGTATTGGTGATGAGAGCCATTAAGCCTTACTGATGGCCTATATATGATGATGTGGTCTGGCTTGTTTTGCACATTTAAGACACAGATGCTGTTCATTAAATACAACACGAGCATAAAGGATTCTGATCACAGATTCAGTTTCCTGCAGCAACGTGTTGGTGATTAGAACCATCCTGTTATAAAAGATTGTAATGTTTCGTTTTCTGTGGAAACACTTTGATAGGAATATTATTCATCTCCTGCAGTTTCTTCTGACAAAAAGTCCCTGTTCTGAATAACAGCGATTCTCAACAGCTCATTTTTTGATGACAGTTTTGCAAAAGCACCAGGACATGCTCAAAGAGCCAGGATGTGAGATAGGAGGTGGTGTGTGATAATGAGTGATTCATTTGGGGCAGTGAGTGCATCTATTTTCCTGAGGAAAACCTTCGAGTTAAATGTTGCTGGTAGTGAATTGAGTGAGAGCAGACCACACAGTCACGTACCGGTTTGTGCGGCCCCCTCAGGATGTGGGCTCTGGCTCCCTCGCAGGCCGATGCCAGGGCTGACAGAGGAGGAGTACCCAGCAGGTCTGTGATCAGATCCAGCTGAAGCAGAGAGCAGTGAACAAAGTTATAGAAGACAGACAGGCTATGTCCACTAAGATGTAACTAACACCACATAATGTTTGTGTCTAACATGGATTTTGGAGCATCCGGAGTTAAAGACACGTTCAGTGGCAACGGTTCCCACCTGCTGAATTGGGCTCTGAGCCTGGAAGAGGATGCGTCGTCCCAGCAGCTCTGCGAAGATGCAGCCCACCGACCACACGTCAATGGCCGAGCCATAGTGCCGGCAACCCATCAGCACCTCTGGCGCTCTGTAGTACTGAGTCACCACTTCCTGGGTCATGTGACGTGACGGGTCAGGCTCTTCCACCCGGGCCAAGCCAAAATCACAAATCTAAGCAGAAGCAAAATAATGTTGAAGCCATTTTCAAACCAAATGTTAATAATTCTGCAGAAAAAAACATCTTAAATATTCAAACAAATTTAGAATGTAAAAGATAAAAAACGTATTCTTAACGGTTATCATAATGTTTAAGACGTTAGGCACAGAACAGAGACACAAAGTGGAGGCTTACCTTCAGCAGGCAGTTACTATTGACCAGCAGGTTTCCGGGTTTGATGTCCCTGTGCAGGATCCCAGCAGAGTGCAGGTACTTCAAACCTGAGCGGGAACACAACATTGTTTCTTACTGCAGGGACTGTACGACTATTCCCGGACACAGTCCTAGGTTTTGAATAGCTTTGCATGAAGCAGTGCTGCCTAAGTGGTCTAACGGGTTGTGTGCCACGTTAAATATGTTTAAGACATAAATAATGACAATTTATTTTGTAGACACGAGAAAAAAAAAAAACGTTGTTCTCAAATGATTGTGACATGGGCCAATCTAAAGCCACGTCCAGTCATCTGAGACCCCTCATCTTTCTAAACTATTTACAGTTTAATCTTTTGCCAACTGACTCAATATTCAAAAAAAATTCTGACCAAATGAATCTAGAAATGTTTTAATGTAACACTGCAAATGAGTATTGGTATATATATTATTATTAATAATATGTAAAAGTGGCCACTCACCTCGGAGAATCTGATAGAGGAAGACCTTGATGTGGTCAGTGGTGAGCGGCTGAGGAGACACGATAACTTTGTGGAGGTCACTCTGCATCAGCTCTGTTATCACGTAGCTGCGGGCGGTTTGCCGTCAAGGGAAAAAGAAGCATGCACGTGGCCCGACCTCCACCCACAAAAAAGCGATGCATCTCAGAGCACAGGTTTCATTTTTTGCTGCTGAACAGCAAGTATCAATATACTCGTGTACAAAATGTACGCGTACGTATAATCTCTACTACCCATATTATAAATTTGCCAGTGACCAGCCTCACACTGCAGTGATGAGCTGGATTTAGACAGACAAGCAGCTAAATTAAGTGAATAAAAAAAAAAGGACATATGGGAAAATTAAAGAAGAGAAACTGGGGCAGAAGCAGTGAGGATTTTAATGTATGTAAGAACTGAGGAGGTTGTGCATTCATTTTCATATGCATAAGGATACATTTCCTCAAAGCAGTCGATTTGTGGAGGCTGCAGAATGTCCAGAGCTGACAGCACCTACAAGGACAAACAAAAAAAGAACACATAAAATCACTGTCCCCTTTTTAACATGATCCATCAACCGCAAACAGCCACTCTGTGCGCTCAGTACGTTGTCGTGTTTGAAGAAGCACAGCATCCTCAGCTCTCTGAACACCCTCTTGCAGGACACCAGGTTCTGGAAGACATTAGGCATCTTCTTCAAAGCCACTTTTCGACCATCACGGGGATCAGTAACTGACCTGTAAGAGATGGACACCTACATTTTACACACATTCGCTGACTGAGAGTTTGTTTGGCGACACATTCCAGCAGACTGGGCCACTTACTTATGGGAAAAGTCTTAAAAGCTCTCCTGATGTGTGAAGTAAACATTATTCATCAATAATATCATTCTCTATCAAATCTACTGTGTTAACCTTTAGAAAAAACACCAAGCACAACAAACTAAGGTGCAGACATCAGGACCATCTGTGCGATTTAATCTAACCTAATTACCTGCTCCCATCATCCAGGTTTCTCACCAACCCCTCACTATGACATGAAATGACATGAAAGTATCTATTATTACTATTATAATGACCTTTAGTAAGTGCAACTTATGGGTTGTTGCTCACTTAACCTTACATAACAGTGGTTTAGGCCTTTAGCGAGTTTCTCTTACCAGACAACACCGAATGCGCCATAACCGATGGGGCGGTCCGGCTCCATCTCTGCGGGGCTGGGGACCTCGCTGGCCGGGTTGCTGTAGGGCTGAGGCACCGCTGCACCGCCGCCGGTGCTTCCTCCGAGAGCTGTGGGGTGACGAGGGGTCCCCGCCGGGGCAGTGGGTCCGGTTAGGCACGGTGTGGCGCTGAGGCCCGTGGAAGGGGCTCCGCAAGAAGAGTTGACACAGAAATACTTGTGGCCCAGCTCAGAGCCCGGAAACAGGTCTCCACAAACTGTCTGCCGGCCTGCGCCGTGAAATGCCATCTCCGATACAGACCACTGTGTCTGGGCCGCACCAAGCTGCTGCTGCCCGGCTAGGCGCGGAAGAAACACGGCTCCTCGCTCTGCATGACCCTCTAGTTTCCTGTGTGTGTGCATACAGGGCAAACTGAGCATCATATGTAACACCATCGATGTAAACAAGCTCGACACCGCGGTGCAGAGACGCTGTGTGGACAGACCTCTGCTCCCGGGCCGAAGTTCACTGGTTTAGTAAAGACGTTCAAAGATACACAGTTATAAAGTAGGTTATTAGAAGAACAGGCAGAGTCTATCACAATGATGGAAACGCTTTCATCAGCGAGCTCCACTACCTTTGTTTTGTAGCAGGCTGCACATACCTGGTTAGTGGAGCTGTGCACTTTGCTAACAGTACCGGGCCAGCTAACGGTAGTTAGTGACGACTCGAATGTGGAAAATAATGTTGACCCGCAGCTGACTTCAGCTACAGAATAAACTCTCGCCTCTAACGCCGATATTACCTTTAGTGCATTGTCGCTGGAAATGGCAAATAAAACCCTCGCCAGCCTGCTGTAATGCTAACCAGCTGTTGCAGCTAATACGTTATCTCAACATTGTCTGACCCACATAGCTACCATCGGCCCAGTGCAGTGACCTACATATTTCACATAGGCATTTTTACCATAAATTAGTAAAGCAGACTTACAGACCAAGCTCGGCTAAGCCAACAATGGCATGACTCGAAAACCGACTTCAAAACGGCGAGAAAGCCGAGTTAGATGCACGTCCCTGGAGCTGCTGCCCCGGCTACTTGGGCTAGCCGGATTGTTAGACACCAGCTAGCTGCAGCTAGCCTTGACTGCTCGCTAGCTGTCCATCGCGTTGTAAAACCCACGGCACAAGCGTCCCATAAAGGCAGTTTTTTAGGTTTCCTGGATAAAGTCTCATCCAGCAGATCAGTCTTAATTTAAAGCAGATGGATTCCTCGTCGCGTTTCCAGCGACGGCTACAGCGAGGCTAGCTCGTCAGGTAGGAGGAGCTGCTAAAGCCGGGTGGGGGAGGGTCGGTGCTTTTCACTCTGTAAACAATGCTAACGTTACCTAGCTTAAGACCACCAGCACAGAAAACATGCACTAGTTCCTCCTCCACAAGGTCCTTATGATAAAAATCCAAACAATTTGTTCTAAAGTTGTTTGTTTTTTTATTTTGTTTTTTACTAAATTCCCTCGATTCCTTGTGTCAAGAGAAAACAGACATAAACTCGAGGGAAGGTCATTTTACTCAAGCACAGAAGAACAGCAGGCATGAAACCAATTAATATTCATTATCAGTACATCTAACAGTTATTATCTGTGCACTTTATGTGATGTGTTAGCGTAAACCACAATGCTGTCTCATGCTGATTGTTTTAAACCATGTGGAGTTTTTAACTCTTGTTTGACATCAGGTGAGCTGGATTATTAATCTTGGATAAACCAGGTGTCATTATAAGGCTGCAGTGTCCTTACAGTATTTGATGATTATGACTATAGCATCACTACAGATGTAGCTAACAGATGGTGGAACTAACTCACTAACCTACAGGGCCATAGTTTAATACAGAAAAGGCCACTTCAACTATTTTTTATTTGATTTTAATGTTTCTTGCTTTGGGAGTATGTAAATTAAATTAAACTTCCCTCTTCAAAACCTAGAAGTCCTGCTAATTGGGGACATTGATATATTTTAATATAGGAGGACAGAGACGTTTATTGCCATTAATACTGTAAGTTATATGTACTACCCAGAATCAGGAAGCAAGTTGAATTAAAGTCGCCCTTTAACAATATATCATTTCAAAAACGTCATAACACATAATTACAAATTTGACTGGGGCAAGTTTTAAACGATAAATAAGCAGCTACATCAAAACGGACAGTATTAAAATTCACTTAGTTATTTCCCGCCATTGAAATGGATCACTCAGACACCCATGAAGATGACTTCAACTTGAATCCACACATGCATTTTACTGCTTTTTAATACAGTAACAAGGCGCTATGCACTATGCATCAAATACAATCAATATGCACAGCCACAGAAAATGTCACCAAGGTAGCTACAAATTACATGGCAATTTTCAAGAATTACAAATTAGCATCCAGAGTAAGAACAAAGATCATATGAAGCAGAGAAGTTATGCACATTCAATGTTCCTGGGAAATATACACAAACTATTAGTTTGCCTTTATCAGCTCTTTAAAAATCTATATACTACACGACGGCCCATCTGAAATCGGGTTCCCATGTCCTATTAGGAGGTGTCCCTCGATCTGACAAAGGCAAACGGGAGGTTTTGTTATAAACTATGGGGGAGAACTGAAACAGGTCGGGTTATCGGGGTCTTCAGGTCGATTTCCTCATTATAAACAAACACTGATATCAGGGAATAGAAATGATGTAAAAACAGCAAAGGCTTTACAAAATCATGACAGGCTGTGCAAGTCAGTTCAGGACTGAACAATGAAATGATGGTGAGTAAAAACAGCTAATCACATGAATGTTTCTCCTTAATGAACATACAGCTTTTTCCTTGTTGTCTCTTCTCTGGTTCCACCAAACTGCTTTCTTCGTACGGTGTGTAACACGTACAGTAAACACGTCTCTCTGTGTTGAAGACAAGTTAGTTTTATGTTACTGACAGAGCGGGGCTGTTCAGAAAAACAAAGGTCTGTGAGGGTCCTCGTGTAACTATGACCAACACGGCCGGTAGTCCTGGTCTGTGTCCTCCTGTGGCATTCTGTTAAGAAAGCAGCATATTTACCCACATTTTGTTTTACAACATGTTCACAACATGCTGAGCGGATACAGTAGATGTAGCACCAGAAATGTGAGTATTTATAAACGGTACATTTGAGACCCTGAACGTAACTTTATGTCAGAAAAACACAGGCGACCACGTTAGTGCAGACAAATGGTTCTCGTACCTGTTTTGGCCGTTGTCTTTCCAGCTGTCTTCTCCACACATCTTTGTTCAACTTTGCCCCCTTTCACCTGACTCTCCAGCCTCCATAACCCCACCCTTCCCACCCCTGCTCCCCCCGGCCCTCCCAGCATGCTAACTGTGCGGCTGGGGGGCGATACTGGAGCAGTCAGTTACCAGCAGTCCCACTGTGCTCGCACTGGACACAGTGACGGCTACACTGGTGGTGCCCACAGCGCCTGCGCTGGTCGGGTCTGGGGTGGGGTCGCCTTGGCTGGCGTGGGTGCCCATGTGACCTTGGAGCTGGGTGGCTGTCTTACATTGGATCCCGCACAGCTGGCAGAGCAACACCCCACCGGCACCCGTCCCACCAAACCCCCCCTGTGCCCCACCGCTCTCCTTCCACTCCTGGCCATGGTGCTTCTGAGCATGGACCCGCAGGTAGGTGAGTGTGGTGAAGCCTGAAAAACACACACACTTCTTAAACATGGATGCCGTTTCAAATGCTTAGTCAAGGTTTGATGCGCTGTATACAGTTGTGTTGAGAATAATAGCAGTGTGTTTGAAAAAGCTTTACAAATAAAGCTTGTATACCCACGGTTTCTGAGAATCTATGTGGACAGGTACTCCAGCTCAGGATGATAGGACCAAATGGTTTTTGACACAAGTTTTCTGTTGCATTAAAGTCCAGTTCAGGCAAAGCATGAGCTCAAATGCTTTGGCTTCTTGACTGTGTCCTGTGGCTTGACTGTGGCGTGTGAACAACTTTTTAGTTCCTAGACCTAAAAGTACCAGTCTTGCTTCATTTCAAAAAATGTGAACGTGTTATTTAAAAAGTTGTAATCTCTTCAGCACAACTTTTTAAAAACAGGGATTGGTTTCCTGTAGGCGTCTTTTAGTTGTAGCAGCGCTCATGGGTAACTTTACACCTGCTTTGATCTTCCTGGAGCTGATCATTGGTTGAGTCAAATGATAATTTTCCATGTTGATCCATGTCTTTTTGGTTTTTGATGCCATTTAAAAGTATTTGAGATCAGTTTCTTTGCTTCTCTATAGGTTTTCCCCTCGCCAAGCAACGCCACAGGAAATAATTTCTTCCTGTGGCCATCAAACTCTTTAATTCCTCCCCTGTCTCCCTCCGAAAAGGGGTGAGGGGCTTACATATTTGTTGTTTTGTATTTATATTTCGTCAGTGCAAATTACTGGTGTGGGTCTTTTAATCTTTTCTGAAATGAGAGAAGCTGTAAGTAGGCAAAACAATTTCCCCCTGGGATTAATAAAGTGTTTGAATCTTGAATCTATTTATTCAAAGCGTGCTGTTCTTTTGAATGTCTGGAACAACTCATTATACTCAGCCAACCAGCATGTACAGCATGTGCTGCCTTGCTTCCTTAAATAAAGACTGGACTAAATGAGTAATTGAATTATTACTATTACTATTATTTTAAACAGTATAAGAAGGAAACAGTGACTACTAATATTCTGCAGTATAACACATAATAACTATTATTTTACTTCATTTACTTCTTCGCTTTACTTGGCAGATGCTTTTATCCAGAGCAACTTACAAGGAGCTAGCGCTGCGTGTCTGGCTCAGGTACACACCTAGTGAGGGATGGATTAGGAGTCAGACGGGGTTTTGAACCTGCGACCTTCTACATCTAAGTCTGACGCCTAACCCATTGAGCTACCAGGCCAAGTTCTACACGTTATTATACAATGATTTTAGGTTTTTACAATTTTTAGAACTTATTATCGAAATATATTGTGTGTTGTCTTTTATAATATTATTATAATATAACAAAAAATTGCTGCACAAATATGAATTGGAATAGTTTTGAATTGTTGTTGCTGCATCTTACTGCGGTTGCAGAGGTGGCAGGCATGGTGCTGCGACTGGTTGTGGACCCTCATGTGGTCGGTGATGTAAGCAGCAGACAGCAGCTTCCCGCAGATGTGACACGGCACCTTCTCCTCATGACGGATCAGATGTGCGCGGAGACGATCCCGCGTGGCGAACGCTGACGTGCACGTCTGTGGAAATCATTAGGGTGTGCATGAATGCAGTGAATATTGATTTAAATAAACAATGCCCCCAAGTTTAAATTTAATTTTATATAAACATTTTGACAGAAAAACAGTGACAGATAAGACAGATGAGCCCTTCTCTACATATAATAAGCAATGCAAAAGAATTTCCACAAAATAACAAACAAATAACAAATCAAAAAATAAATCACTTCAGTACAGATCTCTATTCTGTTCTCTACAGTTCTCTATTTGCTCAAAGTATTGGAACAACCCGACTAATTGATTTGTATTTGCTGTACACTGAGGACATCGACGTTCAAGATGAATAGATACATACAAAACCCAAGTTCATCATTTCAGCTTTTATTTTTTGATTTCCTTATGTAAATTTGGTTGATCTGATCCTGAAGGTGCCATGAACTCCTGTCGTATTCATCATTCAAGCTTGAACCTTGATGTCCTCAGTGTACAGCAAATACAAATAGTTGAATCTTGCCAATCCAATTTTTTGGGAGTAAACCCCACAGTACTGCACATACTGTATAGTGCTGTTAGTTGCAATGTTTCACATTTGTTTGCAATTTATTCACTGAATTTCTAAGCAGTAACATTTTTATTTACCAGTCAGTGCTAGAGTTTAAATTAGGGTTTTATTCAAAACATCTAGTCCAACTCTATCCTAATATTAATAATTATCATCCAGTTCTTATAGTGTTTCATGGTCTGTACGACTCACAAACCCATATTAGTTGAAATCCAGTAAACAGATGAAGACGTTACCGTGCACTTGAACGGTCTCTCTGTAGAGTGCACCTGTCGAACGTGGCTGTTGAGGTGGTCTGGCCTAAAAACAAAAAACAACAAAAACAAAATGAATCATTACAAAAAACAAGATACTACAACTACTTTTGAAACTGTTTCCGTTTATACCTAGAGAAGGCTTTGGCACAGTGAGGACAGATGTAAGGTTTCTCCACCCCGCCTTGATGTGAGCGCACATGATAACTCATCCTGTCTTTCCTCTTGAAGCGCTGCTGGCAGATGGGGCAGGAGTAGGGCTTCTCATCTGAGTGGGACAGTCGGTGGCGGTTGAGGTGATAGACGTCTCTGAAGGCCTTTCCACAGGCCTCACAGGCATGATTCTTCCTCACCTGGTTAGTGTTAGGATTGGGAATGGGATTTGGATTCTGTCAAGCAAAAATGGATATTATGAAGCTTTGGGGGGAGTCGGTCCACTATCAGAAACTGGATCACACATTGGACAATTAATATCCCGGTTATGTCCACAATATTATCAAATAGGTAAATTATAAGCAAAGTGAACAGATTAATTTTAAGACATTTTATGCAACACACAGGAGCAAGTATTATGTTTTTCAGTATAAAATGTGACCTCGAGAAGCAGCAGAAAATATTTTATGTCAGTGTTTGTTGCAGGTCTGCTGGTGCTGATGGAAACCACCTCCTGCAGCACAATCCACTTTGTGTGGAATGTCTCCTGGCAGCTACAACCACATACTTCTGTTAATTAAAATGATTATTGTTTTTTTAATTCAGTAGCATTTTTGAGCAAACTTTATTAAAACGTATCAAGACCTACAGATGCAGAATACTGGCTTTAGTAAATCCTGCAATCATGGTCAACTCTCTCTACATATTAAACTCAATGACTCCCTTCTCAGTGAACCCACCTGCTCCATGGACCCAACAACAACAACAGCTGCTTGGATGGGCTGAGGCGGTGCTGCCATGGTTACGGTTGCTGGGGCAATGGACACAGAGACTGGCTGGCCCTCCTGGTTCACATGCTGACCGGGCTGGGGGAGGGTCACCGGCACAGGAACAGGGGGAGGGAGAGGAGAGGACTGTGCAGGAAGGGTGAGGTGAAGGAGGGAAAGAGGGACTGTCTGCTTCTCCACTCGTCCTCCCTTCCCTCCGTCCTCTTTCTCGCGGTTTGCTCTGTCCTTCATCTTGATGCCGGTGTGCACCGACTGGTGCCGCCGCAGGTTGTAGCTGTTCTTAAACTCCTTGTTGCAGGTGGCACAAATGTGGGCCGGGCGGCTCGGTTTGATGAGCGGTTTGACTGGCAGATACAGCAGAGGGAGAAAACTCAACCTTAGATTTCACGTTTAAACGTACAACCGATGAAGTATACAAATCCTTCACTTTGCTGCTTGAGTAAACAGACTACTGTATCAAAATTCTACAGGAAATTTATACATTTTCTTATGTAATAAATTTAATTAACCCTGAATAGTTATATACTATATGTTAGATATTTATTGATTTTTTTTATGTTAGACTGCCGTGACCATCTGGCTACCAAGGCAAGGCAGTAGGATAAAAACACTGTTATGGAATAGTGTTACATATTTTATTTTGATTTGTTGGTAAGATTTACAATATTATTGCAATTAGTATTTTAAACAAAATACATCAAAGAACAATCAGATGGTAACTGTACCTTCAGCCACTAAAATTTGCCTTCATACTCCCAGAATGTTGACACATATATTTATTCTGTTTATATGCTGTATATATAACAAATTGTATTACTTTATTATTTCAAACAATAAGTTTAAGATCCATCATTATATTGGGCGTCCTCTTTAATGGATCACAGCTGCCTCAGTGCAGATCTTTGTGTGCACATTAAAAACCAGTAGCAGCAGGTGGTCCGAGCATCCTAGCCAAGTAGTTCACGTGTACACAGCGCAGTGACAACCTGCTGCACTGCACGCCATGCCTGCCTGTTTTGATACATAGTACTGTGTCTGTCAACAGTGATAAACAATAAGATTTCAAATTAAAGTCCAGCCAGAGTTTTAGTAGTAAAGTGCAACAGTCTGAGCACCCCCCACCCCCCTCACCAGGCAGCGGTTCTTCACTGAGGGCGGCGGTGTCGACAGTGGATGGTGGCGTCACAATATGTTCTGCTGAAGGACTCGGTGCAGCTCCGGTCAAATCAGGCAGCAGCTCAGACTGAAGAGGCGTCTCAGGCTGGCTCTGAGCCGACGGCGTCTAAACACAAACAGTGCAACAGAAACATGCTGGTTTAGAGCACAGTGAGCGCACAGGCTCCATTATCACTGAGGTCTTTCCATTCCAACCAGATTCTCTGTAACTGGGTGGGGGGCAGGTTTCAAGTAAGTTTTTTAGGCGATCGACATCTTATCATAAAATTAAGATGACAAACATGTTAGGAGAACGTTGCAAAGAAAGTTGCATGTAACTAGAACAACATGTAGCAGTGTGGGAGCCTGTCCAACCCTGCAACATCCAATACTGAGCAGTTCTGGTTTGGAGGTGCCTGCAGCTCCTGGAAACACTGAAACCCAACTAAAAAGTTACATTGGACATGTTGGTGGGACACGTGTTCTGAGATGTAACAATCACTGTTGGGAGAGAAAAAGTTGGTGGGAGAGGAATGTACCATGGAACATTTATGTACTTTGGCACTTTCCAAATCTTTGCTTTTTCAAACTTGCACACTTCACGCATTGATCCCATTGGGGTCACTGATCAAAGTGCGGAGTACCCCTCCCACAGGTTTAGCCTACGTTTTGGTTAAAGAGCGATACATCTGTCACCAACGCCCTCTAACAGATCAACATATAATATAGTAATTGGGAAATAATTTTAGCTTAAGTTTGAGTCTTCTCTAAGTTGAAGATTTTGTGTTTTCATCAACTTTTTGTCAGTGGGAATTTAATTTCCCCAGGTTCTGGACTGAGGGTCAGTTCCAGACATTTCTCACCAGTTCCTCCCTACAAAATGAAATAATTATTAGCTGGGTCATGAGGATCTTATAGCACTAAAACTGTCCCCCACCACAATCACCCCATCTCACTGCACGCTGTGTACAGTCAAAGTCCTACCTGTCACTCTCAGGTGAATTATAGGAATATGCATCACGTGGGGGCAACGTTAGCTGACAGTGAAACCTAGATTTTGATATTTGGTAAGAAGGTCTCATTGTACAGTCCCAGAAGAACCAGTTTAAGAGTACTGGTCATCAATTTAGACTTTGTGCTTATGTTGTGCAAAGTGGATTAATTAGCTAGAGTTCCACTGGTCAAACCAAATATCAGACATAGATTAGTGCAAGATCCAACCTGCCAGCTGGAGACAACCAGACCAAAGGCCAGCTTCACCCTGACCCCTCTGTGACCTCCACCACCCTTTATGCCCCCCCTCCCTCCTTAACCCCATGCAAAAATGTCAGACACCCCGCAGTTTTCTCCTCCCCCATTACAAGCAAAACCCCCAAAGCGGCCACAGCATCAATTAACACTTACCTGAAAGAGGAAATTACTCCAGGAGGTATCCATCCTGACGGGCTAACAGCGAACCAGGCTGGGATATCAAACAGGGAGGGAGGAGGGCAACAGAGCCCAGGAAGAAAAGCTCCAGCTGCTGCTAGGAAAACAAAGTGTGAGGCCTGAACGGCGGCTCTTCTCCACCCGTCCGGGTTCACGCTAATTCATGGGAATATATATAATAACCCCAGACGATGATTAGCGGAAACCAGCTACGACTTATTAGTGATTACACTGCTAGTAGTTGTGAATATCTGTTGGCAATATACAGGCACTGACAAGATTGTTTTGTAAATGCGACAAAATGGTTGGTATGATGCTTGCTTTAATGGTGCATTTTAATAGAAATTGCTTATGTCTACTGTAAAGAAATTTTGCGAATTGCATGCAAAATAGACATAATTTTTATACATAAGATGGACGAATAATCGAGTCGTGCTAATCATAGTCAGCAGCTGTGGAGGAGTCATTTATTTTGCGGTAGCTCCCAAAAGGCCCCAGCGTCGGGTCCCAAGCCTCGGCGTTGCGTACAGCTCGTCCCCTATCTAGAGAGCTCCTGCTCGGCCGCGGTCCATGGCTCCGCCTCGGTGTCTCAATCGACAGGATGACATCTTTCTCTTTTTTTCAAACTCTCTCCATCTCTCTCCCACCCTCCCTTTCTGTCTTTCTTCCTTTTCTTTTTTTTATCTCTTCTTCACCCCCACTGTCCCTCTCTGCTTTAAAGGGAAAGTATTTTGTGTATGCACCCTCCTCTCCTGGCGGACCCCGTCTCCTCCTCTCCTCTCGTCCCGTCCCTCTCGCCCCCGCCGCCGCCGCCACTTCTCGGTAGGCCGACAAATAATGAAATCCCTCATTCAAAGGACCATTTCCACCGTCAGTTCCCCCGAGTTGGTGTAAAACAAGAAAATCCACCGGTGCTGGTAGAAACCTGTCATCTGGTGCGTGATTACCGCGTAGACCGAACTCTTAACTAAAATGGTGTCGTGTTTAGCTAAAACAAGGCTTTATCGCTGAGGATCTTAAAGGTAACGACGCACGCAAGTGCAACAGCTGGATAGAGCCTGAGTACGCATGACGTTCCCGCCAAACTCCATTCAGAAAATTCAGAAATTTAATGTTTGGTTGTTTGTCGGTTGAGGTTAATGCGGTTATTACACTAAACAACAAAAGTTTTTCAATTATCAGGAGTTTCTCGAGGTACGGCTTGCGTACAAAAAAGCAAGCAGTATTTATTTAAAGAAAATATATACCATTAATACAAAACATCCCTTGTAAGGGTGGGCAATAGAGAATGTAAATGTCATCATTCATGACGTGATTGTATCACAAGGTGCATATGAAAACCCCCTCTTAACATATTTATTGCAGGAAATATACATACGTTATACACCAGTGGCATGGTGCATATGAGGGTATGTACAGTGATTTAACCGAGTATTCTGGTCTCTTAACTCTGTACACAGCTCAATAAACCAAACTGCAAACTGGCAATATGTTTTTAAAAATGTTTTTTAATTATTAAAAGTCATTTGTCATGTTTACTGTTGGTTTCAAATATCCCTGAAGTGTATCTACACCCCCTAACACTATCAGCCCAAATCCCCATCACCCTACTCACTTCCAGCTGTATCAGTCAAAAAGTGATTTCACAAATAACTATTGTGCCAACCAACAGATTATATTGCTATATGAAGATCAATTCAATAGAAAATAAGTTATTAGAAAATTACCATTAAGGTTGTGAAGAAGCAAGAAAATTAACTTGCATCTGAGACTCAGTGAAATGTAAAACACTACGTTCCACTGGTATATAGCCCAGATTTCAATTAGAACACAGTGTAAGGAAGTGCAGAAAAAAACCAAAAAGCGTGTTTTTATTGTCTTCATTTTGCTATTACAGAGAATTCAGACAACCCAAACTTTAAAAAAAGAAAAACATAAAATGCTTTAAGTACTACAATTAAGATATTCTTCATATAACATTTGACGTGGCTTTTCTTTCATGATATACATTCCTATTTTTTATAATAATTCATTGTAGGACACAAGTTTGTTGAAAAACAAGAAGCAAATATTTATTTATATATATTTATATTCAATACTTTTAACACACATTCTGCATTGAAACATGGCTTTACAGTGTTCGATATAGCAGCACACACTAGTTTGGTGAATTAAAAAAAATACAACCGCAAACCCACAAAAGATAATACTTGGTGCTCCTCACATGAGGTATAAGTTATGACTTGTATAACGGTTTCTAAATAGATAAAACAACACTTGTTCTACCACAATTGGAGGATATTAAGAAATTTCAAATAAGTACTAACTGATAAACGTCTTTCTACTGCAACAATCATCACTTCATTAGCATCGAGATATTATAGCAGGAATATCAGTAAGGAAACAATGAGAATGGCAAAAAAGTGGCTGCCTGTTGTATACGTTTGTGATGTCTTTTGCGTAAACTGTGAGTGTGAGTGAAAACGTCTGTTTATTTGGTTAAAGATTTCAGGGAAAGGAGGAATAAAGGAACTTTTCATTGTGAGCCAGAGCGCTAACACATGTTAATAAATCTTTTAGAAATGTTTACAGATTAAACTTTTCCCAAATGGACCATCTGACATACTGGAAAAGCAAAAAGAATCTTGATCAAAACAGATTTTTGTCAACAACTAACATTTAGGACAGCAAGTGTGGAATTTCAGAATAATAATTTTATCCATTGTTTATTTTTCCAATTGTTTGGTCCTCAAAGTATTAACTCTAAGTCAAAGTCTTTTATGTCTGATAATAAGTGCTGGAACATAAGATATTTGCTTTACCATAAAAGATGAGAGCTGCTGATAATTCACATTCAAGGTCATGTCATTAACAGCTTTACATTTTCCCTTAGAAAATGGGGTGCTGCAATCCCAACTTTGTGTATTTGTGTTTTATAACTGACCTATAGAGCATTTATCAAAATATTTATTCACATTTCCAAGGAAATGCCACAAAATAAAACATAGCTGCTTTCAACATCTAGAACATTTAAGCCGTTTAGGTATTAAATCATCATGTTTGTTGTTCTGCTTCAAATACCGTTTTACATATTCATGGGTGAATAATTTGTATATTTTACACAGGTTGATTGTCTTTTTAATGTATTTTAAGGTTTCAGACCACATCTGCAATTAAGCATCATCAGCAATAATATTGTGGCCTTCAAAATAAAAGTGAGTTCAAACAGAATAACTAGTTCTGCAATAGAAGAATAAGTTCCCCAAATCTGGTCTTTTTTACCATTCAGCTCATATTTTTGATGGAGGTGTCGACAAACCAAATCAGATCTGGTCTTAGATTCATAAGTGATCCATGCAACTTGCTGAAGCTTGATTGTGAACCATAACAATAAAGTGAGTGAATCTCACTAAATCACTGTTGAGCATATAGGCCTGTAAAGTGTACACAAGATTGTTATAATGTGATGTGAACATTTGGCATCACTGACAAGACATGTGTTCACTTCCTGTAAAACAGAACATCACCTGAGGCCACTTTTTCTGAGCTCTGCATTTAACAAACATACAGTGTTTTGTTTTTTCTTTTACAACTGTTAAACAACTTAATTATGAGGCTTTCTAAGACCCAAGACATTTTAAGACACGAAAACACACATGACACAACATTAAGCTCCAGCTTGTCCCTCTTGTGTGCGTTACCATAAATGTAACATTAAATTCAATTTTCATTAAAAAAGAAAAACATAGAAAAAAAGAGGAAAATGCTGATTTCACTTTAAAATGTAAGTGAATGACAATGATGGTTTGCTTTGGCCATTAGTCAACAACTAAAATACATGAAATTAAATGTAAAATAAACACACCTGCAAGAAGATAATGGTTGACCTTTAGGCTGAAAAAAACATTTAATTAATAAATAAACTATTTGTTTTAGTATTTCAGTAAAATACTGGTAACTATTCATTTGTTATCCAAAAAACTTGCTAAACTTCTAATTGTTTTAGCTGCAAACATCATTTTATACAAACATACAATAAATGTCTTCATTCAAATTACACAAATGATCAAATCTATGATTGTGGAGAGGCACAAACTGGAGCTAGAAACATCCACGACACAGTGCTGTAATAACTGAAATCACCTGATACGCTTTGTAAAATGAATAAGAGCACAGAAACTCGACCTCAGCCAAATGTTGATCTCACTACAGGAAGGAAATAATTCACCACACCACCCAGATTCATAATTTGGAATTGCACTGCTGCCATATTTGGTCATTAAACACTATTTTCTTTTTTTCTGATGCTGTCTAACGAACGAAGTGTATTCCTCAGTTCAAGCCACCAGTCCACAAAGTCTACCGTCACCAACAAATAAATAAAATCACGCCAAGCGACTCAGCGATTCTCAGCCGACTCACTCCTGACCTGTCACTGCGTCTTCGTGGTCTTCTCACGCTCGGTGGCGTCCAGGGCGGCCATGTTTTGAGAGGCTGTGATGAGGTGGAGGACGCTGATGCCAGACTTCAGCAGGCAGATGGTCCCGCAGAGGCCCTGCAGCCAGTAGATCCAGGCTGGAGCCGGGAGCACAGATCCACAGCAGGTCAATCTACACATTTAGTAGTATGCAACCATCTCTTTGTGTATTAATCACTTACAAACAATTTGAGGTTGCTACTAAATATTACTGTCTGCATTAAAGGGCAACTTTTCAACTTGCTGCCTATGTTTCTCAGAGTAAATACATGTACATGAACACTTTCCTTTAGTTTAGCCCGAGCTAGTTTAGCTGTTTGTGAGGTAGTACTGCATCTCTGAAGCAATTAATGCTAGTGCTGCCATGGCGGTTGTGAGTGGAGCAGCCCTTGCTGGCGGAGGTCTGTTTCTCCAGTGTGGCCTGTGCTGCAATGCTGTGGCAGCTGCTGGTTTGAGTGCATCTGCAGAGGCTCATATTTTTGCAGAAACGTTCTTAAGACAGCAGTGGCAGCTAAGCTGAGTAGAAATATGTTTCAAATCATATCTTATTTATTTTATTATCTTGGGTGGATCTGATGTTGTGGTTATTTTTCATCACTGATGGAAAATAATATAACTCAGTGGTTATGATCACTGCAGCATCCAATTAACCCAGGTAGAGTTGGAATAACACCATCTTCTTGTCCCTCCTGTCACTGGTATTATACAAATGTTAATATAAAAAGAGGTCAGTGATAGCAGCAAAGTTTATGCACCGTTTTAGAATAGCTCCATAGAGAGGTGCTTGGAAGCTGTCTGTCTGTTTTCAGACTATGTGTCCAGCAAGGTACTCACAGCGTTTCACTCTGTTTTACACCTGGCAACGTAAGAGCTGCATTAACATCCTGCAGTCTGTGGATGGTAATTGGGGCTCTGGCGTGTTAACTATAGCAGGTCGGGGGAGCAAAGGGAAAAATCTTACCAGCGGGTTCTTGGATGTGATAGAGAACATAGAGCAGGCAGAAGAAAAGCTCATTCCCAGCACACATCACAAACAGCACTGGCTGCAGGACACAAAAACTCAGTCAGTGTCTTTCTTTTTAAGTTTACAAAGATTCTATGTGAGAGAGAGACAGACCGAGCTCCTGACCTTAGATGTGTAGTAGATTCGGAGGATGGGGTTCCCGGAGAGGTCGATGGTTTTGTGACTGGCTGAGCCCTTTACAGTAGAGCTGAGGGAGACAATGACAGAAATGCTAAACGCACATGTTGAAAAGGCAATGAGAAGTACACAGAACAAAAAAGGCTTATGACAGAAGCAGACAGACATGTCAGATTAGGCTTCCAGCTGCATCGTCTCAGAATAAATGCATCTTCAGATGTTCATTAAAAGACTAATTGGAACTGTTTGTTGAGACAAATTATTGTTATAATACAAATAATCTGCAAGGAAAGAAGAAAAAACAAAACCTGTAACGATTAATGTAGATTTCTGACTGATATCCTCTAGGATTATTTATCCTGATGTACCTGTGCAGGTGCAGCCAGTGGCTGGCGATGTCCAGACACATACTGAGCTGGAACAAGAAGGTATAGGAGGGGTAGAGCAGAGACAGGTTTACCAGCAGACACATGGTGGCACAGCGATCCGTCAGCATGTCCAACATGGCTCCGAACTTGGTGGCTAATGGAAAACATCAGGGGACAGAGAAAGTGAGCCACATGTTATCTGAACTAGAGACTAAATCCTAGTCAGCACTGAGTATTATTATGTTCCCAACAACTACAGCAGCGACGAAGGCTTTAATTCTAAAAGACCAAGGTTGTAGTTCTAGGAAAATATCAACTACGAAATTAAGAATGATCTAATGGAAAAACTGACATAAAACAGATCAGAGTTACACTCATCACCCGAGGAAACTACTTCCTTGGAGATACGCACACTGATTAAGGGCCCGTGCAGCGTGGCCATCAAAAGCATCAAGCAGGGCACTGAGCAGGTAGCAGAAGACCGCTGGCCATGGACAGCAGGGCATCAGGTAGAAAGAGAGCAGGGCCAACACCACACGGGCATAACCTGCAGAGACAGAAGACACAGAGGTGTTGCTACGTGTTCGGTTTTATTTTTGGCCTTAAGAAAACAAATCTGTCTGATGGTGACACAGAAAAATAATAATAGTTGATGTATGAGATGAGAGTGAGAAATTCAAAAGGAAGTTTTGTCTTTTTCAGTTAATTTCATTTGGAGAGTTGTAATACGTCTAAACTGAATAAAACGTACAGCTATATAGAAAAATAAACATATTACAGTCAGCTTTTAATGCGCTATATTTGGCAATTTTTCGGATGGGGTTTGGTCTGACTTACAACATACACTGTACGTTGCTAACGCTAAGCTAGCTACATGTTGGCAGCAACGGTAAAAGAAAAACTTACCGATCAGATTAGGAACGAAGAGGAAAATGTTTTCTTGCGCCATCTTTGACTTCTGTGGTGGATTTTGGTCGAAGCACGACGTCTTTCTGAGCGGACGCAATAAGTCGTGTTTCAGGGGGAAACTGTCCTAATGACAATTGAATTTTGAGGAAGAGGACTTCCTCTGTATGCGTCAGGAAAGTTGGAAAAGTAAGAGCACGACTTCCGGTGGGTGTGTTTTCAGAATAAAACATCCGTTTAGATAAATGCCTCTTTTGGCTCGCAAATAATTAAACAACAAAAATAATACATACCACACATTTCCTTATATTTATCACGTATATATGAAAACCTTATAATTCTAAATAAGAGAAGTCTGATGTCAGACTTGTTACTTATGTATAAATACAATATAAATTCCTCCTTGGTTGGAGTTGGTTTGGTTTGGTTGAGAAAACAACATAAAAGTAATTCATGATCATTGATCACCATTATATCTTTTCATAAAACAGACAAATAATACATTACATGAAATATCCATAAATCTATGCAGCAAATCTGCGATTATTTTGTAGAACAGCTGTGTGATATTTAAATTTACTGACATAAAGTACTGGATTTATTTGAGTGCCAAGGGAACAATAGAGAGCCATTGGCAGTAAAATAATAACTCTTTTCTATCATGTACTTTACTTTATTTTCTAGATGGAACTGTACTTCCACAGTGGCCATGTGAAGAATAACACTTTTACACAGCTTCAACAATAGTCAAGGTCACAGACATGAAAGGAACCATTTAATCTATTTAAAGCGTGTGCTGTAGATAAAAGTGATTGTACTCATTATGCAAACTGATCCATTTTACAAGAAAAATATCCATTATTGGATTTTAATCACAAATTCATTACCGTGCAAATAGGGACCTACTTTCAATGACCTTATAATAGACTAAGTGACTTCAAGTCATTAATCCATTTATCTGTTGATTATATTTTACACTGGTGATGTGACTCTTCAAAGTAAGGTGTAACTAGTGTTTTTTAAAGGGTAATTAATAAACACACAGTATCTGTATATGCAGCAGAGAAATACATAAAAGGAAAGAGGGTTATTGAAGCTCCTAAAGGACGATAGTGTTTTATGATAAAGTTCTCAAACATGCTTCATCACCACCACCAGTAAAAAATTCAAAACTACAATAAAAACCCAACAAGTCTGTTTTTGGTCATTTATTTCTCCAAAATTATTTTGTTACATTTCTGTACATCTCAATTCTTTTCCAACACGTCCGAATGTTTTACATTAAACCTGAACATTTTCAACTCGGCCTCCTGCTTAAAAAAGACCATCCACATCTCAAACATCCATCCTGCCCTTCACGCAAACACTGACTCTCACTGCAACAGTATCCTCCATCATCATCATCATCGCTGCTCCTGTCAGTTTAATAACCTGCTGGCCACAAACAACACCACAGTCAGGGGGTGGTTTTGTACAGTATATGTGGAGGGACGCCATTTTCTGCCTTTAGATACAGAGGCAGTAAAACTAAATCCCACAATCATTTAAAACTGCACTGGGGAACTTGTGGACCCAAACAGGAAAGTGCAACATCTTGAGAAATAAATCTGTTGGACCATTGACTTTTGAAGGACGGGGTCTAAAAGCTGCACTTTTGACATTTTTAACAAACATCTTTTTCTATAGTTCGCCTTTTGTTTCCCTTCTAGATAAAAACCTGACCAAGGTTCAGTGAAAGTTACATTTTCAACCTGTTCTTGAAGGCAGCATAAAGCCCGTGTTTGCTCTCTCCTGCATATTTAGTTGATTAACCACTGACTTTAAAGTAATTCTCGTTTAAGCTCCAAAAACATTTGGACGGTTTACAGATGAAACAATCTGTAGTCAATCAGTCATTTTGCTTTTGTAAAAAACCTCAAAAATATCAATTTATCTTCAATGATATAGAACTAATTGAGAGTTCATAAAGTGTTCTGACATTCTGAGCAAAATATTGTTCCCAAAATGTTCCCTAGACTGTAAATCCAACATTAGTGTCTCTGATCCACAAAAACATTTAATTTAGACAAACCTACAACATCTACTGTTTTAGGTGTTTTAACCTAATCATCTTCCCCAGTGCAGCTTCCATTGGCAAAAACAGAAAGGAATGATCAGCACTGAAAGGTATTTTACAAAAAACACTTTAAAAAAGTTTTCAAAAAAAAGGAAAAGAGTTGGCAAAATGAAATCTCACAGTTCAAATATTTTTGGACAATTCAAGAAAAAGGAGAAGCACAGTCCATCCACCCCCAGCCAGCAGATTCTTACCAAACATTTCCATCAATAAGACCAGTACAACACGTTCTACTTTTTCCCACACACACCCTGTGTCCCTTAGAGTCGCCGCTCAAAATGTAGGTCCAGCGTGTCCTGTAGTGATGTTGTCAGCAGAAATAAAGTTAAATAGAAATTTTACAGTTTCCGCTCTGAACATGGCGTTTGCGAGGACGCGCGCCCCCTCCTGCCCTCATTCATTACTTAATGTCAACATTTGCACAGAACATGAGAAATAACAGATTTAGCAAAAGTCAGCTTTTTGTTTTTTCAAATCCACTCAAACATTCTTTTACCATCAGTGCAAATGAGGTAGACATGACAACTAAAGACAGCATCAGATCACACTCTGGTCGACTCTCTGCAGCACTGATGGAGCCTCACTAAAGAAATCCTGAATTATTCTCCACCTGTCGTGACCTGTGAGACGCTGCAGAAACAGACCACATGACTTTTCTACCCATTCGAACTGTGCAAAATCAAATGATGAGGTGTTTACTTAGGAACGAGCAGAGTGAAGTACTGCCACGGAGAAGTAAAGTGTTCAAAAGTTAAAATTACAAATGATCACATGCAGAAGTTGTGTAAAATATACATATAAAAAACTGTTCAAATTCAGAAATGATGAAATCCCACCTTATGGAATGTTATTTTGTTATTCAGTTTCACTGATATTCATTTTTTCATATTATACATTTTTATTACAAAATGTTATAAAAAACTTTTACTTTACTACTTTTACTTAAGAAAAATGATCTGAACAATTCTGAGAATTGAGAAATAATTTCTCAATAAAAATGGAAATAGTTTGAAAGGGAACATTTTAAATACAAAATGTCAAATATGAAAAAATGTTTTCCTCCAGTATTGTGGAAGTGATAAAATAACATTGGACTTTTTAAATTTATATATATATATATATATATATTTGTTTGTTTGTAATTTGTTTATATATTTTTACACAATTTCTTCATGGTCATTTATATAATAATGTATTTATCTCATTCTGAACAGCTTCTGGGCTCCATATTCTGCTGGTTACAGTGTTATTGAGAAATATAAAATACAGATAACAGCTCATGGCACCAAATGTAATGAACGAATCTGGAAATATGTCTGTTATTCAGCTCCATTGTGGATGCACCACATTTTAATACTGGCTCAAAATAAAAAAAAGAAAAAGTAGAATGCAGCTGTGCCCAAAACTGTGGACTCCTACCCTGAGACCCCGACAGGAATGCTGGGAAAGGTAGTCCTTTTGCCCTCCATACAGAATGTTATTTTTAATAGCTCTATCACAGTAACATTGCGTTTATTCCCCCACCTAGTGGTCAAAATTGGCAATTACATTAACAAAACTTAAAAGTCAGCAAACAAATATTCCAGCTGCAGTAGTAGTAATAATAATGATAGCATCTATTTGTCTGAATCTAGTACAAATGGGTTTAACTCACGCGACAAAATAATCATTATTATTACTCTAACACAGTCTCAGAGTTTGTGCTTCTATGTACACTGCTAAGTACAATGCAAGTCAAAAGTGTTTGGACAGTGAACAATCTTGAGGATACCTGCTACATTTACACAGGTATCTTACATTTATATGCATTTATATAAATAGGTAGTGTGCATGTTATTTATACAAATGCTGTCTGTACATAAGTTCCATGAACTGAATTGTACTAATTTGTAATGGACATGTACATCTTATCTACAGATGCAGACAGACTGTGGGGATTTGGATGCAGCGGAGCTGTCAGCTCTGCGTGCGAACGCGCACATACACACACTTTCAGCTAGATCGCATGTACTCTGCTCACTCAAAAATACTCTCTGGCAGCATCCCTTTAAAGGACCAATTTGACACATGGGGAGATTTTCTTATTTGCTGTTCCATCACGTTTTAGATAAGAAATGACTTACTCTTACACACTGGAGGATTTAGTTTCATATGTCGTTGCACTAACTAAAAACATACGTTCCTGATGTGGTAGATTTGATTGTGCACTCTAACCTGAGTTTTGTTGTTTCAGATGTGACAAGTGTCCAAAGCTGTGAAATCCCTGCAACCACTTAGATTTTCTTACCATACGACTCTAGTGCTAGTAAGCCTATCATGTCTCCTTCTTTGCTCCTGCACAGACATTAAATGAGAGTTTTAAACGTGTTCAAAGTGTTGAAGCATTTAAAGGAAACATGGAAATCCTTTACTGAACACCCAGTGGTTGTTCTGATTCATTTAGTAAATTTAGCTAAGACAGGAAACAAGTGAATTTCCCCAAAATGTCACAATATGCCTTAAGGAGATTAGAGGGCAGTGGTAGAGTTGTCCTGGGTCAGCCCAACAAACAAAATGGCAGTGTTTTGTTTTTTTAATCATCATATACAGAACCTTATTACTACAAATAAAAGAAATGTGTTTTCAAGAAATCTTCCCTTGGATGTCTCTGTTCCTTCCCCCTACCCCCATGAAACAAATCAAAAATTGGGTTTACAATTTACTATTATTTACATAGTTACAGTGGGTTCTTTTTAAAGCACCACTAGCCAAGTGGAAGCTCCACAACTGTCGCTCTCTGCTCAGTTCAATACAAGTTAAAAAAAGAAAAACCTAAAACCTGCTTTGACGCTGGACACCAGAAGGTTTCAGCTCAAACTGGTCGACCTGCATCTCCTGCATTTCCACCTCCTCACTACATCTGTGCAATGGATTCAATGTGTTTAAAGAAAATGAACGCACACACTCAGCCTTCCTGTTCGCGACTCGTTCATTTTGAAACACACGGCTCGTTTTCATGTGCAGAATATCTCTCTCTTTTGGACTGGCTTGTTTCATCACCGTTACTGTGATTCTGTGGGATTTTCATATTTGTGTCATGTATAATACAGTAAATTCTTCTACTTATTAGGAGAACAGGCAGCTCTGCAGTGACTCATTGAAAGCTTCCTCTCTTTCTGTGCTTGTGCATGGAGAACAGTGCACACTTTAAGAAAGGAGATGCTAAAATTTACTTCACTTGTGAAACGGGGGGAATTTTTTAACTCTAACGGTTGATTTACTCTGCTCCAGTCCTCTGGAGCCTCTTAAAATCTATTAAAATGACAACTAACCTATCTCTCTAAAATGAGCATAGCTCTGCCTCCGTCCCATGTTTGATTAGAATACCTCGTAGCCCTGTTGGTTGGTTTTCTTCAAAGAAGCAGAACACGGCTCACAATTCAGAGCGGAGAGGAGGAGCTGGTTTCAGGAGTAGGAAAGGTGAGAGCCATTGGAAATGTGTGAAGTGACCGACGTGCTCCGGCTGAGACCTCCATCGCTCCCTCCGCTGCCTCCAGGCCCACCGGAGGCCGTCCTCCTCAGCGGCTGGGGGCTGTTCCTGAGAGCCATAAGACTGGGGCCCCTGACGCTCAGACCCCCGCCTCCATAGCCTCCCTGTGACGATGAAGACGACGAGGCAGAGGAAGGAGGAGAGGAGGAGGAGAGAGAGATGGGTGGAGGTGGAGGTGGGGGAGGCAGGAGAGCCAGAGACTGTGAGGAGGCATGGGAGGAGAGGTGGTGGTGGTGGTGGTGGTGGCCCTGGGAGTGATGCGAGTAGTGACCACCTCCTCCCACCCACTCCCTGGACCGCTCGCGCTCCCGCATGTCGCGGTCGTGGCTGTCGCGGTAGAGCTGCGGCGTGCTCTGGTGGTGTTGGTAGTGCTGGGGGAGGTAGTGCTGCTGGTGATGGGAGGAAGAGGAGGAGGACGAGTGGACTCTGCCACTCTTGTTCAGCTCGCTGTCCCTGCCCAGGCCATGAGAGGAGGTGATGGACTCGGCCCGGTTGAAGCCTCCTCCGGTGTGTTTCTGACTGTGCCAGGATGGAGTTGCCACCGAGTTCTGCACGCTGTGGCTCCAGTGACTGCCTGAGCGGGGGACGGGCCGCGATGGCCAGCCACTGGAGCCCGATGACGGACTGGGCGTCGGGTAGCCCTGGTTGAAGGCCTCCGCTGGGATGCCAGTCAGCGCCATGTTGCTGAACCCGAGGCGCATGCTCTCCGAATCAAAGGCCTCGATCTCGTGAGCCTGACGCTCAAGCAAAGTCCGGATTCTCTCTGATCGCTCGTTTTGCAGAGACAGCATCTCCTCCTCAATCTGACACACAACAACAGATATTGTGAACATCAGCACTGGACTCAACACAACTACAATCAAGCAGCAGTTTCCAGGAGCAGGCATTAGTTGCCAAATAATCTGTAGAGAATATGAATTTATCTAAAAAATTATTGATTTAAAATGAAACGTAGCTTTTCCAGTGTTCATGGTCTAATCTGTGACATGCTGACAAAGCTTTAAGCATTATAAAATGCACTGAAGTTCACCAGATAGTGTTAACAGTATATAAAGAGTTTGCAGGTGTCCGTACCCTTTGCTCCAGCAGCGCTCTGCGGATCGACACCCTCTGCTCCAGATCCTTCACCTCCCGTTCGTGCTGGGTGTCCGTGTGGATCTTAATCTTGCTCTGATAGGCGTTCAGCAGCTCCAGCTCCTGCTGCAGCTGCATTCGCAGCACCTGGTACTCAGCCTCCTGGGTCTCATCCAGCCGCAGCTGTGGGAACAAACGGGGACAAGCCTCGGTATCAGTAGAGCACAATATGTTCGGCCACACATCTTACTTGCTACTCGGACTAAGTTAAGAGCAAGATTAGCAGGTGTTCCACTAGAGAATTCTGCCGTCTACACAAACTTCATTTTCCCAATTATGTTTGTTCATTTTGCTTTTATTTTGAAACTGACAATTGCAGCGTTGTTATGATCAACACCTGAGGGCGGTGTTGGTGATGTTGTGGTTAATGTGTTTAGGTGTAGGTGCAGATTTTCGGGTGTAGGAGGTGGGCGGAGGTTTCCTTGCCTTACTCACAGCCTGTGTGGACAGCATGTCGTTGATAGAATGGTCATACTGCTCAGCCAGGATGGCCAGTTTACGCGTTTGCTCCTCTTTGAGGCGCTTGAGCACGGCTTTGTGGTCAGATTTCGGAGTGCTCTCCAGCAGGTGGTTCCTCAGGGCTTTGTACTGGCGAGTCTGGATCTTACAGGTCTCCTGGAACTGGCGTTTGATCTGCAGCTCTTTGCACTGAAACAAGGCGTTTAGGCACGTTAGTTCTGCTTCTTACACTTCCTGGACATGCAGGCAGAGATCACAGAATGCGTGCACCATACCTTGAGACTCTTGGGCTGCTGTCTGACCTCCATGGCATGTTTCTGTCGAAGCTCTTGTTCACGGCGGTTGTTGTACTCCATCTGGTTGGTCAGTTCAGTCTGATGTTGCGTTCGGATCAGTTCGGCTCGCGTCCGCTGCACGGAGCTCAGCTGTCTGAACTCCAGCTCCTGGGTGGACTCGTGGTGGCGCAGCAGCATGGCACACTCCAGATCCTTCTGGGTTTGCTTCTTGTTCAGGTCCTGGTGAAGGATGGGACAAGTTGGCACAAGTCCAGATAAAGGGAGAGATGAAGAAGGAAAATACAGATCACATTATGATACCTTACTTCTAACAAATGCTACAATCTTTTAGATCAACAGTGCAGTTTTCATTGTGACCATTTATCATCACTGCATGTGTGGTGTTTAAAGGCAGAACGTATCATTTTGTTTGGTGCTTCTTCAGACACATATGTGCATGTGTAAGTTTCTACCTCTCTGAGCAGGTCCTGCTCCAGATTGTGGCGAGCGAGCAGCATCTTCCTCTTGTACTGGCGACACTGCAGCTCGTAGTACTGCCTCTGCCTCCGGAGCAGGCTGGCCTCCTCCTCCGCCTGCATCTGCTGCAGACACTCCTTCTGACGGATCAACCATTCCTGCTTCTCGCGTTTCGGAGTCGACTGGTTCTCACTCAACTCCTGTTTAAATAGGGAAAAATAAAAAGACAGAAATGAACAGAGGATGGTTTGTTAGATATATACAGTTTATTCATAGCCTCACCGCATCCGTGTACACATTTTAATTTGTATACCGTTCTTGTCTGGATTCAGATACCATATTTCAACAAGTAGCTTCATGCCATCATGGAACAGGAAGAGGATGACCTCATATCATAACTTAAGCCTCACACAGTGTGACGTGACATGAACCGCCACCATTGCTGCTATTAAACTCCAGTGTTACGCCATAATTTCTTCGCCTTGGCTTCATAACGTTGCCTAACATTTGAGTTTAAGCATCCAGTGGCGGCGTGTGCCTTAAGCGAGCTCAAACCTCTTTCAGCTGGTCTTTGCGCTGACGATACTGGCGTTTCTGTGACTCCAGTAAACCGGTCAGTTCTTTCTTCTGCTGACCCAGTATGTGCTGCTGAAACTTCTTCTCTTCTGCCAGGGCAGCTTTTGTCTGCAGATGGACATAAGAAGGTTCAGGCTGTGAAGTGTAGCTGTTGGCACTGCTTTAATGTCTTCATTTCAGTTAGTGAGAGGAACACAAACAATGGGAGTAAAAGTAAGAATTACAGCTGTGGGTGTTCTTCATTACATTGTCTGTATTACAGTTTAATCCATCTTAACGGGACACAAACATGTGGACTACTGTGCAATTACAATTATTTTGCACACTAGAATATTGTGATACTGAGCTGTTTCAAGACAGCAAGGTATTGGTGTGTCTCTCACCTCCTTCTCCAGGATGGCCTGGTGTTTCTTGACCAGTTTGTCAGCTTCGGTGGAGAAGCTGTTCCTCTGGTTCTCCAGCTCTTTGTCCAGTTTCAGCTGGTGCTCGTCCATCTCCGCCTTCAGCTTGTTCTCCATCCCCATAAGCTGCTTCTGGTGCTGCCGCCTCATACGCTTGTATCCCGACATCTGCTCTCGCAGTGCTGAGCCCTGCTCGTGTTCCTGTATCTGGCGGGTCACCTACAGGAAGAGAAAAAGGAAAGACTGAATCTTGATGTTTTAAAGCCGTGGGGTTTTTTTAAACTGCTTCATTCAGCTCTAACCCTATTTTTTAATACTATTTATATAGTGTTAAATATTTATATAATATTGTATACTATCACATGCCTATTTGAAAATCATCAACATTACCAAGGAGGCCGTTCGGATTGTGGCGAAGTGGTCGCGGTTGCGATAGTAATGTCGACGGCGGCCAGTTGAGGGAGCCTGAGGTTGATCCATCTCTGGCTGGTAAGGGTCGTCATAAATATTATCCTGACCCTGACGGTGCGTAAGTGAGAGAGGGGTTGGAAAGTCAGATGTACTGAAGTTATCATTTTAAGACAAGTAAAGCTGAGTTTGGTCTGAAGTCCGTGTTTACCGTGGGTCGGTGGATGATGGAGCTGTTGGAGGTTACGGTGTGCTCGCCCTCCTGCATCATGGCCATCTCGCTGCTGCTGTCATCGGACGCGTCGGCCAGGCTGTTGACTGAGCTGCTTTGGGAACTGGCTGATATGGACATACTGGGAACTGACTGGGAGCTCTCCATGCTGTTGACTGTGCCTGTCCGCAGCAGGTACTGCTCCACCTCCTGACAAACACACACACAAACAAATCTAATGAAGTATCATAACAATGCATGTTACTTTTTTATATTTGCAACATACAGATTATCAGAACAGCATTAGCAAGCAATTAGAGCTGGGCGGTATGACTGTGTGGGGATCATATTTTCCACTGATTGGGAGATTATTTTAGTTCTTTTGCATTATGAAAACACTGGACCTTTTCTTGTTAGTTGGAATGTGGGAGTTTTGCTGTCAGTAGTTAGAATAATACAAAATGTTCATTTTACTAATATTCATCTTTAAGTTACTAATTCAGATTAATAGAGAACTGATCATTTTGCGGAGGGCTCCATCTTTTTACCAGGAGCTGTATGTAATCCTTTCAATAATCCAACTTAACAGCCTTTATGTTATTTATCTTACTTACCCCTACGACGTGTTATATCTGTGTCTATGTGAACTTGTGTTTACAACTTTCCTCTGCTCTCTGTATTCTGCTCATTAAATCAACAACGCTGTAAACCTAAAAGAAGCACCAGCAAACGCTTAGTTTAAGACATTCCTGGTACTCCACAGTATGTTGTGCAGTCAAAATCACACCAGTGACAACGTGTCTTACGTTACGTTACGTTACCTTGCAGAGGCTCCGCTTGGTTAACGTGCGGATGCTTTCGCATAAACATAAGTAATGTTGCCAATTCTGGATGTTTTTTTGGTTACGCCAGCTTACAGTGTAAACACTGAACCACGTTGTCCTCCTTGTCCTCAATTATAACAGTCCGTACAAAACATAAATGCAAATAGCTGTTTAACGCGAGTTATATGACGTAAACAAAGCCTCGAAATAAAAAAAAAGGAAAAACTTTATTGTTTTATTCAAGTTATTCGAATAATTCAAGGAGTCGTTGCAGCCCTAGAATCATTTAAAGGCAGAAAAATGACCACATTATTAAACATAAACTACTTTAAACTACTTTCCTACTACTTCTACCCCTCACCTCTTCATCCTCTCCTCCCTCAGACACAGGACCGTTTTGCTGGGTCTCCTGGAACAGGATCTTCTTCATCTTGCGGTACTGCAGGTTGTCTAGCTCCCGCACTGCATCCTTGGTTCGGGCAATCAGGTCCATGATCACGGTCAATGGACGCTCACGGCACAAAAAACGATGCTACAGGCAATAAATGAAAACAACTAATGAGCACAACAACACTGCAGAGGAAATGAATGCGTGTTAATATTCAGAAGAGGGTCCTAGGTTTTAGCTAGGCTCATTCTTACATTCAGCAGCACATCAGAGGTAGGCCGGTCCTGGGGAATCTTCTGTAGGCAAGAGTCAACGAAGTTGCGGAAGGAATCGGACCTGTAGGGAAATTATGTTAAGGAATATAATTACTTTATAAAGAAGATGAAGAAATGAGAAGGATGAAACCATCATCACTTAAAATATAAATATGCATTTTAACACCACAAATGATCCGTCTTTAACTTAAACATGCTGACCACTGTCCAGCACAACATTAAAATAAGGTGGTTCTTAGAATGTTGCACAGTTAAATGTAGAACAATGAATCCCAAAAAAGCAAATCTGAGTTCTAGGTTCTGACCCACAGAGAAAATGCCTATAAAAGAAGCTCCTGGTTATTAAATATTAAACTAACAATGTGCAAAAGGAGACTAAAATGTTCTCACCAGTGATTGGACTGGAGGATCGGGCTTTCATTCTGAGCGATGTGGTATAAGGCACTCATAGCATTCATATTGAACAGCGGTGGCTTCCTCTCAGCTGTGGAAACAACAGGTCTTGAGTATCAAATTGTAACAATGTAATTTACACACACACACACAGATCTGAGAACAGTCCGACTGTAGTTCCTACCAAGTTCTATGGAGGTGATTCCAAGAGACCAGACGTCCACCTTGCCGTCATACTGGCCCTCATCCATGGCCAAGATCACCTCTGGAGCCATCCTATGAAGAGGAGAATAAACAAATCAAAAGACGTTTTTCCTTAAATAAGAAAAAAGTGTCAAATTTTCTCTGTTTTAGCGATGTTCAATAAATCAGTCTTGGTACTTTGGAACGAGGCCAACAATGCCAGACAGCTGCCCGAACAGTCAAAGTGAACCAGTTTCTACCTTGGAACCTAAACTACTAAAACACTAAACATTTTCTAAGAGCAGAAATGCCGCAGATGACTCCTGGTATTTAAATGTAAGGGGTGTAGAAAACTGCAGATCTTAGCTAAACACTCACCAGTACGGAGTTCCCACAAAAGAGTTGGCTGGAGCCACGATTGAAGCAGAACCAAAATCCCCCAGTTTGACCTGACCAGGCTCGGTCAGCAGGATGTTTCCTGCTTTGACATCCCTGCAAAATAAACTCAGAAATGAGTGCTCACAGCGGCCTTTACATGCACAGAAACATGTGCTACTATTAGCTGCCCAAGACTAATAGGGAATCCATTTTTATTTTTCAATTTATCTTTTTGTGAGAGAATGGAGTCAACCACAATCCACTGACTGAAGGACTTTTCCTTCCCTGCATTGTGGGGAGACCGCGCTGCTGTATTGAAGCCAAAGGTTGTCTAGATGACATAAGAGTTTTCAATAAGAAACCCCTCTGAACAACCTGAGAGGACTGGGTGTTTTTGTAATCTAGTTACAAAAACTGAAACTGAAAATGGAGTCCCGTGTATTCTGAAGTAAAATCTTCAATCTCAGAATCTCGCAGTGTAATTTATTAAATAAAGAATAAACTATGTTCAGAATCAAACAAGTAGCTTTTAGATAAAAAATAATTAGGCTGAAAATAATAATATGTTGAAAGTCATTATGCTGTTAATGTCACATATGTAATCAAAAGTAAGTCTTGTGTTAGTAAAGGTGGAGTTTGGGCAGCGTGCATAGTGTAGAGTGATGGTGCAATACGCACGCCACAAAATAGCACTTGATAGTGAGAGTTAAGTGTGAGAAATGTGAAACAACAAACCCGAGAGTCAACTACAGGTTAAATTAGCTGAATTGAACTGAGAAGAATTAAAGATATGTATCTGCAGAATGTGTCATGATCCCAGGACACATGAGCATTATTTCAGTGGGGTTGGCAAAATATCAGAGACACAGATACAGTTGTGAACCCTTCACTTCTTTTACATGTCAATGTGTAGGAGGCTTCATTTTCAAATTGGTTCATGTTAATGATTATTATTATTCAAATGGTAATGAGGGTTAAAGCTTTGTAATGTAACGCTAGATGTCATCTTCATTGGGATTTGTCACAATAAAAGGTGAAAACAAATGTATAATATAACATATAAATGTTTGAAGAGACGACAGTGAAAACTATTTTACCTGTGAATCATATTGTGAGAGTGGAGATATGCTAATCCCTGCAGTGCACCATGGGTAATAGCAGCTATTTCAACTTCCTGGAGTGGCTTTTTGTGAACTGAAAAGAATAAATACACATGGAGAGTCACAAACAACAAGAGACTGATAAATGAACTTGTTTAACTGTAATGGAAATGACAAACTGACCTTCAAGGAGGTCTGAGGCTGAGCCAAGGCAGTACTCCATCACCAGCTGAGGAAGAAACAACTCACCATGAGCATCATCAGACACACACGCACACACGGTAATTACATGCATTCATATTTCTATTACAGCAAGAAATAACGCAGATTTATATGGAGCCAGACTGAACCAGATCTGTTGTCATAGGATATCGCCTTCCATCGGATTTTACCATTGAAAATCTCTTTCTGGGTAATTCTCATTGTTACATATATTTCTTATTTAAACTGGGGCAAAATAAGCCAATTGCATCCAAAAAACGACTTAAGATAGTTTTCGACCTGTTTGTGCTCACAAGATTATCAATTATTTACTATCTTTTTAGATAATTCCAGTGTGGATGTGGGGGAACATCTTCTCTGAAGTGTTATTATTAGGATTACAGTACTAATACATACCCATGCTGTGTGCTCTTTCAGGTAACATCCTCGATACTCAATAGTGTTCGGGTGGCGAAGTTTCTGCAGGAACTTCACCTCTTTGATGATGTCCTGCCATTTCTACACACAAACACAGCACAAGTTCCTTATCCTGCATTTTACATTTTAGAGACAAACTGTGTTGGATTGTTCAACTGACACGCTGACGAAAATTTCCCAAACACAGGAGTTAGAAAGACGGTATTAACAGTTCAAAGAGTGAGGCTTTCCAATCAGTCCATTTGTTCGTTACCTCATTTGTCTGCTTGCCGCTGTAGGACATTTTTTTGATGGCCACCACCTCATTGTTGTGCACATCGCGGGCCTGAAAGAAACAGAGATACAAATATCAGTACACTGACACGTTCAAATGGTGACAATGATCTATTTTCCCCTGTGAGGTGCCAGGGGTCAGGCAAGGTACAAAGATTGCAACAGTATGTGATGGGCTTTGCCGAGAACACCGCAGACCTCGCACCTACTCAGTATGGATGAATGTAAACATAGCGACTCCTACCCAGCAACTTAAGCTTTACTTCTTAAAGGTTTTGGTTTGACTGAACTGTCATTACATAAACTAAAATATGGCTTTTAAATACAAATTCAATTTAAATACACCGGCTTTGTGTCCATTGTGATGAGGATTGCATGGATTAACTGAGTCTTTCATCACCCTTTTTTTTCCCAGAATAAAGACTGGGATTTCAAAATAAAACCACTTGGTGGTGCCATAAGATCAATTTGACATATTCAACATGCAGAGATGTACATAATAATGACACCATTTATATTTGTGTAAAAAACTAAATCTTATCTCAGAGCTAGTCCAACAGCTTAATCTTGCAAAAAACCTAATCCTACGTCCCAAGTGATCATGTCAGACACCAAACAAAGTTCATCGTGTTCTACTGTGATGACACTAAGGTGAAGTCCTACACCAGACTGAACAAACCACGATGATCATGACCATTTCTACCTTTAATAATTAAATACAGCAATAACAGTAAAAGCCAGCAGTGTGTACCAGCTCTTAACTTTTATCATAACTGAGGTTTTTGTAAAGCATCTCATGTTTTCAGTGGCCATTTAAGGACATATGCCCTTTGCCACACACCAAGTTCACGTCCAGACTGAGGGAAATACTCTGTAAAGGCAGCTGCACTCTTGCTAAATTGATGCAAATTGATGCACATTGTCTATTTTTGTAGCGCATCTCTAATGGCCTTTTAAGGATCCTCTAAACTCAGACATTCAGTGCGCCAGTGAGAACATTGTGGAGGTGTAAGTCTACCACACAGCCTGTAGAATATTTTACAGGTGAAATGAGATGTGCAGCTTAGTACATACACATGTTGTGTTCCCACTGTTTTTCTAATTAGGTGGGGTGAATTTCATATTCGGTGTCTTTTATAATGAAAAATGCAGATAAAACCCCCACACACTAACACTGGGTGCTGCTCAGTGTGCATGTCTCAGTGAAATGCTTGGGGACAACAGGTGTTAAAGAATTGTCAGGTAACAGCACATTTTGTTCCCACAAAAAAAAAAACACGGAAAAGGATACTACCAACAAACTGGTTGGAATGAGTCACATTCTGAGTGTCTGAGCTTTTATCAGCTTAGACTGAGGCACTGTGCACATCTGATCTGTCCACACAGATTAGTGATGACTGATGGTTGCTGACTGACCAGTCGATCAGAGCCTGGGATGATTGACCATGACGATTAAAACAGAGTCTACATTTTTATCATAACTTACAGTTTCTCACAACTGTAAACACAGCGCTGGATACTAATGGATATGTCAGTGGTTACCGTTATTGGTAAAGAAGAAACAAAATGTGTAAAAAGCCACTTTGAACCACCCCCCCTCAGACTTCTCTGATTGGTGGTAGTGGTGGTGGGGGCTGTGTCCCATTTCGGTTTCGTTCTGAACATGACAATGTGACATTCACACCCACTTATGGGGAGTTCACACATAAGGAGCCAAGTAGTTGGCTGCCACTTGGTTTTGGCAAAGCTGAAGTCCTGGAAGTGTGTGTGCTCTGCAAATTTATTAACATGCTATGCTATGACTGGATTTTTTTTCCTGACACATTCTCCACCCTTTCACAGTCAGACATTAGTTTGTACAAGTTGGACTCATTTCTATCCCAGTAACCTACACACGCTCAACATGTGTTGAGTAACTGAGAAACAGGAACACAATCAGCTGCGTCTCTGTATCAGAACATTCTTTAAAATGCATTTATATTTGGTTGTACACAGACCATCTACTTCAGTGCCCACTGGAAACGAGATGCTTTTGTCTTAACTGGCTCTCACTGAACTGTCAATGAAGTAAGTTCAGCTACTTTTTTAACTTCTCCCAGTTGTGTGGCGGCAGTCCTTTGTTTCCACTGACAAAGAATGGCAGGCACTGCTGGCCCAGGGACTGCACCCTGTTAATACCTGCACAGAGGTAGGGGGGCAGCCTCTCTTTTCATTATACAATACATAATATTCCTGAAGCAGGTAGCTTCACTTTTAAGCCTGTTACTGGTTTACACATCATCGTAAATGGACTCAAATATTTGTTTCTTAGAAAGGTTTTTAGTTTTCAGTTTTAATATTTGGATATTCTTCCTCATCTATATGACATATTTTGTATTAATTTAAATGCAATTACACAGGTAAAATGTGGAAATACATAGCCTATTAGGGCCTGACATTATCACTCACCAAAGCGAATGTACAAACACTTTAAACCAGGTTAACACAAAAGCTGCGAAACTGTCCTACTCACAAAGTACACTGCTCCAAAGCTGCCGTGGCCAATCTCACGAAGGTCAGCAAAGAGCTTCTCCGGATCATCTTTGCAAAAGAGATCTGCCACCTCTGGGTCCTTCAGATTGCCCGCCCGAGCATTTGAGGGCATGGCCAGGGCCTGGAAAACAGGGCAGAACACAGGTTAGGATAACAAAATGCAGGAACAAATGAAAATACTGTAAACAATGTGACAACATCAAGGTTGTTCTTGCATCCGTTTTGGTGTGCTTTTAGTGATAAAATATTTCTTCTTCACTGCTGGGATTAAGAACTAAACTGTTTTTCACTGAAGCTGTGATGAAAGAAATGTGATCATTAGCTGTATTTTCCTGTGTATCTTTGACTTTTAAACGGTTGGTCAAAAAGAAAAAACACAATACATAGATGTCAATCATAGCTGAAAATATCAGTGTTTATACGCTCTTGTGATGTAACAGCACAACACATGAACAGTTTTTAGGAATGCCTTTAAATGTCTGGCATCACTTTAAGAGTCAAAGGAGGATTCAATTCTGGAAATCTGGTGGAGGGGCCACCCTTTTGCTTTATTTTTGGATCATGGCATCTGTGCCCATATCGTATTTGAAGCATCTTTTTCCACTTCAGCGGGGCAAGAATCACATCTAATTAATGTGTTAAACACACTGGAAAATGCATTCTCGTACTCTTGTGACCCATATGCAAAATCGCTTCTCATGCACCAAAAGAGAGGCTTTATCTGCTTCCACGATTTTGTGTCTCCAAAATTCTGCAATACCTCAGGAATGTCACGACAGGCTGCTTTTGGTAAACAGTGTTATCGTTGGCTCCATAACTCTGTGGTGATTAACAAAATCTTATCTACCACATTTGGTCTATGTGGGACAATAATCATCTGACAAGTTGTGACATGAAGACAGCCAACAGTTACAAGGAAATCCAGGATGTTAAAACTGCAGAAAGCGAGTTATGAATTGCAAGAAAAGCAACACGGACAAAAAGAGTGACATGAACATTGGAGAGCGAGTACTGGTTTGGGGGAGACAAAATGGCAGGTGGTTTTCACAAAGTGCACCTCAGCATGAATACATTTTAATTATTAACTATTCAGAATGGGCTGAAATATGCATCAAAACGACAAATGATGTGAATGCAAAATGGCCTTTTGTGGTTCTACTGGAACTAACTGGTAACATTTAGTGTCTCTTTCTCTCTATTGAAAACATCAATCCGTCAATAAAGGCAGTCAATACGTGACTACACTACCAAACATGTTTATTTATATGGAACTGTAATTAAAACTGGTGCATTTAATATACTGATATTAGAACTCAACTCAAATACAAACATAACTTTACATTACAATACCATTATACTAAAGGTAAAGGAAAACACCTCTTACAGTTTCCCCAGTGTCATAGCTTGTTTAGTCCGACTCCCAGTCCAAAAGAGATCACATTTCTTGCTCGCTCGCACAGACCTAAGCAGCAGCCTTTTACATTTAAGAATCATGATCCTGTAATACTGGAGTTTGCCTGGAAATGCACCTAAAACAGTTCAACACTGTTGCCTATTCATTTTCTTTATTAATACGTTTTATAAATAAAATACTAACACGGACTAGTGACCTTCAGGGGTCACTAGCAACGAATAGTGGTGTTCTCTTTTTAAGTACAAAAAAAACTGAAATTGACAGAGGCTATACAAATTAATCATGTTTAATTTTACTCCAACACATCTCACCACAGACAAGAACAAGGCCACACTAATCAATTTCACGCTGAGGAAAAAACATAAATCTTCCTTTCAGCGTCTCAACCATGAAGGTCATCATGAAGCTGTAATGAAATGGCTCACACGGCTGATGGCGTCTCTGTGGTCTCACATCACAAGAGAAAGATCATTGCAAATTAGCAGAACTCTGCAATTATATGTGGTTACAAATCACTGTAATGCAAAGTATTGAAACTAGTTTTCTGCAAAGCTTACAAGCATGGTTCAAAAGGCTAATTACACAACCTCAAACTCATAAAACATACTCAAAATACTGCACATACAAGCTAGATCATTATTGTTTAGTAGAGGATTATTTTATTAAATCAATCACTACAAACCATTTCCTTAAGCCTAAAGGTGCCAATATCAAATGTATTATTTTGCAAAATAAAAAAAAAAAAAAAAAAAAACAATTTAGGTGCACAACTCATGATAACGAATTATTAAATAAGATGCCTCAAGTAATTTTGAAAACATCAAAAAACAGTAAGGCGTCCACTGTATTTTTCCAGAGCTGACGGTGATGTCTTCACGTTTCCAAATGGCTTCTTAAAAAGCTACTAATAAAATTAATCTATGAGCAAAATGAAGTAATCAGGTACTTGTTTCAGTTGTAGTTAAAGTAAAATGTATTTTAGAAGAAAAACAAAATTAATGTTTAACCACATGCTTGACAGTTTTCTTATGAATGTGGAGATCACAGAGCAGCACTAAGCCAAACTGACAGCTTTACAGCTCTTCACTCAAATCAAAGATCGACATAAATAAAGTCATAAATAAAGTCATGAATATCACAGAGGAGCCAGGCTGAGTTTCAAATCAAATCAATTACCCGCATCACCCCAATGTAGGAAATCTCAGTCTGCACACTGAGCTGTGCTGATTGACTACAGCAATATAATTCTGTAACGGGGAGGGTTGCTCATCCTTGAGTGTCAGCTGGAGCCCTGAGAAGAGCCAACAACATAACCAGGCCTATGTGAGTTGGTGAATACATACACACTGCCTTGGGGTGCCTGTTAAATGTACAGCAAGGCTTGTTCCTTTTAAAACTATGATGTGTTAACACTTTAGAAAAACTGTGCTAGACAAAGAGACATTTCTCTTTGTCTAGCACATTCTCTCAACCCCCAGACACAATATTATTTCAAAATTGGCCTGAGGGCATTCTAACCAAGGTAAAAGAGACAAATGTGGCTACTGTCTACAGAGGGAAAAACAACTTAAGTGAAAACATAAAGGAGAGAATTGGGCTTCTTTAAAATGGCATGTTTTTCATATTGTCCACAATGTACACAAAGTGGTATTCGTAATTCTGGCCAGAGTAGTTGTTCATTTTACATATTAAACATTTGAACTGCAGTCTTTAAATTGTCTTAACTTAATAGTTAACTGTATTAAGAATCAACAGAAATGGCCTCTAGTCCATGGTTTTTATAACCAATAAAACATGGATTGAAATACATGCTGATGTAGCCTTTAATTAAACATACGTAGAGGTTCATTTGTTTCTCACATATTTGAAAATGAATCAAATATTGAATTCAGTAAACATTGTGTGGTAGATTATGTTTAATCGTTTTCCAAGGAACAGAGTTGTTGTTAAAGCACTGAAGCTCACAACACTGGGTGAGCAAGTTTCTCAACTTGTTATTTGAAAAAAAAACTCATACATGTTCAATCAAGTAATATTTGAAGACTGCAGAAGTCACCGAAAGCACAAGGAAAGGGGAAGCAAAGTCCCAGACTATTCTTTTTTAAGACTTTAAGCGATTTGGTGTGTCACTGGTGCCAAATGACCAAGATCACATGGCTGACGTCTGCCTGTCTTGGAAACTATTCTGCACAACAGATGCTCCTTGTTGGAAAGTACATATAGCAATCTATTAGTACCAACCAAAAACTTTCAATAATTAAACTAATAAATCAGCTGGATGGATTTAGCATTGAATTTAAGAAATATCCTAGGTGGTTGGACCAAGAGGTCAACAATTTACACTGATCTCACTGGGTGTGGCCCAAACGTGGTGTGATAAACCGTAATGCTTAAATGCTAGAAGCAGTATAAACTGCATCATGAATGGCAACAAATACACTGTACCAAACTGAGTAAGAGGAAATGACAATGTTGAAGATATGAAGCTTTGGTCGAAAGTACACGAGTATTACATCCTTTTCTGAACCAAAACGGAAACATCAAATCTTTTATCTTTTCTACTTCGTTTGGTTTAGACATTACAAGAGCATATACAGCCTCCACTCCACCCTGGTTAATTCATCCCCCACAGCAGCTCAGCTGACCAGATTTTTTCAAGCCCTAAATTGTATTTGTTTTTACTTGCATTTGATAAATTGTTGATTTTAAGAACTGTACCCGATACATGTTTATGCAACATAACATAAACAGGCAACATAAACAGCTTATGTTGTATACAGGTAAAACAACCGGTTGATCGGCAAAAAGATACATTTTTTTATGTTTTTCTGGCTGTTGCTTTTGACATTTGGAAGTATAGTGTGGGAGACTAGGACTAAAGAGCCTATGGCGCACATCCCTTAGTCAGTAATCGGACTGTGGGTGCATAAACGCCTCGGTTATGTGGTGCCTACCAGTCATTTAGATCACTGGACGCCCCACTACCTAGTCTGACTATTAATCGTTATTTGCAGAGAGGTGTCGCAGATGCAATCAACAGATCCCTAGCAGGAAATGCTTCCAAACCACAGGATCCTGTTTGACAATGCCTGCGCTATAAACTTTTAGGGTGTTGCTTGTTGTTGCTGAAGTGAAACTGAATTAACGGTCGATAGATGTGCGTAGAAATAACGTTACATCCTGCTAACATAGCGTTACATTCCGACAAGACAACCATATCTCATCTGCATTGTGTTAAACGTTATGTAAAGCAAATTCACACAAATTCTCCTGCGAAGGCCTCCGAAAACAAACGCAGTAACATTAGGCACCCTCGGACCCAAGTTTGAAAACCTCTGGAAAAAACCTAACTAGGTTAGCTAGCATTTTAGCTAGCCTTAGCTAGGCAGCTAGCTGAATGTAGCTTACTTACCGCGGCTTATTGTGGTTCCGCTGTGAACCGAAAAACAACTGTTAGCAGCCAAGCTAACAAGCCTCTATCCTCATAGCCCAGTAGTTCTGTCTGCAGTCAATTAACACAGCTTTCGGTCCATTGCCACTGATGTTCTTCCTGATTTCAGAGCGACGATGTAAACGATAAACGACCGCCAAATTACACTATCGCAAATATAAACTTCAAGCTGGCCAATTGTTTCTCTGTCGTTACTGGCTTACTAGCCTTAGCTAATTGGATAGCTTAGTTTTGATAGCTTGGACGTTAACATTAGCTGTTTCGCGGGGTGTGGTTAGCGTTTATTTGCAGCGCCCCACTTCCAAGCATATTCCTTGGCAGTCACAACGACCCACTTCAAAACGTACTCTTAAAAATCGTGTTAAAATCTTTGCCCCATCCTGAGACTAGACTTGGATCTTGCACCGTTTTTGTTCTTGCTAAATACAAGATGGCACAGACTGGTGGGGCGGGACACAACTGTTGACCGGAAACTGATTTGTTCTGTTTCCTGTGAGGTTTCCGCTTCACAAATAAAAGGGTATAAATAAGTCGACCTACATAATATTAATAATCTAGTACAAACGCTCGAAGGCTTGATTTAATGATTATTTTTATAAGCCTGTATGCGTGTTGCTCACGTTTCATTTGGCTGAGACACAGAACTAAATAGAATCTGAACGTGAACCATGTTAAAGCACGTATTAAATTCCAAGTACCAAACACATGCAGTTGCATAATACTTCTGCATTATTCGATGTATTACAATTTTGTAAGATCTGTAGGATAGTTCCAGTATTAAAAACATCGGGTAATACCCTGCCCTAACTCTCAAAGCAAATGACTAATTTCAGTATTAGGATTACTATTATTACATTATAACAAATCTTTCCTGATTCTACTAAATGTTTATTGACATCAGTTATGTTTCTAAATACAAATAATAATAATATTAATACTAGCAGCACAAAACATACTGACACCTTATTGGTTGGGAAATTATTTAACAATGAGCATAATAAAAGAGTATAATACTGCATGATATTTATGTATTTAACTATTGAATTTAAATGTAAGATTCATTTCAGGTAGGTAGGTAATTATTGTCACAATAAATGTTGTCAGAGCATAAAACAAATTAAATCACTGCGTCTATGACTATTTTGGCTGGGTGCTTTCCTGCTTTTAATTTTAGGTTTAAAATATCTTCACTTAAGTTTCATCATGGAAACTGTGCTACCACCAATTAGTCACTATACTAATTTATTTTTCAGAAAATAAAGCTACAGTTCTGACATCTAGTGGCAATGTTGCATACTGCACTATTTGATTTATGGTTCATGATCAATGAATTGTATTTTTTTCCTAAATTGTACAGGCAAGGATTTATATGTGGATTTAAATCAAGTCATATCATTTAACCTTTTTACAAATTTAAATAGGATCCACTTGATGTTCAAATGTGGTAAAGTGTTTCCATTGGTCTTTACATCTTTATTTTATTCATAGATTTGTTAATATGACCACAGTCTTACTTAGACTGCCATTTCCCTGTGGATTATACGGAGTTAATTCAAAAATGAACTCTTAATCTATTACTTGTCTCCTAGACCCCATCCCAAACAGACTGCTCAAAGATTTTTACAGCTTTACAATTAACCAAATGTGCATATTAGAGCAGATAGATCTAGCTCTACTAACAGACTATGTACCACAGGCCTTTATTGCAGGTGTAATAAAACCTGTTCTTGAGAAACTTACTCTGGATCCAGGGGTTTTAGTCCATTATAGACCAGTATCAAGCCAACCCTTTTTTTCTAAAATCTTCGAAAAGGTAGTTTCGAAGCAGCTGTGTAGCCACCTGCGCAGGGACAGTCTCTAGAAAGATTTCCAGTGAGAGTAAATTATAGTACTGAAACAGCACTTGTTAAAGTTAGCTTCTGATATTCTCCATACTTATCTTGTTAGGTTGTAGTGCTGCATTAGACACTGTAGATTATAAGATTTTATTACGTAGACGGAAACTTGTGTAAACCATAAACCATCTATCAGATAGATCACAATTTGTTTATGTTAATGATCAGTACTCCATGCACACAAGAGTTAGTCATGGAGTGTGTGGACCGACTCCTTTTGGATGTCTTCATAAGGTAATATTATAGGAAAACACAGAAATTCCCATTGCTACACAGACATTACCCAACTGTATTTATCTGTGAAACCACATGAAACCAATCAATTAATCAAACCTTAAATATATATTACTTAAGCTTGTGTTGTCATTTTACATTTACCTCAAGTAATACTGTGAGGAATCTTTGACCAAGATATATAATTTATATACTACAAAAAAGAAAAGTTTAAAACTTTCTTCCTACACCTGAGGAATTTTATAATAATAAATACAGAGCCCATCTATTATCTCTCATTTACTCAAAGTTTACCAGCTGACTAACGTGAGACTGGCTGAGTTGAGCTTGTTAGTTTAAAAACAGTTGTATAATATATTTTCTGTAACTCTACCGATGGCCAGGCGAAGACAGTTTTGATAATGTTGGTTCTGTTAACAACCTTATTCTGTTCACACAGGGGCTATCACTCCGGAGGATATCAGCAGGACAACAGCTGTTTGTTCTCCAGTCAAATATGCTGTTTCAAGCAGCGACTTTTCAGTTTAGACTCCTCGTCAACATAGTTCACAGTTAAGTGAACAGGGCCAAACAAGTTGACCACAGAGCACTGACCTCAACAGCAGCCATGGCGTTTAAAGAATGTGAGTAAAAAGTATTATTTGCCGCATGTTGATTTAATAATCATGAATGAGGTCTGTGTAGGACCAGTAATATTGATTTCTCTTGCCCCAACTGGTCGAGGCAGATGACCGTCCATCCTGTGCCTGGAACAGCTGGAGCTTTCCTCTGATAATGGGAGGTTTTCCTCTCTTTCACCTAGTGCTTGCTCGAGTGGGACTGCCGTTTTATTAAAAATAATATTCTGTATAAATTTATATAAGTTGTAATGCCTTAAACCTTACACTGTAAAGTGCCCTAAGATGAATTATGTTGTGATTTGGCGCTATATAAATAAATGTAAAGGAAATTAAAAACATTTTTTTAGTATTTAAACATATAAGCTTAAGAAAGAGGGTTTGTAAAATCACCTTGAAGAAAAGATTAAAATAAAGATAATTTATCCTGTGATATTCTATGCATTTTTATTTAACCTTATTAATATGCAAAGAAACAAATGTAACATGTTCATGTCACACAGAAGGTTGAAATTGATTGTAGTGTGAGTAGTAGTGGATTAATGTTTTCTTATTCAAAACATTTTGCAAACAAAATGTGTCATTTTGTCCATTTAAATATAAACAATTATGCATAAAGTGGACAGACATTTACTAATGTAAATACGCAGAACACAACCAAAGTTTATTTGGTAATCATCTTTATTGCAAAAACATATAAACACAGTGTCAAAAATGTTCTATTATAAAGCTTATAATTCATAATATAAGAAGAGAATATGTGCAAACATGAGAAATAAAAAACGTCAAAACAGTCACAGTGATCAAACAGTCCACATCAGAGACCACTTTAATCGACCTCCTCAATTGTGGGCCCCTGGGTGCCGGCTCGTGCCTGCTCTCTACAGCTACCAGCGGGCATTCCGCCCTG
>JAUMHF010000025.1:3666747-3687356 GCA_032359275.1 Microctenopoma steveboyesi
CCAGGCCTTTATGTCTTTCAAACAAGCATTAAGTTTCCCTAAATGATTGGTCTCTTCTGGTTTCATTGATAAATATAATTGTGTGTAATCTGCATAACAATGGAAATTAATTGAGTGTTTCCATTTGTAGATATGCATACAGCAGACCCGTCATCCTTAGAGGTCTGACTGATAACGCGGTACGTATTCAACTGATTACTCCTCTTTACTTTGCATTTGTCTGATCGTTTTGTTAAATGCCCGTAATAAACTGTAACTGTTTAAACATTACAAAATCAAGACACTTCAAAACACTGTTTACTGTTGCTGTGCATCATACATGGTGCATGATAAATGCTTTATTGCTGTATTTCAATTTTTTTCTAATCTACTACTGCACATTTTTCTGTAGTTAGCAGAAAATAAAATATGTAGCCCTGATAAAAAATCAGATTCGCCAAAAACAAATGAAAAAAAACATTTATGTTTAGAACAACACTGCGGCTGTGGATGTCGCCTGTTAATAGGAAGATTGGTGGTTCGATTCCCCACCTCCTCCAGTCATATGTATAAGTTACCTTGGGCAAGACAAATGGGACTGTGAGTGCGCATGGTTGTTTGTCTGTGTGTGTATGTGTTGGCCTTGCGATGGACTGACGATCCATCCGGGGTGTTCCCCTCCTCTCGCCCGAAGACAGCTGGGATAGGCTCCAGCACCCACCACGACCCGACTGCGGATGAAGCGGAAGATAATGGATGGACAATAGTGTAAAATTAAAGTCTTTAGTATAAAAATGTAAAAACATACACATCTGAATCACGACAAAGGTTGCTTTTGCTACATATACGCACATACTGTAGAGAGCAGTCTGTTTGTTAATAAAGCATGACCGTCTATGTATTTATACATCGCTGCACTGTTGATATCAGCACAAACTGTCCTCAGCAACAAGCAGAACGCTGCAGTAAATCAACATATTAACTTTGTTTTAGAAATTCAGGTTGTTGTGCTCCAAGTCACGCTTACTAGAAGAATATGGCGACCGGAAAGTGAGGCTGAGTACAGCTAACACCTACTCTTACAGGAAAGGTACGCATGTCTACACCCACCAGGCTCTGCTGTGGTGGTCTCACAGTAACCCCTGTGTGCAGCAGGGATTCATTTATTTACTTCTATTTATCTGATGACTCGCTGGGATTAATCTCTTCCAGTGGACGTCTCTTTCCAGGAGTATGTGAGCGTGTTACTGAGGCCTCAGTCTACGGACGCCCTCGGCAGCGGTGAGTTAAACCCTCTTCTGACTCAGCTGACCTGTTTTCATGCTGCCATTCACATCTGGGCAGATGTTTCTAGGGCTCTAAGCAGAATTTCATCATGTCAACAAGACTACATATTTATGCGTACAGTATAAAAAACCTGTGTTTCTCTCTACAGACACGCTGTATTTCTTTGGCGACAACAACTTCACAGAGTGGCAGAGTCTGTTTGAGCACTATGAGCCTCCAACCTACTGCCTGCCTCACACCACTGGAGCCTACAGCTTCGGGATTGCTGGTCAGTGTTCGTTGATTCTTTCTTGTGTATTGTAGTGTCATTTCTGCGCTGAGCGGTAAGAAACAGATGTTCCTTTAGATAAAGTATTGCGTGGTTTCAGACGTTCTTATACATTCTTTATGGATTACAGGTCCTGGAACAGGAGTTCCCTTTCACTGGCACGGTCCTGGTTATTCTGAGGTCATTTACGGCAGAAAGGTAAGACACATTAAAACTGTGTCCACCCATCAGTGAATAATCCAGTCCTGACTTTGTGCAGCTGCTTGTTTTCCCTCGTCTTTCTCTACACATCACTGCTGGAGCGTCATGAGTTTGTTTTTTGTCCAACAGCGCTGGTTCCTCTACCCGCCCGACAATGAGCCGCATTTCCACCCAAACAGCACCACCCTGTCCTGGCTGACAGAAACGTACCCCAACTTGCCTGAGGACGAGGCCCCACTGGAGTGCACTATCAGGCCTGGAGAGGTCAGTCTGGTGTGTAGGTAGAGAGCAGCAGCGTTCAGCGTTTAACCTCCTGCGCCTTTTCTTTTTAGGACAAATGTGTGTTTCAGCCTGAGGTATGTCAGAGCTTTAACTGTTCACTGTTCATATCTAACCGTCTGGATGTTTTTCCATCAGGTGCTCTATTTCCCAGACCGCTGGTGGCACGCAACACTCAACCTGGACACGAGCGTTTTTATCTCCACCTTCCTCGGCTGAGCTCCTCGCATCTTCCAGTGGAACGAACAGGGCAACACAAATCATTCAAATGTCGATTCAGGGACTAAATTTATGTTTCAGGAAAGATATTGTTTTATTAACAAGTTTTTAAAAAATGTTTTTGTAGTAATAATATTTATGTGTGTTGAATGACCAAACGAAAAGCTTAAATTTCTCACTGACGAGCCAGAGCTTTAACACCACCTGCTGCTTTTAATTGGTGTGTATAGACATGGATGAGGTTTATGCATCGTCTTCAGATGTTTTCTTATTCTGTTGAAATGTCAACTAAATGTCCTTTAAAGGACAAAAACTAGTTGAGTCGGTGTCATTTCAGCTGCAGCATATAGAAAGCCAGGTTTTTGTCTTTGCACATTTGCATTTATTTTACAGGTAAAAACAACAAGCATCATTTAACAGGCCTTAAAGAATCATTTCTAGCTGTGGTGCTGGGTAAACATACAGACAATCTAAAACACACTTAGATGTAAAGTTTCCTTTGTTAGGACAATTTCAACAGGTGATTCTGTCGAAGCCGACAACATCTTCCTGTCAAAGAAGATCCGTCATATCCGATTTCCTCCATCATCAAAGTTTATTCAATATGACTGAAGCACAGATGGATACTAATTATCACATTTAGCATCTATCTATTGGCCAATAGCCAAAATAAGTGAAACACACCTGTAATTAACCAGCAACATATCAGGCTTAATTTTGATTTCAGTTTCCAGCATTAGAAAGAATTCACTACATGTGCCTGACATGGTGTTGCGCAACGCTCAAGAAGACCTGAGGAAAAACTGTCGACAAGCAAGAAGAAAAACGAAAGTCTGAAAACACATTTTTTAAGTAACATCTACATTTTGATTTGTGTACAAATCTTTATCTGCTCTCAGGTTAAGACGACACAGCCAGTGACAAAGTTACAGGTTTCTCCTTCAGTTTGCCAGCAAACGTAACATTTATCAACAGTCACAACTACAGCGGTGCAGCAATGGGCTGAGTATGAAAAAGGTTCTAAATACTGTGTGAAACCTGTATGTACTGCACATGAGACTGATAGCATTCAGGTGTTTGTTGATTCTCAGACGCAATCGAAGCCATTCTTTGCATTTCTGTGTGTATTTCCCATACATCTATGGGACATGTCTCCTCCTCTGAAGAGTACAGTCAGTACTCAGACAACCTCCTTTAATTGGTCACACAAGCTCAACAGATGATTTCTCTGGTCGATAAAAAGGTGCAAACTTGGGCATGTGAATAAAATATGGTAAAGAAAGAGGCTGCTACTCTGTCAGCTAGTGTTCAACATGTCAAAGTGTTGTTTCTTCAAACACAAGATAAAATTCTGCATAAAATTACCAGAAATATAATTTTAATTATCAGCACAAATTGAGACACTGAGGCCTTCCCACTGGTTTGAGGAACACAGAAACATTAGCGCAACATTTCAACTTCAATTTTTATGGAGTTGCTACGTATCAAAGGTCAAAACCAACCCAGGAACGTTGTTTATCTTGATTGTATAAGTTAGATTTTGTATGATATTAACTTGTGTCCTTGTTTTAAACTGTGTCTTTTATCTTCCTTGTTCTCTTTTTTCCCATGAAAGGAAAACGGGGGTATATTTAAAATGTACCTGGCAGCTTTGAACGCAGCTGATCATTAAACTGCAGCTCCATCAGGTACAAATGACCACACGTTTGGTTGTGGTCGTCATGGTTTTCAAGCTGTTTAAGATTGAAGCAATGACAAAGCAGCAGCCTCTGAGTGGCTGAACGAATGGACTATGTTTTAATTCATAAACTATAAAAGACCCTCCCTCCTTCCTGCGGCCGTTCAGTAGTCTTCCACCCAGCCATTCTCCAAAATAAAAGCATCAATGACTTCCTTCATGGCCAGGTTAGGAATGAGCTGATCCTGGGTCAGTGGAGTACGTGTCACTGGGTCAAAATGTCCAACTCGCTGGAGGGGAAGAACACACAGTAGAAGAGTGTGTGAAAGTGGAGGTAAAACTATTTTAAGTGAGAGTAAATGCGGTTGATCTCTGTGTACACAGCTGAAGGACGTTTTTACCTGCAGGTGCTCTTCAATGTCTTTTCGGTCGTATGTGACACCGCTCGGAGTGATACACGGCTCCCTCATCAGCTCAAAGCTGATCTTTCCACACAGGTAGTCTGGAATTTCACGCTTCTGCCAAACACACAACCTATGTTTGTCTACACACCAGCAAGGTCAACTGAACGGGTTTAGCCAATTTCGAGTGTTGTTGTTTTCTAGGACGTGAAGGATTTACAGTCTGCTCTTTGAATCTGAGAGTTACACTAACCTTCCTCTTCTCATCTACTTGGCAGAACAGCTCCTCCATGTCGGAAAGGTATTTGTCCTGTGGAAAAACACAAACCACAAATAATAAGAGTGGTACAACAACTTTTTAATCATAGAGAGAGAAGATTAGGTTTATGCTGTTTCCAGATGATGTGGTTTGACTGGCTTCATCAAACTGCAACCTTCAGCAGCCCTGGAAACATTTCCAGCTGAGTGGGAAGTAGCTGGGATGAGAGTCAGCACGGTTCTCTGGTGGAAAAATGCACATACCTCCCTACGCGTTGGGAGAATGTTTCTGATTGACAGGTGGATGGATGTGGCGCCCACAGGTGTAGGAGCGTTTTACTGAATCACTGTGGCAAAGCTTTTGATTTACTGGTCATAATCTAACTATCAGCTTCTGAATGGACAGAAGAGGCGAGTAGTGACATGAAATTTCAAAAACAATCAGCTGACATGATTTGTTTCTGGAGCGTGGCTAGACAGGTCCTTAAAGCTGTGACATTAAGAGGGGCTCGGAGTAAAGCTTTAGCGTTTTAGAGCGAAGTTTCTAAACTTGCCAATTTACCTTGGTCTCAAGTCACAATAAACACCCTGGTAACTTTTGCGTGAGTGAAGACTGTCCATCAGTACTGGATCAGTAAGCACTCACAACGCAACACAAGTCTGAAATTCATGCTAACAGATTAACATGATGGCTGCAGCAATCCCTTTAAATAAATGTCTTGATCTTCATCTCTTCTGCACAAAGAATATATCCAGAAATTCTACATTTATGAAAAAGAAACAGTATTTCAGGCATGAATATTAATAATAAAAAAACATACATGCTTTGTGTGAATCTCGTTGAGTTTGTGCTGAATCCTGCTGTCATCTGACTTGTCGTCTTTTTTCTGTATGCAGCCCTCCAGTTCTCTGTGGATTGTGATGGGGTGAGAAATACATCAAATTTAGGATGGCGGCTCTCAGAGTCACAGCAGCAGTAAACGAATGCAAGAAAAAACAGAAACTGCACTAAAAAGACGACAATAATGCAATAGTTGTGCAGTGAAGCTTAGATTACGATACATTACATGTGACGTGACGATAAGTGACCTGTATCCTTCTCAGCTAAATCCAGATTTGGACCTGCCTCTTTTTTTCAGCAAGGATGAGTCCGGTCAGGTACGAGTGCAGCTCACTCTCTTGGTTGATCCTTCTCTCCTCCATGCTGTTCCACCGCTTTTTCTTAGCCATCCTCAAAGCGCAGGGGATGTCATCTCCAAAGTTCAACCGCTGCTCCTTTGCAAGGTTATAAGCTAGAAAAATGATAATATAATAATTATATTCATATATTTGAGTGCTGAACTTTATTAAAACATTTACACAGCCTATAGGTTCCACCTACTACTACAACAGTAGTTAAAGTGGTTTAAGTGCATTAACCAAAACTCTACTGATTAGTTAGTGAGGAGCAGCTGAACATACTGGAGCCTTTAGCAGAGTCAGATATTTTCTTTAGGACAGGGGTGTCCTAACTCGGTCCTCGAGGGCCGCAGCCCTGCTGTTTTTCCAAGCATCCATGCATTTGTGACTTCTGATCGGCTGAACACACCTGATCAAGGTGATCAGGTGTGATCAGGAGGACCGAGTTTGGACACCCCTGCTTTGGGAGTTGGGAGACTCAAACCAGGGTGAATAAGGCTTTGTTGTGAACTGATGAAAAATAATAATAATACTGTTGTATTGTGTCTTCTCTGGTACCTTTCTGCAGGTTGCCAATGGCTTCATCGTAGTTTTCCATTTCCAGATGACACTGGCCCATGAAGAAGTGAGCTTTGACTGACTGGCTGTCCAGCTCCAGAGCATGTCTGCAGTCCGCCAGAGCTTTGTCATAGTGCTGCAGCTTCACGTAGCACAGTGCTCTGTTAGTATAGTACGCTGGGACAGAGGGGCTGTGAGCCTAAGAGGAGGTAAGAGAAAAGAAACCGTACTGCTGTAGCAAACCTACATTTATGTCCAGATACTAAATCCAAAACATTAGCCTTACATAGGTGTCAATACCAATTCATGAACTGACACCAAAGACTTTTTCCCACAAATTTAAACTCTGTGTAGTAGTTATTTTACATGTTTCCCATCACCCAGTCTTTACTATGGCTTTGCTGTAACAGCCAGCAGCCTCCAGGTACTTCCGGTTCAGGAAGAGACGGTTGCCCTGCTCCTTCAGCTCCTGGGCGGACACTGAGGTGTTTTTCTCTGGACTTTCTGACATTTTGTCCACCAGGCCTGCTGCACCACTGGCAGCTGCCTCCTCACTTAGCTTCCCTATCCTGAGGCTAGGCTCCAGCAGGCAGAGCTGAAACTGAGACAAAAAGACAAAAACAAAGGTATATATGGTGCATTATATATACAACATAATGATTAATGTGGGAACAGCACACAACAGTAAAATTAAAGCACAGTACATATAATAGATACATATTTGTAACATGTTATTTGTCAGTAACATTGTTTTTAAAGAAATCATGTTAGAATCTTAATATAAATGTTACCTTGGTTAGCTTAAGCAGTTAAGTTACTGCGTACCTTTGTCATGGATCATGATATGACATCATTTCCTCTACTTGTTTTTCCTTATTGCATCACTGGTGACACAGGTAGTTGTGTCTAAACAGCCTAAAAAATCTCACATTACGTTGAGATATGAGATAGGGCTGCTAGATGAGTCCTTGCTAATGCGTAGCTAACGTCAGCAGCTAGCTTTGTGCTATTTCATCACCATTGTCCTCTTAATTCCTTATTCTGACCTACGTTTCCCTGTCAGCGTGTTTACTGTTAGAATAGTGTGGAGTTATCAAGCGGCTGTAATAACGGTAGCCAGCGTTAACATTACTACGACACATGTAACATTAGGCTAACTGCACCTGTCACCGTGAGGTACAGTCACATACCTGCTGTTGCTGTTTGAAACGAGCTTGACTGTGAGGAGACTGTGAGGAGACTGTGTATTCTGTGGACTATGTTAAAAGGAGCCGTTTTAATGTCATTTAGCTAGGTATGGCAAGCCAAATATGTCAAACCTAGCTACAAGTCGCACAGCGACAACAGATGTTTAAAACGCGTCATCGGGGGCACGCCCAACAGCGTTGGCTTTGGTTTTATTTTGAAAAGTTTCATTATGAGAAACTGGTTTTATTTTGAAAATAATGCTATAAACAAGTTTATTACGGAAAATGAAAAAAAAAACCGTGATAAAACATTTTCAATTAATTTTAAATAACAACTGCAGAACCTGTTTAACTAAAAAAGGGTAAGTAAACTGTATTTAACGATAGAATTACATTACATACACAATGACAGTGATTCAAGAAATTAACTAAAATAATTACTCAAATTTATATGAATAAAAAAATATGTTGTGTCTTGGGTTTTTCATACCTGATCTTTTGAATAGTTGCATACATTTTAACCATATTTTTGCTACTGGGTTCCTCCTGGTTCATGATAATTCACGGCCTCATGTAGAAAGACTCTGCAGGCAGGCAATAAGTGATTGATAAAATTGACTGTCCTCCATGCCCAGCTGACATAAATCCAACAGAAAATCTCTGGGACATCTTGTTTAGGTCTGACGCTGCCAGGTTGAACCTCAGACTGTCCAGGAGCTCAGTGATGCCCTGGTCAGGGTCTGAGAGGAGATACCCCAGGACACCATCTGTCATGTCATGTGGAGCGTGTCCTGATGTAGTCAGGCATACAGGCACGTGGGGGTCATACAAACAACTGCTACCATTTTGAGTTGCTGCAATGACATTTCAGCAATTTGGACAAACCTGCTGCATCAGGTTTTTTTAGCAGTGTATATACATAAATAGAAGCACAGGCACAGCAATACATTTTCCTATATAAACCTATTTTTATAGTAAAATGATGCATAAATAATATAAAACTTGCAACAAACAACTCGATCTTTACACGAGAAGGCATTTAAGCTTTGAAGCTTTAACTTTTTTCCATGAAAATATCCATCAAGACAATGTGGAGTTCAGATCACAAGGTTCTGACGGTGACTCGTATGACATTTGTATGATCTTAAAGTCTCATCAAACCCGTCAAACATCATGTGGTCACCAATTCCAATTCCAAATTATTAAAACACAAAAATCATAACCTTAATCCCCAAAATGTAACAGATGAACCACAGATAAAGAGCTATACATATTTTAATTAAAGTTTTCATTCAGTCAGTTTTCAACCATTTGCATAGTTTTTTCGTCCTCTCTAACAACACAACGGTGGTTTTGGATTCATGAGAATATTTTAAAAACATTTCCTCTAAAATAAAACACCACAATAATGCAGCATAGTTTAAAGTCAATAAAGTGCTAACATGACCACACAGTCACTCTCTGCTGTATCTCTAATCTCTAAACACGCAGATTAATAATGGGGAGACTAAACATTGTCTTTGTGTTTTCAGCTTTCTTGGCAGTCTGTTCCTACACAACTACGTAATTTAATTCATTATGTTTATCTCTCCCCAGTGCAATTAATGACCTGAAGAATATCCTGTGATCTGAAATGTAGAATATAAAGTGCTTTGTGTGTTCACTAAATGTCTTTTGCGCAGACGCGCAGCTTCTGGACAGGATTAGACATTTCCTGGAGGCCGACCAGCTTTGAAGACAGACACGTATGATTTCCCCAGTTGAATGAAAAACTCTGTATCCTCTGCATAATCCACAAAATACAAAGTGAAGCTTCTTCATAAGAACTACTTTTAACCAAAAAATAGTTCCAATGAAAACACACTTTGTTCTGAGGATATAAAACAACATTGTTAACAACTCTTTTCTTTAGGCTACAGAGCAACATCCCTATGATGTTTAATTTAACACGTAGGATTAGTTCTGGCTCTGGGTAGATCTGTCTGAAACATGTTCGTATAACTGAAACAGCAACCTTTCTGTCTGCACACCAAACATCATGTCATACCTTTAAAACCGAAAAACATTCAAATGAGACAAACCACCAAAGGTCCCAAAGTGTTGGACTGTTCCTTTAAAGAAGCTGCCTCCATGCTGATCCCAAGCGTATGAAAGGTTCGGGAGTCAGAGGGGTCGAGGCTGATGCAGACCTGCAGTTTCTGGGCTCAGAGCGGGACTGTGTGTTGCCTTTGAAGGACTCCAGTTCCCCAGAGACGCCTGGACAGCTTTACGGTGAGCCAGTCTGTGTGTGATGGAGAATCCAGCATTGCCCTCCAGCTGAGACAAAACTACAAGCACCTGTCTGAGAGAGAGAAAGACAAAGCTTCATTTGTTTCCATCCACGACTGGTACATCATGAGTCCATCGATGGATGATGTGTGTTGCAGTGAACCTGTGCAGAGGAGGGATGCTGTCGACGGTTTTGAGGCTGCTGCGCGTCGACACCACATTGAAACTGTCGCTGCAGTCACACGACACGTGCAAGTGGTGTCGGGGGTGTCTGTTCTCTACCATGACGATTAGCCCCGCCCAGCCATGAGTCAGGTAGTAACAGGTCATCCCCTCCCGTCCCTGACACACACACACACACATCAGCTGCGTTTAAATAAAAGGCTGGTTTTTAATAATTATTACAACCAAATACGCTGCATTTTATGTTATGTACCAAAGGTATTGTGTAAAATTATTTACACACATGAGAACTTTGATGGCTCCACGAGGTTTAGAGGTTAGTGAATATATGACCATTTTCTCCAGGAGAGTATTTGTGAGGTCTGACTGATGTTGGTCACAATTGTAGCATAAAAAGCTGATCTTATTTTAAAATCATGTGTCCTCAGTTTACACATCTCAAGTACTAATCTGAGAGTGGTTATATTTATTAGGTAACTATATGATTGGTTAAAATATGGATTTATCAGCGATCCAGTGACCACCTGTGCAAAATCCCCTGGTAATGCAGCATTACCTCATGTCTCTCTCCTTTACTCTCTGTCAGCTGGACGATGGCGTCAGCAATGGTTGTATTAGAGGCTGTTACTTGTTCCACCATCACCAGCCTGGAGCTGTAAACAGCCAGCATATAACCAGGGGCCTCTTGACTGCCATAGCTTGCTGAAAACACACACGACTGCCTTAATAACAGCTCATCAGAGCATCGGCATTAACCACTGACAAATATTTTAACATTTAGTTTAGAACAAAAAGATAAGCAAGTACAAATTTGAGACCGGTAAAACAATAGTCACATGTTATTGTTGCTTACTTGTTCCCTCTGGGATGATGCTGTGCCAGTGGTTAAACGCGCAGCATAGCACGGCGTATTCACCCGGCTCCAGCATGACGTCACAGCCAACAAACCTCCTTACGGAGCGCCGGCTGTGAGCCAGCAGACGACCAAGCGTCAGAGTCCCGGAGCTGTCGTAGGCAACACGGAACAACAGCACACACAAATCCAACAGGTGGCTCTCTGATGTGTCCCATCGCCTGGGGTAACGCATAAAACAGAGGAAAGATTTACCATTTATAGTTTGGTTGCCACATAAAATACTCTCCATCTGACAATACCATCAGGCATCTGTTAATCTGCATGACACCAACTCCCAAAACACACAACTAGCATTATAAGAAGAAGAACGAGGAATGCAGATTAGTTCTTCTTCTTTTCCTGTGGTATTTCTAAGTTGTTGCACAGAGCATAGCTCGGATGTGTTGGCTCACTGGACATCTATAAATACCTCTTAACCAACTATATGACAATATAATAAATAAAACTGAGGGTGCTACTCTACCTGCTGCCCTCCTGGAACAAAGCCAGTTCCACAGCTGTCCTCTCCAGCACTGTGATCGACACCACTGTCACAGGAACGTCGGCTCCTCGGGGGAAAACACCCGGGACCCGAACCTCCTGCCAGTCTGAATGGATCTTACAGATATCAACTGAGTCAAAGTACCTGCCGAGGACAAGCACACAGTAATAGGAACAGTCACGGGAGGCAAATGTTAATATAATATTAATATAAATGAGCCATTTTATCATTGAATAATCTACCGGATGAAGTCCCAGAAGTCCATCCAGAACAGTCCGTCCTCGGCCCGCTGGGCGCAGAGTTCCCTCTTCAGGTGCGGAGGCCAGTTTGGCCAGTCATCAGCCCAGGGTCCGGTCCAGGAGAAGCGACCCCATGGGTTTCTCAGCTGCAGTAATCTGATGTAGGCAACAGACATTAAATACAGCAGCACAGTGTGCACACGCCTAAAATGATTAAAGGTGCACAAACATTTCCTCTGAGAATGTCTGAGTGCAGCTGAATCGTCTTCTCAACCACGAGGACGGCCAAAACTAAATCGTGTCTTCACCTGTGGCTGTCAACATCTTGCACGTCGAGGACAGAGTAGGCGTGTCGTGGACGTAAACCTAGAGACTCATACTCTGTGTCATCCACCTTCATGTTGCCTCCCCCACAAGAAGCTCCCATGAGAAAACTGCACAGCACAAGCAGGGTGAGTTATTTTATTAGCTACCTCCTTTTTTGGGCAAATAATGTGCAATAAACATTCTTCATGTATTGTTCATATCTCTAATTTTGTTGCACTACTGTACTAGTGTGCCATGTGCAACTACAATAAAGAGCTATGTTAACTAGTAAAGGTTATAGGTTATGAGGCTCACCCTGCTTCTTTAGAGCTCAGCATTTTGGCCCAAATGAGGTCTGTGTCAATGGGCTCCTCCTTGGGGTTGGTGGCGCTGACCTGCAGGGCCAGCGACTCACAGGGGGCCCCTGTCAGTGTGGACAGGCCCTCGATAGCACGACCCGCCTGCAGAGCAAAGTAGGAACCATGGAGTTTGGCCAAAGCCTTTTCTATGAGTGCCACCCAAAGCTGCTTCCTCTGGGCCTGGAGAGGAAAAGTGAGCATGAAAAAAAGGATTAAGAGAATCTTTGATTAAGTAATTAACTTCAGCAGCACAGCTTGCAGAATAATTATGGTGCAGAATAATGTTAACCCTGCATATTAAGGGACAAAAAGGGCAACAGAAGCTCGAGATAGAAATGACTAATGTCGCTGGTACAGTATATGTAATGTAAAGCACTATGCTGAGGCTGTGGAATGAAACTTTTCACCTCCTGTTGTGTGGAGCGAAGAATCAGGCGCAATTCATCCACCTTTAGATATATGGGTGGGGAAACTTCTAACTAACACACTAAAAATAAATACATAGATACAGCTGTACTGAAAAAAATACAAAATTCATTCAAAATATTAATAGAAAGAGTGAATTAAAATATGAGCTGAACTATATTATTAGTTTATCGTTATTGCATTGAAGTGGAGGCACCTCTCACCTGAGAGAAGAGGAGGTGGCCGCTCTCGTCGCACGGCAGCATGTCGTCCACTAACACTGTGGTCCACGAGCCGTCTTTGCAGAGACGCACCTGATAGGCTCCTTCTGCACACAGCAAGCGTGTCACCATCACTTTCTCCACTAGGTCGGGACGTTCAGCCAGAACAGCCAAGGCACTCAGGAACCTGTTCTCCAAAACATTAGGCAGAACAGACGTGCTGGATCTATGTGGAGTTAAAAGGAACAGAGCTGCCACCCTCTGAAAAGAACAAGCTATCAGCTCACCTCACCTTAACAAAACAAAGATATCTCTCTGTATGCTCTTGAATCTGGGTAATATCTATAAAAATCTGAATCTGAATAATATTCTTGTTTATATCTTTTAGAAGTAAATCTGTAATCATTAAAAATGTAAATGGTAAAAATACTGTGTTTTTTTGAGTCAGCTCACCAGCAGTTACCCAGAAGTCCCTGCAGGATGTCAGAAGGGCGAGGTGTGCGGAAAACAGACCACTTAGTCCCACGGTCTCTGAAGTTGCAGCAGTTGATTTCTTGGGGACGAAGCCACTTTTTGACCCGATGTTGGACACTGTCGTCCTCAGGGAAGCCCACGGACTTCGGACCAGGAGGGAAACTGTCGTCCACGAACGTCACTGCGTTCTGACAAAAACAATTTCAAAGCTTCACAAACAAGTGAATCTCAAGTGCTCAGTAGGAACAACAATGCTACAGACTTTACAGCAGACATGTGACGAACTTCCTACATTTTACTCACTAAAATCTCTCTAAACTGCCCAGTTAAGGAACGACAGCATATATTGGTCCACTCAGGCAACAAACAGCTGGCCGATCATACTGAGGGAGGTTATTATGGCGTGCTGAAAGGAGGTCTGTCGATACCACTCACAGCTGAAACAAGAACTCCCTCGTGCATCCTGCACCCGTGTCAGATACCCAGGCGTCTGAAGAACACTGGTATTTGCTGAGAACAGCTTAAAATGCACAAAACCAACACTGGTTCTAAATGGTCACATTCTCTGTACAGACCTCTCTGCAGAAGCTAACGATGTTCTCCCACAGCTGTTTGGCCTCTCCCTCGTCGCTCTGCCGCAGCGCCTCCACCAGCATGCTCTCCTTCCTCTTTGGGGAGGCTGCGGGTTTCAGCTGTGCGGCGTGATGCTGAGGAGTGTGGCAGGCCAGGCAGAATCTGGCTTGGCCCTTGTTAATCAGAGTGCACGCCGGGCATGACCACTCCTCTGTCCTGTTGGAGGCGACTGCGCCGCAGGAAGGAAACAATACGGAGGCGTCTGAGGCAGGGGACAGCGGCGACATTTCCTCCTTGAGGGTGCTGAGGCGCCTGCCCGGAAGGTGCTCCGGCTGGCCAGTCAGATGAGAAACAGCGAGCGCGGACGGAGAGGGGCTTATGTTATGCATTTGGCTGAGGCAAACGTCCGGAGGCGGCACCTCTCTGCGGCTGCAGGGAACTGCGTTGTTGTGACCTGAAGACGACGCGCTGCTCAGTGAGGAGTTGATGTTTGCATATGAAGCTTCCACTGGTAAACACTCCTCTCTGGCTGATATGGAAAGCGAATGCGCCCCCGCCACAGGTTCTGGTTGTTGTGCTGTTTGCTCGCAGGTCTCAGGCATGAGCAGGGCCTCGGCAGGGATTTGAGGAAGAGACAGTTTGCGTGGTCCGCCACAAGCAGAGCAGGACATGGAGGTAGGGGTGTTCTGCAGAGTGCACCTCAAGCAGTCCCAGGCGAGGCTGTGTTTATCTGCATCATCTGACTGTTTTCTGTTCTGCTGCCTGCCTGGTTCACTCCATGACGGCCTCAGGGGAATGGAAGAGATGCTGGAGCGCTGAGGTCGTGGCTGGTCGGCAGATGAATCCTGGGGACAATCCAGTGACCCCGTGTAGCCACACAGAGAGCAGGACAGACTGTCAGGGGAGTTTGCCAGTGTGCAGCGTGGGCAGGACCAGCAACAGTCGTCCCTGCTGGTCCCATTCCACATCCAACGGGTGTCGGGTCGTTGCCGAGGGGCTTCACAGATGGAGCAGCGGGGGGCGCCAGCTGCGTTCAAGAAAGTACAGCAACCACAAGCCCACTGGCTCCTCTGCGTGGGCACAGAACCAGACGAGAAACTGGAGGAAAAAAAAGTCTAATTACAATTAATACATGTGTGTAGACTGTGTACAGCATATTATTAATACTGTACCTAATATATGATATTTATGTATGGAAACAATGTCAGTAAGTACAAATATTTACATGATTTCTCTAAAATAGTTTCTCAGAAGATGTTAAAAGTTCAGTGATTACTGATATTCTTATTTTGTGGTCTAATAATGATCATAAATCTCATCTCTAACAGTGAGTGTGAGGCAAAAGTATTTTCAGCTCTTATGTGTAAAATCTCTGGGGAGCAAATGGATGCCGCAGAAGAAGAGGGAAAACTATTAATGGGTGCATTTTTCTATACCCCGTGGTAGCTGAATTTAAATGTATGAATATGGAAATTACACAAGAAGCTGCAGCACAGTGACAACAGAAACTGATGTTTAACTGGTCTCTCCCAGACACTGATGATTTCTTATCTTCTGCATGAACCACCGCAGCTGTTCCACCACAAGAAGATAAACTTACATTATGTAAAGAGCCCAATTAGGTACAAAAACACTGTTACACATCTATGATTTATGTTCCTCAGTGTGCTCCGCGAGCACAGCTGCAAAACGGCCCCAGATCATCTGTGCTGCGGCATCCAGGGAGACATTTCCATTGCAGGGACCAGTGGGACATCTGTGCAGAAACTGGCCCACATTTTAATAGTGCGCTCCAAGTAGCTTCCCGTGAAGTCATCAACAGCCCAGTGTAGACGGGTCAGCGCTGTGCGAACGGTCTCCAACACTGTGACTCACTGTGACTCTGTGATGCTGCTGCTACACTACACACGTTCGCTATGATCTTCTGACCTACAGTTTAGATTTGTTTTGTCAGACTTCAGACGTTTGCAACAGAAAACTAGACGTCAGCTTTACAGTGTGGTGAATTTGATCAGCTTCTGGAAACAGCTTCACAAGAACACTCAAAGCAAGTTGTACAAATTGATGTGCATCAAATGTAATATAGGATGATCTGCAGATCTGAGAACCAGACCTGAGCAACCATCAGGGATTTCCCACAGCAGCGTTACGTTTCCTGTCAGTGAGTAAGTTGACTCTTGTCTGGCACCAATTCGGAAGAAGACTGGGACAATCTGGCAGCAGAGAAGACCTACACTGCACAGAATACAGACAGTCTGCTAGAATGAGACGCAGTAATAATTAATAAGTGGAGATCTGCACATAAATCAGGAAGGCTGGCGTTTACTGTATATCAACTCATTCATAAAGAATTCATGAACACATACTTGAGCTGAGAACGTACTATAAATTAAATATCCACTCCATCAGCCATCACAGCAGCGTTTCAATATTTGACCTATTAACATCAATAGATGATCCTAATCGTTGGTTTTTACACCGTGAGTATGTCTCAGAAAAGACAGCGTCTGTCAGGTCTCATTTGACACATTCAGACCCGGTACCCTTCATAGTGACAACTCTGTAAAGACACACTCTGCCCTGGGTGGTTGTTACAGTGCGTTCGGATCAGCTGTACAACCTGAGAGTTGCGTCAACACACTCGACTCAGTCAGGAGTTCAGTTCAGTGACCCGAGGACTGCATCTCTGCTTATTGCTGATAATGTGGTTACTTAGGCTTAAATGGGCCGTGACAGCAGGTGTCCTCTGTGAGGTGTGCCAGTGCTGGAAAATAGCTGGAAACTGTGGCTGCGGTCAGGCTGACATCTTGAGAGGAAGTGCGGGTAGTGCAGCATGACCTGAGGTGTTGATTTTACACACGAGCTGCAGAAAGCTGAGTCCTGCTCATGTGAGTGAGTGAGGCCGTGTAGTAAACGCAGTCATAACGAGACTCCAGAATCATTTTTCACTCTTCACATCTTCCTCCAGCTCTTTGTCGGCTGGCCTAAACGACAGCACCTCTGTTGGAGTCTGTGCTCATCGCTTACCTGCGTTCCCTGTGCCTGCTGGGTCTGGGCAGCTGTCGAGGGAGGAAGGTGCTTTGGCTACTCCTCAGACATCCCATGATGGGCGAGGGGGGCAGAGCGGCACCACGGGACGCAGCTTCACCCTCAGTGTCCTCAGTGAGAGACGAGGTGGAGCTTCCCATGGTGCTGCTGGCTCAGGTAGAAAGACCCTGAAGAACAAGGTGCAATGTTCCAGAGGAAAGCGTCAACTTACACATGAACTCTTCTGCCTCCTAATGACTGCTTTTATTTTGAATGTTTAACAGATACACTGATGTTTGCGCTTACGCTTTTCTACTAAACTTTAAATGAACTTGCAGAAAAACACAACACTACATATAAAAAGGTATTTTGATTGATCTCAAGCTGAAACTAGTTTTACTTTGCTCCGTTTGAAAGCATCTCACTGCGCTTTGCTTAAATGACTGTTTACATATCACCTGAACTGACGGCGGCAAAGTAGCTTTAAACAGCAATTAAAGCAACATTAGTGCCTCAGACTGCTCCGGAGACTCTTTTGTGAATCAAACACACACATGCCACAGCTTGCTTCTTCTGTATCTGAATGATGCAGCCTCCTCCCTGCTCTCTCCACAGTTTTGTCCTTGAACAAGGACTTGAAACCAAGAGCCCCAGCTTCAGATGCCCTGGATAAGCACACACTGAGACACTAGTTGTGTCATTATATGTAGTGCCGTCCTGTGTATCTATGTATTTGTGAGTGTGTCTTTAAATGAAAAAATCCTAACGAATACAAATGTGACATTTTGCCTCCAGAGCAGCATGCGCCCAACTGAATCCCTCTGTAGCTCACTGCAGATGCTCCTCTGCTGCTGATGCTGAAGTTCCCACAGACTTGAGGTAACCTGATGCACCTGCAGTACTGCTGGCGGCTGCCTAAGAAGCTGCAGAGCAGCGTGAGGGCACGGGCGCGAGCAGCTGCGCCGCGAGGAGCGCGACCTACCTGCCTGCGGAGAGGACTGCGCGAGGAGAGGACTGCGCGAGGAGAGGACGAGGATCGCTGCCAGCTGTCTGAGACCTGCCCGCATCCTCCTTCCTCTGTGCGCGGACATGCAAAGTCACCGCTGGTCTCTTTTCCACCTGCTCCGTCAAGCGACGGGGAAAACAGGACACTTCCTGTCACGCCATTCAAAATAAAACTCCCTTCGACCAGCACTCGTTGCGAGATTTACGACACCAACCTCAATGACTGAAACACTACGAAACAATATCTCAAATCCCATATATGTCAACAAACTGACCTTTACATACAGTAAAACACAAAATCACAAATCAGGAACAAACAAAACAAACAAACCAACAACAAACCGGAGGCACTATCACTACAAGTTCAAAGAAATATGGATTTACATGTAATTATGAGATCTGATTAAAGCTAATGCAGATGTTTAAGTTGCTCGGATTATATTTAACATTTCACTTAATTATAACTCAGTTCAGTGCTTCCCAATGTTTCTCTCATTTCCTAACTAACCCGTTTCTAAGGACTGTGCGTCTTTTATTTTGAAGGCCTAATTGCCCCATCACTTCGGCTTTGTGCAGTTATTCAGACCACCTCCGCTTTATTTTCAGGGACATTTTCAGGACAGGACACGGGACAGCAGACGGAATATATCGACCTCGTATCAGTCCGAGTTCAATATCTTCTCAGTTTCACCCCATCAAACTCCATCAGAAGCCTATGTGTCCTGTTTGAATTACTGTGGATGAAAACTTATTAAAATAGCAGATTAACATTTTAGTATTATAATTAAATGAGAAAATACCTGAAGAACAACGAGGGTCTTTGAAACGGTATAATTTAGCTGACGATTAGGAATTTAAACCTTTATGCAGTCCTGAAACAGTTCATTAACCAGTCAGTAAAACAAAGACTTATATGGAACAGAAACAGCTAATACAGTTATCACTCTCTGTTTGCTCCACAAATGAATCACAATAAACTGAAACTGTGTGTATTTAAACACCATTTTAATTGACTTCAGAGACAGTGATTGGAATCTGTGACTTAGTTTATACTGATTTTACAGGTTGAATAAAAAATACTGCCATGATACTTCAAAGGTAGCATCCCTGTGTGCTGCCTGTAACTCTTTCAACAAGACAAACTCAAATAACATCATGTAATAACATAGGAGAGGATCTGTCGCGTTACAGTAACGTTAAGCGACGTTTACCACAAAATAAAACGTGACTAAAAAAGTAAAGCTTCTGGAAATAGGCCAGTGAAGCCTTTCTCCTATAGTAAGTGCATAATCATTCTTTAAACTCCTAAAAGAATGATTATGACCTAGCAAATCTTTGCGGCGCCACTCACATTGAACAGATTTGTGGGAAACGCCCTCATGAAGGCACAGATGGTCCCAGCTTCTTCTTCTTCTATGGTTCTTTTCTCCACACCTCCTCTCCAGAAATATAGGTGGCCTTGACGTTAAGGGCGTCATCAAGTAAAACCACATCTGCGAAAGACAGCAGTCATTATGTTTATGCTGCAGAAGCGTGGATACGTTAGGCGAGTGACTCCTGACCTGCGTCTGAGCCGTAGTCCAGGTTTCCCTTCTTGTGGCTGATGCCCAAAAGCTGAGCGGGATGGAGAGATGCAGCTTCAAGGGCCTCCTCAATACGGCAACCTGTTTACGGTGCACATGTAGACACACCCATAGCAAAAAGGACAACTCAGAGAACTGCTCTATTCGAATACCTGTGGTAACCAAGTATAGTGTTGGCATCAAGCTATGAGACACGTTTCTGATGGTTATTCAGAGACTAAATTTGATTATTTGACTTGTATTTTGGGTCCCTGACCACACCTCTAAAGCCACCTGATGCATTCAATGCTGTGGCTGATCAGCGTATCTCACGGTGTATGTAAAAGCTTTGCTTTCGCTGAATTGACGGCATTGTTGATTGTTAGAACTGGATCTATTGTGATTGGAACAAGAGAAATCCAATCACACAGACTGACCTGAAGCGTGTCTGAAGTGCCGTACACACATGTCCATTGTGGCTATGCTCCCGGAGAGAGTCTTAGTGCCTGAGAGACAGAGTTCAAAACACAGACATTAAATTAAAAACTCAACGTCTTGTCAATAAGACCTAGTTGAGACTGAGCTGACGTGTGCTTATGTCTCATTCTGCTGCACATTCCCAGACTGTGTCATTCCTTATTAATTTGATCTATTCAAACACTGGAAAAACACTGAGACCTGCGACGTAAGCGTGGAGACCCTGGATCTCGATGACCTGCTGACCCAGAGTGTGACGGCCAGGAGGAAGCCCCATAGCTGTGATCGCATCCGTCACCAGCACCAGACCTGAAAATAAAGTCAGTCAGCTGGTCAGAGCTCATCACTATCTTAGCATGTTAATACTGGAAAATTAGCAGTATCCCGTAGCCACAGCTGAGGCTGATGGGAATGTAATTCTTTTGGTTATCAACTTGATTGTTATTCCTCTGGTGATGGTACTAGAACAAATGTTTCCTGAGTGTTCATTCTGTGTAACTAATTCTTTCTTTAGTTGATTCTTTTTTAAACACAGTGTTAGATTGTTGTTACCTGCTTACATGTTTCGGCTACAACTGTAGCCTTCATCAGAGCGTGATCGGAATCACTTCCTCTTCCG
>JAUMHF010000025.1:3687456-3712014 GCA_032359275.1 Microctenopoma steveboyesi
AGAGGAAGTGATTCCGATCACGCTCTGATGAAGGCTACAGTTGTAGCCGAAACATGTAAGCAGGTAACAACAACAATCTAACACTGTGTTTAAAAAAGAATCAACTAAAGATAGAACAAATGTTATTACAATTTTTCTTGGGGAACAAACTCTGAATGAAATTCTATATAAATCCATCCAGTAGTTGCTGAGACATATTTCCCATCACAGCAGAAAAACTATACACATGTAACAGAAAAATAATTTAATCTTTATGTTACATTCTGCTTCATTATAGAAGATACAATGAGAGGGGAGAGAGGTAGCGTTTGGGGTGTGAGAGATGGCAACAGGCACGTTGTTCTATTTTTATTGCCTCTCTGAGAAAATGCAAAAGCCCGAACAAAGCAAATACCAGCTGTTACAGGCGCTGATGATGGCTCATTGGGAGTAAAAAGTGCGAGACGTCAGCTTGGAACATCAAATGTACACACGGCAGAACAAGCCATGCAGTCACACTGATGGTGTACCCATAATAATCCACCTCGCTTTAGCTTCAGAGGCATTTAGCTGTGAGCAGTTTACAGAGGTGTTAACAACAGTGGAAGAAGTTCACATCGCGAATGCTGAAACTCAGCGATCACTAACCTGAGGGGTGGGCTCTGTGAGCGATTCGTAGAGCAGCAGGGTTGGTGTGAATACCATCTGCTATCATGCCATAGTAAACCGTCCTCCCTGCAGGAACCTGATCACTGGTCAACAGACCCACGATACCAGGATCCCGATGGTGGAACTGTCCCACAGCACAGCAGAGACAAAAGCATAATCACCATCTCTATTACACTAGTGGGTATCATACTAACCAGAGAGACGTTGGTCTTGACGCACAAAAGCCAGAAACTGTTATGTGTGACCACAAGGAAACAAGTGGTTCAGTGCTTCAGTGAAAAACGGAGCATGTTCACTACAGAGTGGAACTCACAGGCAGCATGGCATTGAAGAGGTGAGTGATGAAGGAGGCTCCGCTCCGGACTGCCTCCTCAGCCTGGGACAGATTTGCCACTGAGTGACCTACAGTGAGGAAGGATTTCACAACACAGGACGACTCTTATACTAAAAGAAGACGCTAAAACAAACATCCTCACGTTAAAGACACTGAATCAGTTTAGGAACTGGCTGAGTAAGTGATGCTCACCCAACGACACAGTGATGCCCCTCTGACAGAGCTCCCTCACCACAGATTGGCTGCTCGCCAGCTCAGGAGCCAGTGTCACCATGGCAACGTTGTCTAGACCGCCATAGGCCTCCATCAGGTCCTCGATCCCCCCAAACTGGAAGGTACGGAGGTACTGCTCCGGGTGAGCTCCTTTCTTCTCCACACTGATGAACGGACCCTCCAGATGAAAACCTGACAAGACAAAGACAGAAGAGGAAAAATTCCTAAATCTGCTGATATTTAATCTATACATATCTATCCATACGGCATCCTGCTGCTGCTGGAATCACTCCCCTACAAATGCACTTCATCGTCCCGTTTGGTTAAAACTACTACTACAATTTAAATGAAACGATAATGCTCTTAGAGCTGCCACAGACAGATGTGAACCCGCACACAGACTGCAGAGCCAAGACCTGCAAGTAGCTCCTTACCAAGAACTCCAGCTCCATGCTGTCCTCCATTGTGAACTTTGACCTGAGGGAGAACCTGAAATACACATTTTGATTGTGTTGAGATCTTAGAAATAGAAAAACGAAACCAGCAGCTTGATTAAAGAAAAAACAGGTCAATTATCAAGATCACTTCAGGTCGTCATGTTTTTGTCTCATGACTTGAGTCCAACTCAAAAATATATCATATTAATAATAATAATACTTTTTCCTAATAATAAGTTTTCATCCCCATTAACATCCACATCAAGTTGACAGAACTGGATGAAGCTGCAGAGGCAATGCTACCTTGTGGTAAACCGCAGGAGGAGAGGTGACCAGCGTTGGACAGAAAGACGTCACACCATGCTCCAGGATCCTTTTGGCAACTAAAGAAATTCCACTGCCGACATCCTCAGAGGGCTGAGAGAAGTCGATGCCGTATCCTCCTGGAGGGAGAGGACAGACTGCTGAGGACATACTGATGACAATCACCATAACGTAAATGTGTGATATAAGGTAACTTTGTGTACTCTGGATGTGTGGTGGTGTTTTAAACACCAAAACTATCTAAACTACTTTACTTTACTTTACTTTGCTTGGCAGACGCTTTTATCCAAAGCGACTTACAGGGAGCTAGCGCTGGGTGTCTGGCTCAGGGACACACCTTGTAGGAGATGGATTGGGAGTCAGACAGGATTCGAACCCACAACCTCCTGCTTTCTAGTCTGATGCCTAACCCACTGAGCTACCAGGCCGCTAAACTACTGATCTACTGATCAGCATGCTTAGGTGTGTGTGTGGTTACCATTGATCTGGACGTCTATAAAGCCCGGGGCGATGATGCTACCCGCGCAGTCCACAACTTTATCGGCGTAACCCTGCTCATCAAAGAACAGCTTCTCTGGATCTAAAATCCTGCCTTCACGCACCCACAGGTCCTCTCTGCAGACACACACACAGACCCGTTTGTCCCGTTGTACTTTATAACCGGTGGTATGTGTCTGTGTCTGTGTCTGTACCTCTGCAGTTCGTGGTCTCTCAGTATTCTGCAGTTGATGAACTGAGTTATAGGAGCATCAGACACGGATTTATTCGACGGCATGTCTCTTGTCCCTCAGCAGACGAGTGGAGACAAATCCACTGATCTTCATATGAAGGAAACACAGAAACCTTCATTTAACCCGTCTATATCTGTGGTTTAACATGAAGTCATTCTAATGTACAAAATTCAGCCTTAAGTGAATCCACAAAGGAAACATCTGTAGTTCAAACATCTGTATTTTCTTTTCACAGCTGTCCCCTATCGACACAGGGGTGTTGGGTTCAGTGGGATAAGTGAGGTACACAAATATTACTGTCAGAAAATAAACACCACTTGCTATTATAACACAACACAGTTTAACAACAGTGCAAACCAATGCATTTGTACTGATCAGCCTCTTGCAGGAGGACAGCTTTAGTTTTCACTGACTGAAGTGTCCAGCCACTGATACACCAGTGTTAAACCATATCTGATATCTTATCAGTGGGTGCAGCAGCTGACTTTGACCTCTGGGCTTCTTTTTTACTCTTATGGCGTTTTAGACTGTGTTGCAATAAGGAGAATAATTAATAATCTCAGTCATCGTCTTTAAAATCCTCTAAACGCAGACTGCTTTTCGAAAAATACGAACTTCTGGCGAACTAGTTGCGAAGAGAGAATTGTGCTCAACTTCATGCAGACAATTCTAAATTCTTTAATTCTTAGGTCTGACATACTTTACGTACCTTGACCAAAGGGACCCAAAGAACCTTGAGAGTGAGTAGTTTCCAGTGGTCAGTTCGGCATACACTCAATCCACAATACAAGTGATTTCAGTTGAAGTTTGAACTTGACACTGCAGCCCCCTCACGACTACGAACCCAGGCCACAGGCGAGGCGCGGTACATTAAAAAGCCTGATTTTTAAACCGAGTTCGGCAAACACATTTCGCACCTACATTTCGCATTTGTTCCCTCCGCGCTTGTGCTATGTTGTCGTTAGCAGTCAAAAACTGATCAAATTAGTGTTTTCAGAAGTGTCGTTAACTGGTGCAGAACAGAATCCAGGTTTTACGTGAAGCAGAGGAAGCGGATGAAGTCGTGTGACGGAGCGGAGCCGCAGGTCAGCTGATCAAAACAGAAAAAGGATTGAGTCTGCAGGTTCCAAACCGTCCACCCACTTTCTAATCACATTAGCTTACAGTGTTTAAAGCAAGCAAACCGTCCACCCGTCAGCCATAATGCCAGAAAAAACACTATTAAGTCACTAATAGTTAGAATATGAATGAGATATTTCCTTCACAGAATTTGTGGCCAATATTTTTCCATTTCCTAACTGGCATCATGTCATTCAGTAAGCTGGTTGTTTTTGGAAGTTCATGTGTCTTAAACCACTCATTGTATTGACAATATGACATCATGATTAACATGGGGATGAGTTTTGAAAGGTCAAGCCAGTGCATCTTCTGGGAGCAAAGGTGGGATGTTCCTGCCGAACCAACACAAGGGAGTGTTAATGTGCTTCCAACTCTTCCCTTCTTCTTAGTGCTCTCATACAATATTTACAATGCCAGGTCACAGGATATGTTTACATTGGCTTACATTACTGCGTGTTCAAACTCAGGGTGAAAGATCCGGTGCCCCATATTTGGCTCCTTACAAATGCAATGGCCTGTAAAAGCTTGAATATAACATATCTGATTTCATGACTCACTGTAAAGACGCTTTTTGGTTTAAAGGAGCTAAACGATTTTCAGTTCCCCGTCTGCTGGGACTACATGTCTTACATGTCTGTGTTGAGCGTATTTCACAGAGATGGCGTTGTGATGCCAGTAGAGGGCGCTCAATCACAACATTTGACACTCCCTCATACATACAAGCCTCACTTGACTTTTCTTGTTTATTTTTTTCATTCCAGGAAATGTATGGTATTGCATGCTAATGCTGTAATTCATTCTGTTTTACATTTCTTACACCACTGCTGTAGACTGCATGTAAGGTGCAGGCGCAGGCCCACAGCTTGTCTCACCTCACCTGTAGAGTGAGCGTGTCCATTGAGTTCAAACTACCAGGATGTGCTGCAACAAACTCTGTCTCCAACCCCCACGCCTCACGCAGTTCCCCCTCCTCATTCCTGAAAGTCAACAATAAACCACGTTTCCAGTAAGCCGGATACCACTCCAAGTCCTGCTCATCCCCTTGGAGACCACTACGAGGGCGTGCAGGACTGTGTCCCCTGACCAAGCCAGGCCACCCATGAGGAGAGAGAGAAAGAGAGAGTGTATATTTTATTTTACTATGCAAGAAAATGAGACACAGTGCAAATGTTTCTCTCTTTTTTCCTCAAAGGAAACACTTGGCATCCGCTCTGGTTTGTATTTGAGTCGACCGCTGAGGCTCAAATAGAGAAAAAACACTGATTGTGGTTTACTATATTTTACAGCCTCAGTGCCCCCCTCTTTTGTGAGCTGTGACGTCAGCATTCCCCTCAGTGCTGCGCCAGTGACACAGTAGCTTTGTTTCGGAGTCACCACATCTCATTCACGGCCGCTTAACTCCCCAGTCTGAGTCTGCTCCCTTAATCCGCTGGTTTTTAAGGCACTGAATAACTTGGCCGTTTGTATGCTCAGTCTCATGGTGGCGGGGTGCTTCTGCTTTATGTGAATTGTTGACTTGCAAAACATGTCTTAAGGACACAGAGTGACTGATGCACTGAGAGGATGACTGCCAGCAAGGTCATGGTGAAAGGTCAGTCATGCTGCAGAGAAACAAGCCATGGAAGGTGGGAAAGTGTTATATGTCAGGATTGAAATGAGTTCCAGCTACTGCCCGACAAGCCTGCCAGTATGAGCTTATCAGAGCTTATCGCAAAACACAAACAATAATAAACCATTATACAGTGGCCCCAGCGACGAGCAGCAGATGATTCTTGACTACGTGACAGAGTCTTGATCAATCATTCCACTTTTAAATGTGATTCTGTGGGTGACGACCTCCACGTGTTGAACCTGAATGAAGGAGATGTGAATTTTACATGATTGTTTTCTTCACCCTACAGCTACCAGAGTTGTGGCCTGGCATCTCTACTGGCTAAGCATTAGACTGGGATGCAGGATCGAATCCCAGCTCAAACTCCAACCCCAAACCAGGTGTGTCCCTCAGTAAGACACTCAGCGCGAGCTCCTTGTATGTCGTTAGGGAATAAAAACACACCACAAGTTGCAGAGAGCTTGAATCTTTAGGCATTTATGAAGAAGTTTAATCGTAGTTTATTACTGTATTTGATTTCACATGGGTCCGATCCACTATGCAGAATTCTATATTCTATATTGCATTATATTTACACTTTCTAATACATGATATAGATTAGATAACAGATTTTACTGATCCCCTCATGGCGTTGTTGCTGGAGAGCTGCATATACCACTGGCCCTGGGGTTCATGGATGACTACTGTACTGGAAACCAGCTTGTCTTACACATTTCACATATAGCAGAAATGAATGATCTTTCACATCATAAGCTTTAATGTTGTTTTGAGCCATAAGGCATAAATCAAGGTTCAGTTAATCAAAGTCTGTTTAATTCTGATTACAGGGTGAGCTTAAATCTGTGATAACTAAAAAATCCCTGGTGTTTTTACCAAACAAGACAATGAAAATGTGATTGTGACATTTTCCTGGTTTCTTGTCCATTCATCCACATGTAAACTGATGGAGGACATTGGATTACTTCAGAAGAGCAGTCCGCTGCTGTGGAGGAAGGAGGGTGTGTGAAAGAAAACAAATGATGACAGATTTAGCAGCTTAGTGATGGTGAAGCTGCACTGACTCCTGCAATGAAGGGAGAAGATAATGTCGAGGATGTCAGGTGTTGGTGCCATCAGTGCAGCTTTGTTTGCTAATGGATCTGCCTTTTTTCTCCAACACTCAAGGTCTGTTTGCAAACAATCCAGTTCCCTCAGATGTCAGAGGATGTGAGGATGTTGATTTCATGGTGAATTTTTTACATGCATATCGGTTGTCGTTGTGTGTTAAACATAAGCAGGTTAAAATACATTTCATTCAGCTTCTTTGTCTTATTTTCAGGACAGAATTAAAAAAATATATATATGATTACAATGTAAATGGTCATTTTGCATCTTATTATTTTTAAACACTACACCTTTCCTGTTATATGTGTTATGATAGTGTTTTTAAATTATATTTTGCTGTGAAGCACTATAGCAGTAAAAAAACTTTTGTTATTCTGTTTGTTATTCACGTCATGACTGAGGCTTCATCCTTGTATTTGACCATCTACTAGATTTTATAACAGCAAGTTCATTATTTCTTCCGCATCCATAACTTATTCGCTTGTCCGTTCATGTTTGCTACACTATTTGTCTTCTTGTTTAAGTTATATATTTTGCAATCTACCAGTCATTGACACTATTTTAATAGGATCCAATAAAATAAACAATAAACAGGACTAAGAAACAAATTAGCCGATGTTCAGGTTAAAGATCCAAATAAAATGTCTGACATGTACATCTGTAGCCCATAAGGTCTCCTTGTCTTTGGACCTCCCCTCCCCCAGGAGCGGCATTGTTCTGGAAAACTCTGGATCAGTCTCCTGGGTGGGGAGTATACAAGCCGTAAAGGTGGAGGCGGTGGGAGGTGGGGGCTCTTCTTCTCTTTCTCCTTTCCCTTTCTACACACCACATACTTCTCCCCCTCCACTGTCCGCCTCTCGCTGCCGTCCCGCGTCCAAGCAGCACAAGCGTGTTTGCATTCTTCTCAGTTAATAAGTGTTTGTCTGATCCTTGGTGGGGGGTGTAAAGATCACCACACACAAACACGCCGGCCCGCCCTGCCCCAACTCACCCAGCTGTGAAGATGACAGGAGTGATGCTGCGAGGGACAGACACAGAGAAGGGGGGTTTCACAGAGACACTGCTCAGCCATTAAATTTGGTAAAAACACAGTCAACACTATTTATGGATTTGAAGGAAATGTCATTACTGGACAGTGTGTAAATTAATGATGTAATATTAACTGCTTGCTTGCACGGTGTTAAATGTCTGCAGGGTTATGTTTGGTCATGGACGGGCATGTTGGAAGCTGAAACATTTTAAACTGTCACTTGACCAGAGTTTCACTTCCCTCCAGTGAAGTCAATCATTCCTTACCTACAGAGGTTATTAGATCACATATTAAACCCAAGTCTGGAGCTCCAGTGTTTTTTTATCCTCTGTTTGGAAAGCTCAGGAAATAGAAGAAAACCATTCTAAGAGATGGTGCTAAAGGAAAACTGTATTTACTTGTCCAGCCCAAAGATTTGTGTATGTCTCCATACTGTAATATTAAAAGTCCATGTGTGTCTGTAGTGTGGATCTACAACCAACTAATGTTACAAGTAGTTCCACTAAATTCAACCCAAAATGCACCGTTGGTATGATGGCTACTGCAGTAAAAAAGTAGAAATTATGCAACTAATCAAGTACCTGGACCAGTCAGTGTCAAGTTTGAAATATGGCTATGGATCAAATTCTATGGGTTAAAAGAATTGTCAAGAGGTCAAGAGATCACTGTCTTTCACAAACAAGAAGAAGGAAACAAAAAATGGGTAAAGCACTGAAAGTTTCTAGAGATACTGTTGAAAGCAAAGCCACTTCAAAGTTGCATTACCAGTAGTGGAAACCTACAGTGTGTAAAGCTTAAGAGCTTGTTATTTATACCTTTCATTGGCCTGGAAGATTCGAGTACCTGCTGCTAAGATGCTGCCCCATAGCATGATGCTTCCACCGCCATGCTTTACCATAAGGGTGGTATTAAGAGGATTATGAGCAGGGCTCTGAATATTTATTTTAGGAAAGGATAAGTTTTGTTGAGTGTTTGTTTATAGTGTAAAACAGAATATTAATCAAGTCACATTAGTAACCATTTCCACTATTTTAAGCCAATCTGGCTGCAAAGTTCAAATTTATACTACAGAGTCAAAATGTTGCATCAGCAATGTAAAAATGTAAAAAAATATGGTAAAAAACTCTTTCAAATGTTGTTTTTCCCTTTACTAGATTACCACAACTATCAATTTTCATTTTTGTGGAGGCTCAGGGAAAAACCTACTGTAACTGCAGCTCAGCAAGTAGAAGGATTCCTTTCTTTCACTGGATGGCCTGGTATGACAATGAAACACCATGTGTGTGTGCCATGTGAAATCACAAACTGCCAGCTGCTAATAAAATGTCCCATTGCAGCAGACGGATAGCAAACGAGAAAAGAGATGTGAAGTCCTAAAAGGTCACTCTCTCACTCTATCCCACGCCCACTCTCATCAAGTCATTTTTTGGATGGGCCCAAAGCGAAAACTCTCTTTGCTGGGGGTGTAAGGCTGCATCGGTGAATGGAGCAACTTTAGGCTGGAGGGCTGCTGGGAGAGGAGCTGGCTGTGCTGAGCAGCGAGGGGGTCTGAGGTTTGGGCCAGGCCTCACCGGTTGTGTGTGGAGGAGGCTTTTGTAACTGTCGCCACGGCAGCTCACCTATTGAGGGTAGAGTCTAAGAAATGTAAAGCAGCAGCATTTCAAAGCTTTCCCTCTGCTGTGAAACAAACAAAGAAATAAAGAAATCAAATTAAAGTTTGGACAGCAGTGAGTAAAGAGCAGAGAGAAAGTATCTATTGTGATAAATGCTTATGCACCAGGCCAAGCCATGCGTTGGAATCTGGTGAGTGTTGAGAAATGGAAAAAGAAAGGAACCATTAAAAGGACATAGCGAGGTGAAGGCAGACTACTATGCCCTTGTTTGCCCAGGACATTATTTTCTTTTCTCATTGAACTTGTCCAAGTCCTGCAGCCGGTTTAGTGAGTCTCCCACCCAGCATTGAGAGGCAGGCCTGGGCATGCCCGGCCAAGGTCAAACCATGGCCGCCAGTAATGCGCACACGGCTCAGCCTGCCCCCAGCTGCCACGGCTCTGTCTATGTTTGTTTGTTTTCTCCGCCGTCTCCTTCTCCTTGCTACCGAAGGGATCGCCTCCGCAGCTCTCTCTCTCGTTCTCTAGAAGGTTCGGCAACACGCACAGGTATCGAGTGACGCAGAGTCGTCCTCCACATCAATGTGACCAAGATGAGGTGTTGCTTCCCTCATCAGTCTCAGTATCTCACGGTATGTAGGGCATCGGTTTATGTTTCCTAACGGTCTCATCAGACTTCCATGTGAAACATAGTTTTAACAACATAACATTATTTTATAAATGCCATCAGATATTTCTGGGTTTCCAGCTTCATGGCATGAGAAGAAAATGATCATCTGTACTTAAATGAAACAATGCACATAGCTGGTGTGAAATGTCATAGACAGGAGAGTAAGCTGAGAGTGTTTGGTAACTGACTCTGCTATTTAGAGACCATTGTTGTGTCACTGCAATGAGTCATTAACCTTGATGTTACCTGGACAGCAAAACACTGCTGAACCCTGGAAGACAACAAGGAGGAAATCATCTAAACCTTAAAGTGTGCTCAAAGGGCATCCCTGACGTTTTCAAATAACATTTCCTCATGTCACAGTGTACGACATGTCAAATGATACAAATAAGTGTACTCTTTTATTATTTATCTAGGAGTAAGTTGTATTTACAAAAACTTTTCTCAGGAATAGTTTTTATTATGTGTTGTGTGTGAGAGCTGGATGTGACAGATTCAAATCTGGCTCCTCCAAATTTATCCTTAATTATTATACTTCATGTGTTTTTAAATTTTACTACGCAATAAAAAGTTTTTAAAAAACGGTTTATATTTATTTAATTTTATTGGGTAATTACTTAACTTAATTAGTTAAAGTTTGTATCCTTGGGCCCTGACAGTGTATTTGATGACATTTACAGCAGAACTGATCAAGAGCTTATCTAATGGAGCCTGTAACACACTGATATACTACACTAATTCGGTAGCATGAGGTGATAGAGGCTGAGGCTGCACAGACAGTCCAATTGAGAACTGGACAGAGCCGTTGAAGGTCCCTAACTCATCAGCAGGACCAGTATCTGCTGCTTTGTGGAGGAACAGGATGAGTACTGCCAGAGTGACCTTCACAGGGTCACTGGTGTGAATGTCTGTGACCAAACTATTAGAAACAGACTTCAGGGCGTCTTCTACTGGACCCTGTGCTCACTGCCTGGCACCGTGGAGCTCGACTGGTCTTGGTGTGCCAGAGAACACCAGGACTGACAGATCCAGCACAGGCGTCCTGCTTTTCACAGACGAGAGCAGGGTCACTCTGAGCTTATGTGACAGACGTGAAAGGGTCTGGAGAAGCAGCGGTGAACATTGTGCTGCCTACAACATTTGTCAGCATGATCGGTTTGGTGGGTCAGTGTTGGTCTGGGGAGGCACACAGACCTGAACAGGACAGACGGAGGGACTGGTATCATCCTGGTATCAGGATGAAATCCTTAGCCCTATTGTTGGCTCCTTCACTGGTGTGCGTCCTGGGTTCCTCCTGGTTCATGATAATTCATGGCCTTATGTAGAAAGAGTCCGCAGGCCGTCCCTGGAGGAAGAAGTGATTGATACCATTGACTGTCCTCCATTTCCACCTGACATAAATCAAACAGAACATCTCTGGGACAATCATGTTTAGGTCTGACGCTGAAGCTCAGACTGTCCAGGAGCTCAGTGATGCCCTGGTCAGGGTCTGAGAGGAGATACCCCAGGACACCATCTGTCATCTCATAAGGAGCGTGTCCTGATGTAGTCAGGCATACAAGCACGTGGGGGTCATACAAACTACAGAGTCAATAGGACAAACCTGCTGCATCAGTTTTTCAATTTCAATTTTAAATGAAGCAACATCCTCTTGTTCCTGACACACTATTCATTCCATATCAGTATGTCCAGCATTATTTTTTTTTCCAATTGAGATCTGATGTGTTCCTTTAATTTCTTTGAGCAGTGTACATACCTGCGAGTAAGTAATGTGTGAAAAAGACACATCTCATCACACACCTCAGTTTAATGAATTAATGTTGATTCAGGGTGATCTTAGGGTGATCTTACTCTTGTATCACATTCAATCTGTAAAACTCATTTGTTAAAAGTCCACAGTATATCCTCGTTTTTCCAGCAGTTTCCAGGTCTGCACTGGAGTTTAACTGGTCACTCCGAAAGTGGCTTTGTCATGTTGGTCTTTTGCTGCCTCATTCTTTCCACTAAAACACCTACAAAAGAACATCCCCCAGCATTGCCTAATGAATAAGGGGGCCCTCCCCCTGCTTCCCTGGGTATTGTTTCCTTGTTGTTACACAGAGTGTGTATTGCTCACTAAGCCTGTGATGGTTGTCAGACTACCCTGCCTGCCTGTGTCTTTGTGACAAAGAAGACAGCAGCCTGCACTGCAACACAGGACACACACACTCATGCTCTCACCAAACAGACACCCACCATCATCCTTAAGATCCTGCATACAATGATCTACAAATGTTTGACCTCACCCTGACAGCCAGGAAACATCAGCATCCATATGGCGGTGACAGAAGATTTACATTTTGTAGTGAACAGTTGTTTTAATAGATTTCAATAGATGCAAAGGGTGGTACAAAAGGGATGTTGCACACAGAAACACACATAATTAACCAAAATAAAACAAAACTCTAACCCTAAAGCCTACAAACAACGGCTTAAATGCCTGTGACTGCTGGTCAACAGTATTATTAAGTTAATATTTACATCAACCAGCTGATGCAATCTGTTGGAAACCTGCTGAACTCAAACCCAACCATCTCAAACAAACATTTTATTATTTAAGCATGGTTTAAGTAAGGCAAAGATAGTAGTGTAGTGTGTAAGGGATAGTTTAAATGTTGTGTATTCTTCTGTACGGTTCTGGTTTTGCTTTTTACTGTGTTGTATTTGGCCATGACTGCGTGGAAGCCAGTGTACAGCTGTGTCTGTGTCCTGGTTTGAGGAAGTTCACACATCATTAAGCAAAGCCGGATAGTGAATTTAAGAGGCTGCATTTGCTTAAGAACTTACAGAAACATTTTATTGATCATCAGAATCATTTCCTGCTAAGTGTCCAATCGGTTGGTGGATCAGGGGGGGCGAGTGTGACACTGGCCTCCACAACAAATGATCATGTCGATATGATAAGATAAGACCAAATCCAGCTGAAAATGTGATCTATCATTCATTCATTTATTTGTTCATTGTTCATCTACCACTTACAGCATATTTCAGTGATGCATTGATGCTTTTTGCATAAGCAGTTATACTTATTTATTTATTGTACACAACTAAGGCAAATAAGTGACAAGGAGAACAAATGTTGAATTGTAACAACTGAGAAAAAAGAATATTCCGATTTATTATTTTGCCTTTTCTACTTCTAAGTAAGAAAGGCAAAGTTGAATTTTGCAGATATTCGTTACTTATCAGCAATGTTTCTTTCAATATGCAAGGTTGTGTTTTTTCTTAAGCTAAACAAACGTTTCAGTCGGTCCTAATATTCTAACATAACATTTCCTAAAAGCATTGCTTTATATTAAAATGAAACGCCTTTTTAGACAAATGTGCCACGCTGTGCCCCCCTTTGAGATCGGCTCACCATTTCCTAATGAGAAGATAAATGCTTTAAAACTTCGTGAGCTTCATATGTGCTGTGGATTCAGAGCCGGGCTAACCGTTTCTCCTTGTTTCCAGATTTCATGCCAAGTTAGTCAACCGTGGGGGTAGGTGTGTATTTAACAGACAGACATGAATAAAGTATTGACCTTTACATCTAGCTCTCAACAAGAAAGCTAATAAAAGAGATAAATGCCTGCCTTAAGTAGCATTTTGAATCCAAGACCTTTCTTTGTAATTAAGTATTTTACTTAATGTATTGCATTGTACTTCAGCAGAAAATCCAAATTCCTCTTCTACCACTGAGGATGTTAGTTGTGAATGTGTCTTTCTGACAGAACAGAGCCTCACTTTGGTAAGGTAAGTGAACTTTCACAAAACCTCCCCTGTAATAAATCTGGGGCTCCATCCTGCCTCTCTTTCTCTCTGCTGCACCATCCCTCCACAGACCCTCCCTAATCAACCCCAGAGCCTGGGTAAACTGGTAGACCAGTAACTGAGCCTCACTCATTACCACCCCCCCACTCCCACATGACAATGGTACCAGCAGTTTCCAAGGAAACGGGCCTTTCATTAGCTGTGTGCTAAAAAAGATGTATTCCCCGTCTCTTCCCTGCCCACTTTTTCCACATCTTGGGTTTTTTGGGCGGTGGGTGGGCGGGGAGGTTGATGTGACCAATAGATAAGCTTCAACTTGTGAAGGATGCCCCAACTCTCACAGTTTACTAACAAATCTTCATTTTGTAACATTTTTCTCCATTTGAATACCAAGGAAGTTATGGGGCAACATAAAGAGACTCATCGTGACTGCTCCAGAGAACAGATATTTCCATCACTTCCTAAGCCTCTATCCATCAGAAATATAACACAATGTGCTGTTTATTAAATTATTATAGTGATGCCATGCTTCTACTACCAGTGTTGGAGACTCCAAATGTCCAATGCCCATTTAAATTTCCTAAAAACCCAAGGTTTGACATTTTCAAATAAAAAAAGAGAAACTGAGAAGACTTGCAAATCTTAACAGAGAACGAATTCTTTTTTGCATAAAACAAATGACAAGTGCAAACGACCAAAGGAAAAGGTTCTGGTTTAGTCCGACTTACGCCACTGTTTCCCTCCACCTGGTTTAATGTTGTGTGATGAATCAGAATAACATACTGAAATGCTGAATCTATGAATCCATTTATGTACCAATATTGGCACAGAAATGGGTTGTTATCACCATTATCACAATCACAACATAAGCTAAAGCCTACTCTAAATGGATGTGTCATCATCCAGCCAAACTGGGTGTTGGTCCTTAGCACTTTCAGTTTGCAGCGTTCTGGGCTGGAACAAGCAGTTAGGGTTAGCATTTCAGCAGGAGGCTCCTCTTACCTGCAGCCGTCAGCAGGACCAGGGAATAATACCTGCATCAGGTTACCGCAGGCTTCTCATCTAACCAACCTGCCACATTATAATTATGAACCCTGCAATCCAGCTGGAGAGCTAAGTCTAGCAGGTAATAGCTGTCCAGGGGGGCCTGCAGGGAGCTCGAGCTGGGGGGAAGGGGAACATCATGCTCTTCTTTCCAGGAAAAAGGCACTTGGGCTGGACATAAAGATGTTGGATCCTTCCCTACCAGGGGAGTGTTAGGTGTCCATCATACAGAGGTGTAGCGTTACAGCACTTTATCTTTGCCCTTCATCTCTCAGCCATCATTACCTCATCAGTGACCACAGGCAGACACGTTCGCTGACAGAGAGCCTGTCTATTCGCAATCCCTGGGGGATGCTGGCTTCTTCAATTCTGCGTATTTGCATTTGATTACTGCAGCTATTCATCTCACCCTCTAAACGTGAGCCACCTTGCTAATCTGTAGCCGGGTCAGACAGAGACGGTGTGGTCTACAGCAGGGCAGACAGGCAGTGATATATGGGGCCGTGGGACACTTGTCCCCGTTAGACCCCACACCGACCGAGTGAAGGACCACAGCCCCAAGTGCCATAGGGAACAAGAGTTTGACTGAGCACAGACAAAGCCCTGAAAGAGAAGCCCAGCAACCCAGAATAAAACAAGAGAATACAGCTATGCTAGCAGCTCTGAGGTCGGCCAGCCTTTGAGCTTCATGCAATTTGAGGTCATTCATAACAAAAACATGCTGGTGTTCAGAGGTGCTGTCAACCATCTTGATGAGATATAAAGGAATAGAAGAGTTGGGCATTACCTGTGGCTCTGCATAGATGGGAAAAGTCCTTCACTTTTATTGAGTACTTAATCTAATAACCGCACCAAGGTCACTGCAATCAGCAAATAGTTGTAAAGATATTTCACGCTGAACCACAAAATCCAACCTCTTGGGCCACAATAAAGGGTGAGTAAGAAGGTCATCAAAGTCAGTAGAATTCATCCTCTGGAAGACACAATTGTCTGTTTACAGAATGTCATGACCATCTATTAAGTCTTTATTGAAATATTTGAGTCTGGCCCAAAGTGGCGGAGGTGGAGTGACCCAGCTGTACAGCTAAAGCAGGGGAAAATGTTTCATTTAGACAAACAAGCTGATGTAAAACTTATTTTTTCTTTATTTTCAAAGAAAAGCAAGAAATAAAATAAAAACAGCAAAGTAAAAGAATGAATATATTGTCTCTGACTTTGCAGAACCAATCATGAGGTATGATGCCATTATTATGGTTAATAAGTGTTACTTGATTGAGAAGTGCTAATACACAAACACTTCCTGGTTGAGTCCTTTCTGCTGTCAGAGTGTATTCTCACCTCATAATACACAAAAGAGTGAAACTGGTTTCTCTAAAGTAAACTGCATGAACAGACAGACAACTACTGAATGTAAAATATAACAAGTATCGCTATACATTGATTGCACTTTCACACGTTTTAGAGGAAAACACGAGGAATGACATCTACAAAGTTGAATCTACAAAGTTGAGACTCTACAAGTCTTCATATGGAGCGATTTGTTTTGGATAGCCTGAATTCAGTGACACATATCCAAGCTTTATCAGATCTTTTGTTCACGTACCAATACGTCTCTGGATCGCAAATATCAAAAAATGTATGGACACAAAAAAAGACATTTGCTCCTTGTGACAGAAAACGCTGCCACGTTGTTGAGCCCCAAGTGTTGTTCTTGGCACATAGAAGGTCAGCTATTCATTTACAAGGCACTGTGGCCTTTCTGAAGTGAGCACTTTTAAGATCGCGATATGGTCTTTGTTAGAGAATTTCACCTCAAGCAGTTTCGTGTCCGTATCAACTTTAACTCCATGAAGCTTAGATGACTACTGTTAAGCTAGAAAGTCACAGGATATAGGAATGTAGTTACTAAGTACTTCTACAATTAATATTTCCATCTGACATGGAAAAAACTAAATTCTCTGTTCTGTTTCTTCTTGAAATATCTACCTATCCTGTATAACTGTTATTAAAGTAGGTGTAACTAACCCTAAGTACTTCAGAGGAAGGCATACAGAGAATAGCTAGTACTAATAAAAACAGTAATTCACTCCTACACCAAACATAATTTGGCAAATATCTCATTTATCTGTAGTCTGATACCACCCAGGTAAATCTTCCTCTTCAGCTAAAAAGAGCTGCAGGTCATGTGCTCTTATTTGTTTGCCCCAGCAATTGATCATGAAGTAGTCTACAATGATATGAAGACACATGTATACAATGTAAACACAGACATCACCCTGACAGGCCTAATTATGCTGGTCGTTATAACATCAAGAATTTAGAGTTAACATTGGTGTAGTGGGTGCAGTTCAAACAAAGGGATGTGAATGTGGCATTAGTTAGTAGTATGGTAATATAGGTCAAATAAAATCTTTTAAGTTATTATCATATTAGCAAAGCCTTAACAAGCTTGTTAACTGGCTGCTCGGTGAGAAAAGGGGCCCACTGGAATGTGCATAAACCAAAAATGTCTTCTAAATGTCTTAGGGTTTGCCTCCATGTTGTGGGCCCGTTGGCTTTACATTTATTAGGATTACTTAAACTAATCATTCTTGTTTCAATTTAACTAAGCATTGTACAAAATAACAGATTTCTCTTCTACAGTGGTTGTCTATAGGGAAAAGAATCCTTCATACAGAAGGATTTTTAGTTGCAACATTGGGAGTGGCCACTAGGACAAACTGTCAGCTAACCTGAGTGGCTGAAAGTAAGCAAGCTCGTCTTTAACCTTTCTTCAGTAATACTTGAACTAAACTTAAACTAAATGATTTACGATCCTGAGAGTAATGTACCAGATATAAGTAAACAAAGCAGAAATTCATAGCGGTTCTGATTTGGTCGTTTGACATTGTTCATTGATTAGTCCACACAACAACAACCTTCACATCGAAGTATCGACTCACATATTAATTTCACTGCGCTGTACCAGGTACTGTGGTTAGGCCTTTATTCTGATAATGGATTTTTGTTCGACTTAATTCAATTCGTGGTTCACCAAAGAGAGTTAAAATTGCTTTGTTTCCTCGTGATGATGTGACCTGCTGCTGTACATTGTGGCATCTTTGTTCAGTAGGCATTGGGAGTCCGGCGTAAATTAGCATCAAAATGTTATTTCAAAAATACTTTAGACAACAAACGTTGCTTGAACGTATAAAATAGTCTTGGTTTCCCCAGTAGCATTGCAAGCATTGTCTGAAACGGTTCCTCAAAAGCAACCATTCCTCAAAGGAGGGTGTCTATCCGGGTGCCGGAGTCACCACCTAATGATTCTCCAAGGTCAAACAGCTGGTCCAGGTTAACGGTGGAGCTACAGAGGAAATCACTGCGGCCTTGTTCCTCCTCTTCAGGCCAAGGACTCTCCAGGAAGGCTGTGGCTAGGAAGGTCTCCTCATCAAAGTCTGACACATCATTACTCCTTTGTGTCTCCACCAACACGTGGATGTCGGCTGTCCCTGTAGGGACTTCAACAGGAGAGATGTGCGTCCCTCGTACTGTCAGATCCTCCTCCTTTATGATGGGGCTTAGAGGTTCCCCATCCTCCAAACTGAGCTCCCCACTGAGGGCTGAGTCCAGCAGGGCATCCCAGTCAAAATCTCCCTTCAGAGGTCCAGAGGTCTGTTCATCCACAGAGAAGAGTGGAGAGCTGGATCTCCGAGGGGCTTTGGTAGCACCAAATCTGGAGCTCAGTGACTGTTTCCTCTTTTGCCCAGCTCTTCCCCGGACCACCGGCCAGGATCCCAGCATGGTCCCCTCAGCTAAATGAGGATCCCAATTTTGGTCAGCCCCAGTTGCCTCTTCAAATTCTCTGAGGAGCCTTTGAGACTCTGGGTTGATGCACAGGCCAGTCTGACCTCCCATGGGGTTGCAGTGACCTCTGGACTGGGGCTGGAGGTTGATCCTGAGCCTGTTCTGTAGAGCTGGGTTGATCTGGACTGGTGGCATTCTTCTTTTCTTGTAAGCACCACTCATAAGGCGCTCAGCATACTGTGGATCGATCTTCCAGAAGCCACCCTTGCCTGGCTCATCCTTCTGCCGCGGCACCTTGATGAAACACTTGTTGAGTGACAGATTGTGTCGAATGGAGTTCTGAAAACAGAGATGCATATGTACTCACATACTGACTTTAACCAATAAGATTGTTTGGCAGTATTGTTAATATTCTAATATGTTTGAGGAGAATGACATCATGATGATCGGTCTATATGTGTAGCTACAGCCAACGGTTGGTTACTTTAGCTTCATGCAAAGACAGAACCTCAAGAACCGGTCACACCACAAAGTGGAACAGATGTAGATGATGATGTAGTGGATATGCTCACTGATAAGCTACTATAGGTAACTTTCTAAGCCTCTTTGTATTTTTCAAACGGGTATTTTTGACTCTATATACTGTAAGTATGTTAAGTTATATAAGTTATATATAAGTTAAGCAGTTTGTGGCGCTTTAGTAAAATTAGATTAATTCAATCAAAGGTTAATTCTGTGAAGGTAGTTTACTCACAGAAGGTTTATTTAATTTTTGGAAATGTGTGGATAAAAATTCACACATTTCCATCAAAGGTCAATTTGGTGCAGATAAGTAGCCTTGATTTACATTACCTGAAGTGTTCATACTTTGGTTTTATAACAGATTACATAGATACATAGACACAGAGAAGCTGGTATGTGGATTTTGTTGCCATTGGTTTGAGCCGATGTGTAAAACTATTCCTTTAAACAGATTTCCATTCACGTGTAGCAAGGCAGGAAGTACAGATGACAGAGCACCATGCATCACATTATTACCCTGTGTACCCTTGCATTCATCCAGCCTCCCCTTCGCTGAAGTCTAAATAGAGCAGTGACCTAATGACCTTTGTTAAATATTATCTGCCCCATGTATTGCTTTGCAATAACAAAATGCTCTGAAATGTGTAACTCAGACTCTGTAACACCAGAGTACAGCTAACAGCTTCATCAATCATTTATCCAGCAAAATTAAACTTTTCTTTAATTCCTGCCCTTCTGAGAGGGAATCTGCTGCCCCTCTGTTCAATCCTCCATTACTGCTTTTTGCTCAAGCACAAGCAACGGTGAGCTAATGAGAGAAAAAATGCACGATTCACATTTTCTGTTAAGGTTTGGTGCAAAGGAGAAAAGCACTGTTGGCCTCGGGAGTTATTAATTACACACAGCCAAGTCACCTCTCAGTATTCTGTTCTTCTAAAATCGATTCTTCAATGTGCAAAATCCTATGTCCAGCTGAGATGTGGAGCAGAAAACACTGGGGCCTCCAGAGAGGCATGTACACACAGAGGTGAATGCGTTGGAAGTGACAGATCCGTTTCTAAGAGGAAATAGTTTGTACAGTGTGTGATGTAACGTGTGGGCACTTACCTGCCAGGTGGGATCAGCGTGGCGATAGTAGCAGAAGTTATCAGTGATCCACTTATAAATGCAGGACAGAGTGATCTTGGACTTCTTGCTGGCCTGCATGGCCATACAGATGAGGGTGGCGTACGAGTACGGCGGCTTGATGTGCGCGTTGGTCTTGTAGTCCACCTCATCGGGACAGTGACCGTGCGCCACGATGCCGGGGAGCGACTGCAACCTGCTGTAGGCTGCGGCTGTGGGCTTCCCCGGGGTCAGTGGCATGCCCATAGAAGCGGGGTCCCCGGCCAGAGGTGAGGCTGGGGCGTCGGAGCCCAGCTGCTGGTGTCCGAATAGGTTCGGCTGTTGGTGGGCTTGCTGCGGCACATTGGCACCGAGGATGGAGAACTCCTGCAACCACTGCAGGCTGGTCAGGCTGTCGTCCAGGTTGACGGAGCTGCTGCTGCAGCAGCTGCTGTTGTTGTTGCTGACACCGTCCCGCTCCTCAGCCTGTGCAGCCGCGGATACCACCTCCTCCTCCAACTCCACAGAGCCTTCGGGCCAGGGGTCGGTACAGCTCAGGGACAGCATGACTCTCTCCGCTCTATTACCCCAGCCCTGGTCCTCCACCTGCCAACGCCTGAGAGGACCGAAAATATACACCCAACTTAAGCAAAGTAGGAGAGGACAAGGCAGTGACAGCCCTATTTGAAAACAGAGAGCCTGTGTTTGCGTGAGTAAAGTGACACATTTGTAGATTCCCATTCAAATCCAGTGGCGCGTCTGTCACCTGGATGTCTGCTGGACAAAACACTTTGCACATAAACTATTCTCAAACATCGAAACGCACTTGTCTTTTGTTCCTTTTTCTCTTCAGGTCTCAGAATTTCTTGAAAAAACGTCCAGTGCGCACATCATGCTCAGCGGAATGTAAAACCTTTAAGCCCACATTAGGTTACTAAACAACCCCATCAAATGTCGCTATTATAAAAATTAATGGAACATCTACTGTTGTATTTGAGATTATGATCCACATATTTGTCAGTGCGCAAACGCCATTTTACACATTTTACGACTTTTATTTTGATTAAATATATAGATTTTATTTTGCAGTCGTATCTATAATGCAAATGAATGATATAAACAATTAAACCAGTCTATTATATTATGTATTATGACATGACAATATCCAAACAATTTTGTCACACCTTCCATGATGATTTCTTATCATTTCTTATGGTATTTATATGAATTTGTCTGGAGGAGGCTCGTCTGTTAATGGCCTCCAGAAGAAGTGAACTTCTTTTTACAAAATGATCTGATGAATGAACACACAGACTTACCTTTTGTCGGCTGTATTGTTGAGACCTTTAAATTCCCGTGATGTTCACCCGCAGCCTGCTTCTAGTGCACCTGTTGTCGACGTGAGACCGAGAGGAAGAGAGAAAGAGAAATTCCCGTGGACCCCGCTGCGCGCTTCTGTTTCTCTGCGAGCGTTTTTTTTTATAACTGGTGTCAGCGGGCTGCAGGATCCTTCGGGGAGGCAGTTTAATACCTGGTGCAGGAGGTTTGTCTAGCAACCATAGAAACGGTACACCCCCTTGTAAACAGCTTCCCGCTCCTCCATTGGCCTGCTCGTTTCTATAGCGCTTCATTTTTAATCACTCTCAAGTCAACTGTGGCCACTGCAGGTTCTCAAGCTGCGGCCCGATGACCCTCCAGGAGACCCGGTTCGATCTGCCACGAACCTTAACAGCAACAAAAACAAGTAGTAATACTGCATCAAAGATTCATATCTGTGAAGGTTCTCAGTCATCCAGGTCATGGTTATTTAAAAAGTGGAACATCAAAGTCCGAGATTTAGAGAAGTCCACTTGCTGAGATATTAAAGATTCAGTACACAGTACAACTACAACTTACTCATCTCATGACGTCTCAGCTCAACACCTTATGTTGTAACTAACCCTCTAATCATAAGAATAATGATGATAATCACAATAATCATTATAATCAAGTTATACTTACAACCCATCCACGTTTTTAGGAGCTGTGTTCTGTCTGAGGACACTACAACATGTGGCCAGGAGTTGGTAAAATGCTGCTGGAGCATTAGTGATTTGCATGAAATCTCAGTCACAGGAAACGCAGAGCCCGACCTTTTAATGACAGTTCAAATACCGTATGTTGATAATACATTCAGTACTTTCACCATACCGTACCTTAAAAAGTGATAACGGTTTTCCATATGTACCTCTGACAGCAGGACTTCTGTGTAATGGAATACTATGTTTTAACTGGAGCAGAGCATCTGAATTCCTCCACCGCGGCTCTGCTGGCTTGCTCATAGGATGATACCAAAGAGGAACACACAGTTCTGGCAGCATCATCTCTGAATATATTAAGTGAGGAACAAAGTAAAAGTTGGACTCTGAGTCTGAACCTGCTAGGGGTGTGTGTGTGTGTGTGTGTGTGAAGGAATGTACTTTTGTTCATAGGACAGAAAAGGAGAGAAAGTCAAAACAAAAAGGTCTGGCCCCCTCAACGTTGTATTAGTGTGGCTGAGTGGTTTCCTGAGGCCCTTTACAATAGAAACTGTAAAGCAATAAAAAGGCTTCCTCATCTCTGTGGTCCCGATGTCCCCTCGGTGCTGGACATGGAGCACCGTGTGCTGCTGACAGTTACTTTTAATGGGTTAAACACTCCACAGAGACTCACGACTGCTGCTCTTACTTCTTTCATCAAGAAGAAATCCTATTGTGTCAACTCACTGTAATGTCTGTGAGTCTAAAACCCGATTTTTTTCTTATTTATGTGTGCTAGAGCTCCATTAGCCACGCCACTGCACCGCTTGACATGTTTCTCTCTCATGAAAAACGTGAGACTTTTTAAAAGAAAAACAAACAAACAAACAAAGAGCCATAGTCTGCAAAATGTTTCTTGTTGTGGAATCGATTTTGGTGCCTGTTAAAAGGTGGTGGTCATTCTGCGCTCTTGAATAAAAACTGTAGATACTAGTAAGGTAGTAAATGCAAGTCATTGCAGGTTTTTGTTATGGTATATAATGGGATTTGTTAATAGTAACAAAAAGTAAAATATATAAAAGATGATCTTATTCAATTCAATTCAGTTTTGTTTATATAGCGCCAAATCACAACAGAAGGTGGTTTAAGACCTTACAAATAATAGGTAAGTACAAAATAATATGGAAAACCCAACAGTCTCAATCTATTATGTCTTATTTAAACTTAGTTTATTAAAACTTAGTTTACCTATTGTCTGTGGTGGACGCGCTTAAGCAACACAATGGTGTTTAAGTGTCAATGACTTCACTTGATTCCTTTAAGCTTTCTATTGTTGCTGCGTCTCGAGGTATTTCTTTAGTGCATTGTGCATTATTCTGAGCATACGTGTATATAGATAGATTAAACAGACTGTTGTATATGGTTGATGTGATGAAAACAAACATCTGTCATTAACCAGTAACTACTACTGTCAAAGAAATGGTGCAGTGTAAAAATACATTTTAACAGCAGAAAAGGTTGATTTGTATACTTTCATTTTTTCTTACTTCATTTTAGCTTGAAATTGCCGTGTTGTTACTACCAAGCTATTCACTCATCAGTTAACATTTATCTCTGGTAGGATTTATTTACTTTTTTTAAGGGGGTAATATTCATGTTGCTCACCACAGATGTGCAAATAAAGATGGTTGTTGATGTTGGTGAACACATTACCAACATATCGCCTGACGCCTTGCTATGAAATACTTTATACTTTATACAATAGAAAGGCAAAATCCATTTCATGTTTCCCGTGACGACTGAAGGATTATGTTGCTCACTTCTAAATGTGTTTCTTTGTTTAGTTGAGTTTTTAATTTGTTTTCAACATAATGTTATTTCACGGCTGGTAAATGTTTCATCTCTGCAGCTGATGATATATTTTATTATTCTTATGTGTTATTTTTTCATGTCTTTGTCAAACCTATTAATAAATAAATAATATGATTAACTGACAAACTCCGCTCAGTACCCGAGGAAATGCATCCAACCAAGGTCAAGACTGGAAGCTCACCTGCTGGGCCTGTATTTTACTGTCATTGTACAGGGAGTAAAGGACAATAAAACCCATCGAAGTCCAGTCAAACCAGTAAAACCTGGCTACATGAGAGAGCAGGTCCTGGTCTTTATTTTAACCCTCACACTCCCACAACATTCACCTCAAATCACAAGTCATTGTTTAAACCCTACAGACTCCCTCCCCAGTCCCATCACATCACATCCTGCGGAGGTCAAAGGTCAGGGTGGCAGCACCTCAGAGTGGAGGTTCAGAGAGGTTCAGACTGACCTCATTACTCAAAGGGAATATGGAAAAAGACACACACATGCTTTACACAAGACATAAACACATAAAAACAAATTACTGCATCCATCCATCCATCCATTGTCTTCCGCTTATCCGAAATCGGGTCGCAGTGGGTGCTGGAGCCTATCCCAGCTGCC
>JAUMHF010000025.1:3712440-3739621 GCA_032359275.1 Microctenopoma steveboyesi
GACAACATAGCTCTGAGGATCACTAGACCACGCAAGCCCTTCTGCCACGTCAAGGCCTCGATCCCAGAAGGGGTAAATGTTTTACTTGATTTGTAAAACGTTCTGTGTTTCATCTTTCATCAACAGATATGTTGATGATAATAATTTAGACAGATACATAATAATATATATAGGCAAAGTGCAACACACTGACTATTAACATTACAAATTTATATTATTACCATTTAGAAATTTCATGTAAGTTTATTGAAACAGCTCTTTCTTTTAACATTTCTACAGAGAAAATCTAGTAACTCAATAGATTTACTTGTTATACTTAAGTTTTGTACGCACAGTCCTCATCAAAGTTATTATATGCTCTTACAGGTGCATTAATGAATCCATTCATTAAAGCTTTTGGCGTCTTGATAAATTGACCTGTATCTGAATCTTCAAAAGGATCTATGGCTTCCCAGTAAAAAAAACAAAATATTTACTCTTTGTTTGTACGGTTCGTGTTCCTGCTTCAGGAAGCAGCCAATCAACTCTATGAAGTCACGCTGACCATCCAATCAGAGCGGACCTAGAAGGACTCAAACACATTACGTCAGTGTAACGGAGGAGGAAAAAAATGTGTGTAACGATGTCGGTTGGGCGGAGCGAATGTTTCTGAACCTGACAGCCTTTGGCTCCACTCACCGCCAACGTCGCTGGCACATAAAACAAGCGCACAGTAAATTTAAACGTTTCATCCCGAGAACCAATCAGCGCCTCGCTAGTACTATGTCGCTGCGGAGCTGTCCAATCAGCGCGGCCCGCTCTTTGTTGTTGGTGCTGGCATGAAAATATTGTTGTTGCTGCTGTAAGCTGCGGATAGTCAGCGGTGGGAGACGGACATACGCGCAGTCAGGCAGTGAACCACTGGGTCAGAAAGTTTAAGTCAGCGTGGAAAGCTCTTTTTTGATTTCTTTTCTTTTATATCGATTGCGTGTAAAGAGGGTATGTCAGTAAATATGGAGGAACTCAGGCATCAAGTAATGATCAACCAGTTTGTTTTGACGGCAGGCTGCGCCGCGGATCAGGCGAAGCAGCTTCTTCAAGCGGCCCACTGGCAGTTTGAGGTTAGTGTGGTTTCATTAGTCTTTACTGTATGTCCTCACCCCACGTATTTAATGTATAAACTGTATACCAACCCAGCACGCTATGAATTGACTGTGTTCATGTTTGTGCCCTGTCTGACGACCATGCGCTCCTATAGCTAGCGTTAGCTAAGCTAGCAGCACTGAGGACGTGGTACTCGACTCAATGGTCGTTTTTGTTTACATTCTTCACAGTAATCCTCTGTGTCACGGCTATGCTAATTGGTGTTAGCCCAGCAACCGGCACGACAACCCAGCCCTTCTAAAACGCTGCGGTCGCTCCAGTGAGCTCGTTGTTTTCTAGTTTAATGGCTGTAAACGAAAACGCACAGCCTTTTTAAAACAAATGAGTGATGTCATCTTGTTAGACCAGGCCTGTCTGATAAGATGTTCTCACAACACCCGCATCCATTACTCACAGATCATAAACTACCGGTTTGGTTTGTTTGTTTAAACCCAATCTTTACATTGGGTGATAAACGACACCATCCTTGCTAAACTGGTTAATACAATCCCTTAATCAGATTGACTGTAGACTTTTCTCTCCCTTTTATAACTACTAAGGTGAAAAAAGTCTTTGTCAGAGTTAACGAAGTGTTAGTTAACTGCTAAACCATAGGGTTGGTTTTGTTTTCGGAAACAAAGAGGCAAGACTCGCTGTCACTGATCCCACTCAGTTATACAGAGACTGATTAAGATGCACTATCCTTCCAGTTGTTCTCCTGCTCTGGCCTTTCTGTCTTTTACTGCAGATTAATCTGTTCTCCAACAGTGTGAGGATCTGTTGATTTCATTGTAAACTGAGCTTCATTGCTTTTTGGGGAGTTGAACAGACAAAGTAAGAACCTGTCAAAGCAAACTTTAATGCTCCCGTCTGTTACTCAGACACCAAATAATCATTCAAAGTCAATAAAACCTAACTGAATCTTCTTGCTTTTTGAACACTGAGGAAGTCCTCTATCTCTGTGTTTTGTCCTTTTGATGTTTCATAACTATTAATTGAATGAACTTTGAGACAGACATATTAGGAATCAAAATAACTGCTAGTTGCAGCCCTGCTGGCAAGTCCTGGGACTAATTATACATATTTCACCAAACACATTCTATCCAAGTCAAAACCACAACATCACTTTGGCTTTGATAAATCTGGCTGATGAGCACCTGGAGGATCTTTGACAGTGAGTGTCCAGATGGTTTTCCTCACACCACACCTGTGTCTGCCGTCTGTTGTGGCTGTGCCATGGCTACGTGGTCAGTGTGAGGGTCGGGGGCCAGCGGGTCACCGTAGGGAGCGAGACGGCGGCTTGTTTACAGTCCTATGGTTGGAGGGTACAACTGCAACTATTAGCAGATGAATTAATTAGTCCTTTGACTGAAAATGTTTCAGCAACACTTTTGATGAATATTTGTGTTTCCAATAAAAATGTCAGATCGTGAGGGAACTTGCTGCATTTCTTTCTCAAGGAAAATGAAACATGAGTTTGTTTGGGAGCTCACTGTTTGGAGACCATTGTTCTGTCACTGCGGTGAGTCACGTCGTGTTACCTGGATAGCATAACACTGTTTAAAGACAACAAGGAAAGAAATGTCTGAATGATGAAACCACTGAAACATAGATTATGTTTAATAAGAGGACAGTTATTAAACAGTTTGATATCAGTGGAATGAGGGACATAATCTATTGTACAGCCTTTAGTTCTTTAGACAAACCCTCTGCACAGTCACCATATGAAACACCTGTACTTGATACATGATCATGTAAAAAAAGCACACAAAAAGTCTGCACTACTGACACGTTGTGTTGCTGCACAGCAGAGACTCGCATGAGCCTAATGAAGCTAGAGTTATATTGTGTTCATAGCACTGAATCAATACCAGTATACATTGTTGTTTAGATTCATAGCAAACATTTTATTCTGCACCACAGTACCCGTTCAATTTCCTGATAAAAGTGACCCTCTGGAGTTTTTACAGTATTTACCTAATTGTTAGTCATTCTAACTTTGTATGTACACTAGCACTCCAACAGTCATGTTCAGTGTGTGATTATATGCATATCTGATCAATATGTAAAGTAATTGGGATAATATTTTTGGCCTAGACAACAAGAGCTCAAGCTCCAATGATGGCAAACAACCACTCACAGTAGAGTCTCTTGACTGCTCCTGGTGGGGGTGTTAGTCTGGGTGCCCCTCCTGACCCCTGACCTCTTCAGTGCAAAACAGAGCACTTTTAACCACTTTTATTTTATTTTGAACATAACGTTGTTGTGATATACCACAGGTAAATGTAAACTGGAGAAAGGATACACCCTATTAACCAACAGAACTTCTCCAATTCTTTATTCTCAGATCAGCTCAACCAAAACACAGAGTGGCTTTCTCATAAATAAATACAAACCAAACGGTACAGAGAAAAGCACAACTCTCCACACACTGAGCCTTCCTTCATCTCATCTTTTTGCTTTTGCATTTAACACTTTTCAGCCTTGTGACAGTTTTCATATGTTTTTATAAATTCTACCCATGTGACCGGAGACAAAGGTGTTCTGTCTGTCTGTCATCTTCATACAGCATTTACAGCTAGAGGAAAATACAAAAAACAACCAGCATCTGGCTTTAAAATGCACCTTTCATATGAGCAGTTTCAGCAGGTAAACATAATCCAGCTTCCTCAAATGTGTCACCACCAGCGGGGATTTAAGTGGAGACGAGATTTCAAAGTTAATGACTGTCTTTGCTTGTGTTGTTTAGTAACCATAGCTAATGGGATGGGAACACGGGCCCGGTTTGCAGTTATAGTAGTATTATTATTAAGAATATAGAATTTAGCAGGGATACTAAAGCGACAACGCTATTGAAAGGTAAACGATGGCCCTTTGTAACATTCACTGTCCTGTTAAACTGCTATTTGTTCTACGATAATATCAGGGAAATATTTGTATTATTCATTAGTTTGTTCTATAAATGTCAGAAATGCTACAAAGTCTAGTTACTGCTTTTGTTCCCTCCCTCTGTTGACACTGTTTCTTGGTTTCTAAACACGTTTAAGGCTTTTTTGCCGCATGGCTCGAGCAGGTCTAGAGTTCTTACTGTTTGCATTACTTCTGTTTAGAGCGCCCTGCGGCAGTGTTGGCTAAAATGTTTCAAGTCACGCTGCCTCTCACCTTGGTCTCACCTAGCTGCAGGTCACTTTTCTGCTCTGTAATGCCGTATGGATGGATTATATTGCTGCTGTTGGTGCCTTTGGGTATAGAAAGTTTAGCTACTTTGCCGTGTTGTTCTGAGTTACGAACTCATTTCTTGAATATTGTGTCCGTCTTGGGAGTTTCTTGGCCTGAAATAATAGGATTGTGTCTTTTCTGCTTTTGTCTTTTGCTTGTTTTTGTTTCACATAGTTTTAAATAATCCCTGTTAACCACTGGTAGTTTTTTAGCTGCTCTGTGTTCTTACACGAGAATCTCCCTCCAAAGTGTTTGTGTTTACAGCAGCAGGAAATGTGAAATACGCTCTCTGACCTTAGTGAGGGACGCTCACCAAACCTGCTATTGAAAAATAAACTGACAGGAGACGAAGAAAGGCAAGAACTCCGTGGCTCTTCACACAATAGCAGCAGAACACTTTCACGTTTTGTAATGTGTGTCACGTTGTACGGCAGACATTCCTGCACTGCCGCTGCTGTTGTCAAACAACTAGACCGTGGGGGAGAACGAGAAGTAGGAGGAGGAGGAGGAGGGGGAAACCACTGCATACATTGAGGTGTTGGCAAGAAAGAGGCCTCCAGTGAAGGGAAATGGAGGCTGCAGCTGAGCAGTAAAACAAGCTCACACTCCCTTTCTGTTATTTTCTGTCCTGTGAAAAACATGCTGTGGCTCAAAGCCAATTTAGACGTACACACAAACGTCTTCCACACATGCAAACCGAACTCTGGAGGAGAGAGCTTTAATGTTTTGGGGGAGGTGAAATAAAACGGCATGTTCTAGCCATGGGAACTTTAAAAAAGTCAAACAGAGCTGGAACTGGTTTAAAAAAGCTCTGAAAATTGAAGAAAAGTGTTTGTATTTCTCTCTGTTCAGACAAAACACCGACATTCAAACTCTCTGTTGGAAATTCCAGCAGGTATTTTTCCGTTTTCTGACTTTTTTTTTTTTTTAAATAGACGATTATGAGTCGTACGTGAAGAATGGCGTCCCTCCACAGTGTTTTCCCATCATGAGTGAGTCACACCGCAGTCAGATTTGCAGGAAAGTTTTCTCCCGTCGGGAAGAAAAGGCAGCTCCCTGAACTGTTTGGGCCGGCTCTGATGGGAGCCTGTTGTTTCTGTGTGTTTGTGTTCATGCTGGCCTCGGCTGTGTTCACAACAAAGTGCAACTCATTTCCGTATTTTCCCAGAGAAGTGGTCTTGAAACCCGCTGTTTACATTTTTATAACATCTCTGTTTCTCTACCCGCAGCAGGACACTTTGTGTTGCAACTATATTTTGTTTTGTATTATTATTTAACCCACAACTAAGATGCCAATTCCGGTGTGTGGTTCACAAACTGTGTTTAAGCTCACAACACAAAGATAATAGTTTTAACCCTGAGCTCACACGAGCAGTCGTGTTAACTGACCCGTTTGTGAAGGTGGGGGTTGGGGCAGTTCTTCCTCTCTGATGGGTCGATGTATATGAATGTTGTTAAACATCTGCCTTTCGCTTAGAAAAACCTCTCTTTGTCTAGCTGAACAACACCTGGAGTGCTCAAGAAACAAGTCCTCAAAGTCCTAATAACACAACCGTTTTGCTCTCCTTGTTTTTTCTCCGTCTCTCTCCACAGACGGCCTTGAGCTCCTTTTTCCAGGAGGCGAACATCCCAAGTCACCACCACCAGATAGTAAGCATATTTTGTTTCCCTAAACGAAACTAAAAATTATACGAAATGTATGTGTGGCCTAAACGGAGGATGACCATCTCCTGGTGGATGTGGATGATTTCTGAACTGTGTAGCTGACCATCTACAGCAGAGTTAAAGTTGTTCGTAGCTTAATCACTGGGAAACATGCAGGTTTGAAAAATACCAGAATTGTCCTTTAAGTTCTGAGACAGGAAACGCTTCCTTCACTCTTTATTCATGTGATTAAAAGCACATTACAGGGTGTGTCTGGATATGATTACAGCTAGATTAGGAGTCTCTTGGCTATAAGTAAGGGTGTGTGTGTGTGTGTGTGTGTGTGTGTGCAGTCATACAAGCTGCAGCCCTGTACCTCAGTAATTACTGGCTTATTAAAAGGATTCACTTGACAAAAGTGTGTTTGAATGAGTGAAATATTTATTTGCAGGCAGCACAGACGTGTGTCAGCGTGTACAGAGAGATGTCTTTCGTTCTTGGCCCAGCGCTGATTACGCAACGCTGTTAACATCATGGATCTTTTTCCACTCGCCAAACAACTACACTGCATCTTGGGATTTCTGTGTTCCCAATCATGAAGGAACACTGTGCCAACATCTGCAGCATCCGTGTTTTGTTTTTAATTTAGTGTACAAGCCTCTGAGCGCAGCACGCTGGAGCTTGAAGCAGCGAGGAAGTGTGTGAGAGGCAGTGGCCGAGTTTGTTATTATTTTGGGTGCAGTGCAATTTCATCATTCTGCCCAAGGCTTAGATGAGCCCAGTGTAGTACAGGGTGAAGCAACGTAGCATAGGGTGCAAGACCTGAAGGGTTTGTCACATGTTCTTTGTCAAGCTCTCGATTAGAGATTAACATGAACAGAACACGCTCATATAAAACGTGTCCAAACCAGACATAGATGAGTGCAGGGACCAGTTTAAAAATCCACAATTTTAAAAGACTATTTATTTATACGATGTAGACAAAATATATAAACTGAACCTTTGACTGCAGAACTCATGAGTGACGTTTGAGATCATGAATGGGACAGAGAACAGGTTCTGTGGCATGTTTACTGATGAGAGTTATTGCATGAGGGTGATGTGTGTAGTAGAAATACTACTGAATACTGTGTGTGTGTGTGTGTGTGTGTGTGTGTCTTCCTCACCTGCAGTGTGTCGTGGGAGGTTTTATTGTTTAAAGCTAGAACAGCACCACAGGAACCAGCCCTGACAACTGTCTACAGCTGCTGAGATCAGTGTTTCTTTTTCTGCTAGGATACAAAAAAATGTCACAAAATTATTTAAATATGAATTAATATTAAATGTTTATTATCAACATTTCCAACTAAAATACTAATGTCTCCAGAACCTGTGATGAACCTTCATAAATTTAATACACAGCTGTCATATTAACATGTACAAACATAACAAAATGACTGTTTTCACCTTTGGAAGTGAAACAAGTCAAACGTCGCTGTCTTACTGGAGCGGTTGTCTCCTTCATGTTTATGTTTGTAGTGTCGGCAACACACGGTTTAGAGACTAAACCAAACACAGGATGTGAAAGAAAGATTTATCCAGGGTTTTGTCTCCCACAGACTTAATATTTGGGACATGATCCAACCCCTCCCTGTCTGTCACAGACAGATGTTACTTCATGTACGGACGTTTGGGACTGGTCTAACTTTAAACTGAACATACCAGCAAAGCCTTTTACTGTCGGCTCATTTTCAAACCACCACTCATACTAAAAACGCTCTGGTGAGAAAATGTTTTTATATAATTTAACAGTATGAGCACAGTGAGTTCACACACGGTGCATTTAAAATAAACTACAGGAACAACTTGCTACTCGTTTGTATATTGTTTTTTTTTAACATCCTCTTCTAAATATATCGGACCTCCCTTTGGCCTCCTGCTGCACAGATGAGTCCCCTCCTCTATATCTGGCTGCAACCTGATCTCTGCGTGCGTGCGTGCGTGTGTCTGTGCTTTGGTTGCAGAAGACAACCACTTTTCAAATGACACTTTAATTGACTTTATCTCTGCTGATTCTTGGCATTTAGCAGTGTGCTGCACACAGCTCGCATATCCACACTCAGTAAGCGGTAATCCAGTGGAAGACATTTCCGGGTGGGGCTGTGCTATATGTCAGCCGCCTCACTGACCTGAGCAACTCTTTTACTTGTGGGTTTCTCTACCAGAGCTTTCCTTTTATTTTTTTCCTGAATTAGAAGGCTAGAGGAAGAGGAGGAGTTCTTTGCTGCTATAGGCATATTTTTTCAGAACTAGGTGTCTAAATGCCACAGAATTTGTACCGGAGGTCCACCAAAACGTTCCTCGGCTCACTTCATTCATTCTCCTTGAAACTATGCGATTGGCCGTGTGCCCAGCCCCGGAGTGACCTTCTGACCAGTGTGCTATTAAATTGCAGTGATCTAATGGCTTTCTTTCCGGATCCTCTGTGTTTCATATTTTGGGGCAACTTTAGAGAAATTTAAAAGCCGTTACAACCTGTTCAGTAATACTGGAAATGTTTTTCTATCAAAGGTTTAATTATATTTTTTACCCACAGATGTGTGCTCCCAGAAACACTCCCGCTACACCACCCAACTTCCCGGATGCCATCACCATGTTCTCTAAATTGCGAGCGTCTGACTGTGGCTCCAGCGCAAGCAACGGTCCCTCCCAGATGCCCATGGCCTGCTCCCCCCCGGCCACCTCCTCCACTTCAGGTTTCGGCTCTTTCTGGGCCTCCTCGCCGCCCAGCCACCAGCCGGCCTGGCTGCCCCCGTCGTCTCCCACCGGCCACCACATGCACCACCACTACCACCATCACCACATGCAACAGACTCCCATGTGGCCCCCTGTCTCTCAGCCCAGCAGCTCCCAGCAGCCCCCGGTCGTATCGGCCCTACACGGCCAGAGATGAGACTGAGAAGCGGGCTACGGAGGGAGCGGTACACGTGTAGCCAAATCAATCTGGGAGCGGGTGGGAAGGAGGGGGTGGAATGAGAGGATGGAAAAAACAAAGATCCTGCTGTTTCCTCGTCTTGTTTTTCTAAACTGAAGACGAGCAGTTTGTCTCTGCAGGAGACGTCTCTCCTGTCTGTCTTTATCCAAGCCGAGGAAGAACCTGGAGGTCACTGACAACACTGAGAAACTACAAGCTGGACTCTGTGAACCCAAAAAACACATTTATGGGCAGAATATCGAAAACATTTTTCATTATCGATGCAACCAATCCCAGGACCTTCAGAGCACTTCCTGAGGATAGGAGCCATGTGATCTGGTGAAGTGCTTTATGATTTCTTTCTTTTTTTTAAAAGAGACTTTTCTTATAGGGTTCAGAAATAATGAGGAAGTAAGTCGGCAATAACCAGCAGATAAACAAAGTGACTGGAGCTCAAATCAGAAAATGTTTGTGTGGGATGTGTACAGCGTGGATAGAATCATAGATATGTTTTAACAGTGCATCCATCAAGTTGAGTTTAATTTACAGCCACACCAATGCTTTACACAATGAAACTCAATAATGTGATCTCACAGCGGCTTTGCAGACACTAACGTGACTTTGGGAAGAGGTCCAGTGTGTGCGTCCTTGTGTGTTACCACCGATGAACTAAAAAGCTGAGCAGTTGATTTTCTCTAAAATTCCAGTGTAACACGATTGAATGTGTTCATTTATCGTCTTAAGGCTCATGTGCCCTTTGATACCAGTCATTATTCTGTTGATTGAACATTTCATTAGTCCCAATTTACCTTTGCGATTCAAATGTGATGTTAAAACAGGAGAAGCAGAAGCCGTGTTCAGGTTGGAAACGAGGTGAATGAAGGGAGACGGGTTGACGATGTCTTTGGCAGAAAGTTTGCAATAATTAGATAAAACATTGACTCAGAGTTGCCACGTTTATAATGTAGGCTTTGTTTTAGTCATTTTATCGGGGCTGTAAAAGACGAGACTCTCGGCTAAGTTGGCCACAGATTCGGTGGGAGCGTAGGTTTTTAAATTCCTCTGACTGCTGGTTCTGAGACTCCAGCCAAACGACGTGATGAATTCATTTCCTGTTTGGTTTCATGGTGAAAGGCAGATGTAAATAAAACCTCAGCAAAAAAGATTTCAGTTCCACTGATGACGGTGACTCATAAATGGAGTCACAATCTCAAACATTACAAACACAGTGTTGACAAAAAGGACAAGACGCAGGTCATCAGGTTTCATCTGATTTGAGAATATTTAGATTTGGGTAGGCGAGGAGCTGCCAGTACCTCCGCCATGTGTCTGTGTCTGAGGAGGGTTTAGAGGTCGACTGAGTGATTTTCCACACAACCACTCCTACCTCTGAGTGTGTGAATGGGAGAGGCCCAGCGTGTGCTCTGAATGTTTCCTCCGCCGCAGACACAGACGGGATCAGTGGGTTCAACAAGTAGAAAGTCAACTGAAGACTAATGGGTGGGGGGTGGTATGATGAAATCCGTCTCTGCAGAACTGATGTGACGATACTTTTTGTGAACTGTATCACATTTATGTCACAGCGTTCAAGTGTTTACTCTGTTTTTATTGTTGTGACATGTAAAGACACGTCCCGTCACGATCAGGAGGAAGAGGAGCAACCTTTGGAAATCACGGTGCGAGTGGAGCGCTGGAAACAGACAATCAGATAGTTCCTGTCTTCTTTTTCAGTTTTATTAGCACCTCCTCACTTTTTAAAGCAGGAGAGACTTGTCTATCAAATGTTGCTTTCTCTTCAGGAAACTGTTCACCTGATAAGATCCCACTTTACCTGATTAAGGAATGAATCCAGTTACATGCAACGTAAAGGAAAATTCCACCCTGAACAATGGAAGCTTAGATGTTATCTGCGATGCATAAAAGATGTAAGAACACCAGCGTGGACCATTAAACATCTTGTTTTGTGTGACTCATGTTCTGCAGATTGTCCAGATTTTTACATTTTTTAAGGTATGTTAGTTGATTGCCTTAAAATAAGTAAAAAGGTTAAGACACGGGTTTGTTCGGGTGTGAGTCCAGGGTGGATTTTTCCTTCGGATCAAACACTACAGAGGTTTGTGGACGGGTTAATGCACATGGAGAGTCTGTCAAATCTTCTTACCGCTCTCTGGTTTGTTGTTGGTGATGGGATTTGTCGGCGACTGTAGCGCAGAGCTCTCTGCTGTGTACAATGAGCTTCCTGCAGGGCTGATTATTGGTTTCTTAACTCTGTTTTGGAAATCCACGGAGCGCAGGAAGCGACTGTTTCTCATGGAGCTTTGGCCATAAAATTACTTTGGAATTTGTAATTACGTTTTTGACCATAACGGACACTTGATGTGTCCGAACCAGCCTGAGGGTTTTACAGACCATCCACAACTGATTTATTACCATTTAGTTTTTTGTTTTTATCACTTGGATGATGTATTTGGTCCTCACGGACTCGGAGACATTAACTCTGTTCTGATCTTTTCTAGAGGTTTCTCTCACGTACTTTGTGTTCGTTTCCTCTGTTGAAATTTGTATTTATATGTTTAATAAAACAAGGTATGATCTGCTACTTTCTGTGGGTGCGTCTCTCAGCGCTGCAAGAGCTTCGTCATATTTGTTTTGTTTTTAAAGGGACTGGAGGAACTCAAAGACGGTTGATAAAGTGCAAACTCTTGTGGTTTGCCAAACTGAAGTTGATCTTGTTTGCATAAGTGAGTCTGAAGAATGAGGAAGGATGTGGTTGGAGTGACAAACTGTGCCGGCGATTCTCATCAGTTGCTGTGTGGTACACTTTTTTAGCGTCCTGACATGACACGACTCCCTTCAAGAGGAAGTGAGTTGTTGCACTTGGTGATTAAAACAGGTAAAAAGTGAATTAATGAGCCGCTGCAATGCCAGGACTGGGGAAACGAGAAAGAAAAATGAAAGGCACCTGCATGAGTTACATAAATGAGATGTGAGAAGAGCCCATCTCAGCGCTTTCAGCACGTTTCCACATAATACATAACATTGGTACTAAAAATATAGCTGACTCCATTTTGCTGCTTCTTTACCCAACTAGGATTTGAAATGTGGGGCCTGTAGTCATTTGGGGCTGTGACCTTTTCTTAAATAAGGTAAATAAAAAAGGGCCTTAATCACAGACACATGACAAGAGTTTTTATATTTTATGTAAATATCTGAAAAGGAAAAACCCTCAGCTTAATGTAATCAGTCTGGTGGAGTACATCAAATATCTTCAGCATAAAATAAAAATGCTCAACGTTTCTTCAGTAAATGCGTTTAGCTACTTTCAACACTGTGATATCTTTAAATCAAACACGTAAATAGAAACAAACAGTGAAGTCTGCAAACACAGCGACCACATTACTTAAGTCATCTGACATAAAAACAGATTCTCAGGGACAGGAAATGATTCAGGGCAGTGTCAAAGTTAGATCAGTGAAGTCCTGTTTCTGTCAAACTCGTACGTTGCTCTTCCTGCTCTCAGCGCGGCGTTTCTGTGAACAGGATGTGCTCTTCTGCTGGTAGTAGCGACGCGCTTCCCCTCATGATGCAACACCCAGGTTTAGTTGGCCCCATGCCACGAAGGGCTGACAGCTGCAGGCAACAACACATGGGGGGGGTTTATGACTCTGCCTATAAATACATGTATTTACAAGTGCAGCCGGTGGTGTCTTCTCTGCCGTCATACATGTAAATAACAACCTGCCACCTTTACAGATCAGATGCCCGAGTTCAGCGAACACAGGTCAGTTTCTTTCCTCCCTTATCCGGGTCGCCACAGCAGATCATTCACCATATTTGATTTTACGCCAGATGCCCTTCCTGAAGTAACCCTCCCATTTTATCCAGGCTGGGAGGGACTGGGAAGCAAAACACCAACCTGGGGTTTTTATACAATTAGTGCCCAACCTTCTCTGCCACGGTCTGTTAGTTCAACAGATATAAAATCTGACTCTACAGATGTTCTGTCAGTACATACTGTAAACCTGTTGCTGTTCTTTGTGGTAGTAGAACAGTCCAGGACAACACAGCTGTAATATCACAGGTCATCACACGTACAATTGATGTCAAATATATTAATAATCCTTAATATTCCTTATCTCTGCATATGACATGAGTGCATAATGAGTTCAATCTGCAGATACCCTTCTGCTGGTGGTCATTCAGTGCGTCGCCTTAGAAAATAGTTTTACATATTGAGGGTCAGTGATTGGAAAAAGGCAGCAACTTATGCTCAAGTTTATTCATTATTATTATTACTACTAATAACAATCTTGAAGTGGCTGAACTCATCAGAAATGGTACAGAGTTCTCCGCTGCCACCTACAGGCTGATCTACTGGTGGTCCAGAAGCTCTGAGTTGCTCTCTTCAGCAGCTGAGGTTTGAGTGATGGAGCTCTGAGAAGCACAGCCCAGAGCCGACACGGGCCAGTCCCGACCCGACATGCTGGAGACTGGAAACACAAGAGAGGAGGCACTTATTTACAAATATGAAACAGAGCAATGTACATATTTTATTATGTAGAATAATAAAAAAGTTTTAATACATGACCCAAAATTATGTGAAATCCAAGAAGACCGACTTATTCCCTTTAAATATGCATTTACAAATACAGTTCAGAATTCAATTGATGCTTATATTTAGGATGCCAAATAGTACATGTTTCTAAAATAATACAACATTTTATTATACGATATATTGTTTACACAGGAAAAACAAAAGAAACATAACAAAACACTACTAATAATAGTAGTAGTTTGTGTTCTTCTTTCCTCTTTTTCTGAAGCACAGGCGTGAGCAGAACCGGGTGAACCTGTGCATCTGACTCACCGGAGCGGCTGCACTGGGCGCTCCTGGCACTCTGGGGTTGTTGAACAAGAACATTATATCCCACTTCTGGAGAAACAGCAGGTTTGTGTGACGTGGAGACTCTGGGTTTGTCTGCTGTCTCACACATGCCTGTTACGAACATAGAACGTGATGAAGTACACATAGTCTCAGCAGGCGGGAAATTTTCCATAAATGCTCTAGACTGTAGAATAACAACACATCTGTTAATAAATAGTTATTATAGGAGCACCATAAAATCGTAAGTTCACTCACTGAAATGTCTCAGCATTATTTCACTTACTAGGAATTTAAATAAATAAAAATATTTTAGAAATGAACTTCAAGAACCTTTCTTCCTCACAAGCTTTGAATTCTTTTCTCTGCTCCTGCCTGAAATCAGTAACAGAGGGTTTGGGTATCAGCAAAAATGTAAAAACAAAACATTTACCATCTTTGGTAGAAATTGGAGGTAGTCTGGTTTCTGCATTTCTGGTTTCTGCAGGGTTCAGGCGACCTTTGTAAATTTTACCATCCAGTCCGACCAAGGAAACCTCATCTGACGACTGACAAACACAAAGGAGGGGGCAGTGAATGATCTGACACTGAAGCCACTGTGGAAGTACTGAAAACCTTTACTGCATAAAACAGCAGCAGTACAGGGCAAAAACATCCTTTTACATTTAACTCAGGCTGGCTGTGGTGCTTCAGACGCTGCATGCTGGCGCGCCGCTGACTGGCCGATATGACAGTGTGACGGCCCCCGCAGCTCCGCGGCACGACCAGGTGACTGTAGTCCGTCAGCTCAGCGATACACTTGCTGCTTGTTGACAGAGAACCACCAGTTAATAAAAGCAGAGAAATCAATCAGTCAATCTTATTTATAAATCACAATTAACCCTCAGGGCACCTTTAAGAACCAAACGTGTACATTCTGCTTTTTTGCTTTTTTTTGATTCTCAATATCTAGGTCAGTTTAAAGGCTAGTTCATGTTGAAACATGGCCAGGATTGGTCTCTTATTATTACTACACCTGTAGACAGATTTGATGACACCCCCGAACCACCAGGGGCAGCAGAGCTAACAAGTGCTCTACCTACTCAATCACCATGTGAATGTGGCTGAGAGATGTGTGTGTGCCCATGTGCATGTGATACATTTACAGTATGTGACACACAAATCATCAAAAGGCAAAATCGGCTCTGTATTGTCTTTGGTTTGTCTTTTCTTGATCATAAGAGAGCCTCCTCTTTCCTGTTGGACACATTGTGTTGCATGTTTATGCAGGTGCATGTTTAAAGACCAGAAAGGTTTGTAGACTGTCTTGCTCAATATTTCTAAAACCCTGAAACTAACACAGGATCTTGCTGCAAATTGCACTGCGTAATATTTTACAGAGAAAGATGTTAGGATTCATTCGTGCCAGGCACATAGGTTCCCTGCAGCTCGGAGGAGTAGGAGCCAGGACCCTCCAAAAAAGGAAGCCAGTGTGTCTTTTGGCCAGAGTACAGGAAGGTGTGGAGCCAGTGTGCCAAACGGAGCACATGTATGTAAAATGTACCCACAGTGATCTGTCGTTTGTGCCTTACATTATGAACATACCATTTAATGACAAATCATAAAAACATAACACATATGAAAGAATAAACTCTATATTTAGACTAGATTTGAAGCTGCTGAAAGGAGTTCACGCATTGAAAGTAAAAAAAAAAACTTGACTGAGTGGGCCTGTTTTGGGTCCCGGGGGTAAAATGCTTTTAGAATAACCTAACCAAAAAACAATGATGCAACAAAATCAATGTTGATTTCAATCAATAACCTAGTTAAGCTTTTAGCCACTCTGCTCCACTGCTATGGAACAGTCTACCACCTGACATCAGAAACACAGCCTCTCTTCCCCTTTTTAAGTCCAAACTAAAAACTCATCTGTTTAAGCTGGTCTACTCTCTCTAGAGACTGATTTAATTGTTGTCAGTTCCTGGTTCCTATTACTGTTTTGTATATGTGTGTGTATGTTTTTTACGATTGTTTATTTATTCTATGCTCTGAAAGGCGTCCTTGGGTTGTAGAAAGGCGCTCACAAATAAAATGTATTATTATTATTAATATCCTCCATAATGATATATGTATAAACATACCAAATATTTCAATTTGCACCTTATTTTAGGACAATATTATATATTTTGTGGTTTTCACCCATCGTTTGACAAAAAGCTTAAAAACAAAAAAGAAAAATTTAAAAATAATAATATACTATATATGGTTGGGTCTGAAGTTCTTCAAAAGATCTAAGGCAGTGAAAGTGAAAAAAAATGTTCATTAAAATTTGTAAAGTTAATAAATGACCTGAGGGTAAAAGGGGTAGTTCCTCAAATGTGTCCTCCTGTCCTGACTTACTGCTGAACTCCTGGCGGGTTCGGGTTCTGGTTCTGGTTATTGTGAGTGTTGTGGTGCTTCAGTGGTCTCTGCACGCTTTCTATCTGTGTCTTTCTCTGAAGCGTCTCCCTTATCCTGCTGGTGTTAACTTGCTCAAAGTTGTAGCAGTTGGTCCCTGGTCTAAGGCTGAGACAGCAACAGGCCAACATATAGTAAAACTGTAACCACTGAACAGTGTTTCTAGATTGAAGGTGCCCTCTCTCTCCTCGCCATCTCCTCCACTGACAGAATGTAGCTGAACTGTTTTCAGCTTTTAAGCTAATTGTGCTATTTCTGTGCCACCTGCAGCTGAACAGAGGACACACAGACGGGCTGAGTAAAGACAAACCAGTGATCTCACCTCTTGTAGTGCTGCCGAATCTGCTCCAGCGCAAAAACGGTGAATGGCCTGATGGACTTGCGTGAGGGAAATCCAGGAGAGGACGGCAGTGTCACCACATGCCTTAAATAGAATGTAAAAACACATGACACGAGATTCAGCAAACATGAAAAATCTGTGTTCTTGGTAAATAATAATTAACCACTGTTACTAGTGTGGACTCACGGGCCGGGGACGTGCTTGACAATAGGTCGGTCACAGGAGAGACAGTGAAATCTGTCCACAAGTTGTCTGGAATAAAACACAAAGAAGGATCACTCAACAACTGAAACAAACCAGAATAAGTTCCACACAAACAGCCTTAAAAAGTGACTGCTCACACTCACTTCCTGATTCCCGCAGCATCCTCATGTTCTGGAGCGCCCTGAGCCTGCAGCTTCTCGTGGATGCTCTTCCAGCGATCCTCCAGCTGCTTCTTCACGGAGTCTAACTCAATCCTGTTCAGCTACGGCGAGGTTAGAAATCAAACCTCATGCAGTTCTCCACAAACACCTCTCAAACACCACATGTCGCCACGCTCCTACCTTACACTCCATCTCAGTGGAGAGCTTGTCTATGACTTTGTTCCAGTCCTGTTCTTGGCCCGTCACTTTGTTCAGCAGCTCGTGGAACATGGCATTCAGCTGCTCTGTGGCAGAGTCAAACTGCAGGCGGCTCACTTTGCCCTCCAGCGCGGATTTATCGGCTTTCTTCAGGCGCAGGGGAAATAAGAACGTCAACGTCAGCAAAAAGCTGATTTAAAACACCAAACGTGATACAGGAGGCAGAGACGATCAGTCTAAGCTGATATCAGTCATGTTCAACAACAGCCAGTAAAACGATGCCTCCTAATCATTTTGCTTTTCATTTCATGCGAGTTATTTCAAAGCCACTCTTACAATTTCACTCTCCACCATCTGCCTGTCTGCCTTCTTCTCCTCCAGCTCCCCTGTCATCTTGTACAGTTCCTGTGAAACAATTCAATAGGAAGCAACAACTAATGAGCAGAAAACAACATGTTTCTGGGGCACAAAGCTCTATTTCTACTACGCTACCACTGCTTCATTAGAACTCATACAAGCACTCATAGCTTCCTTTTAAAAAGGTCGAGAGTTGAAAAAGTTTGGAATCCATAGATAGATATTATAATAAGTGGATGGATGGATAATTCAACTAAGCCATAAATGAGATAAATGTATATTTTAGAAAATGCAAAGATGCAGATTGAAAACATGCTGATAGTCGTTTGTGGACCTCTATGTGGCTCTGTTTCTGCCTGTTGTCTTCGTGCAGACACCTGGTGGTTTCATGCAGTTTCTCACACTCCGCTTGAAGCTGCAGGATCGCCTTCTGCACTTCGCTCACCAGCTCCATGTTCTGACACGCACACACACACAGAGTCATGTTAAACACACAAACAATCACAGATGGTCGTCAGTTTGCTGAAAGTGACAGAAGTGCTGAAGCATTAGTAAATAAAAAACAAGCAAATATGCATGTTCACCTGTTCACAAATGACATGAAAAAAAGACACAAAGAAAAACATGATAACAAATTTGGCACAATTAGTGATTTGTTATTATCCAATATATATGTTTACAGCAGCCACAGAGTGCATCTTATTTCCGTCCTGTTACGGAGAGACTAGTTTTTATCTGAAGTAAATGGCATACAGAATAATGTAGCCTTACCAAATCATTAATTTACCACCTGACAAGAAACAAGCAAAGTAAAACTTCATATAATAAAAGCTTGATATAATATTTATCTTTCTGTCCGTCTATTTTCTCCTCCTGACAGCGAATCAGCTATGATTCAACTTTTCTGCTCCTCTTTAACCATGCCTGCCTGCACTGATTTGTCTTGCCTGTCTGATCGTCAGTGGTCCTGCTCTGCTTCCAGTCTGCTGCTGGAGAAGCCTGTTCACTTTGTCCTGCAGCTGCTCATAGCACTGGAACAGGTGGCTGAGCTTCCTGCCAACTTTTCCTGCATGACTGGAGAAAGCTGATCTGTCTTTATTCCGATCGAGGCCCTCACTATTGCTCTCTTCCTGCTCACCCTCGACCTCGAGGCTGCTGGACAGCTCTGAGGTCAAACACAGCATCATGTCCTCCAACATGCCTCGCAGGTCATCCAGCTGAGGTCAGAGGGCACAGAGCACGTTAAGATGATGTATGCTCATATTACGCTGGCTGGATTCAGGGCATCCCAGCAAAGTTTCATTTGAATTCAAATTCTGATATAAGAATTATAGAGAAGATACATTATTTCTTTGATTACACACTGACATACTGTATGTACGTCTGCAGCTTCAGTTAATGTTCATCGACTGGCAGCCCTTACCACCCTGCTCTAACTGTCTTCCTGTCTGACCTGATCTTGTAGGTGTTGGTCAGTCACACTTTCCTCAGATAAAGCCTGCTTAGCCTTGAGCTGCTTCACGTCCTCCTCTAGTTTCTGCACAAACCTCCTGGACATGATGACACGATGAGGGGTTGGAGTATGAATGCACAGACACTACCTTACTGATATAAGCACAGACTAAAACCAAATGCTATAAAACTCCTGGGTTTTCTAAGAGATCCTCCTGCGCGTCGCCAGCTGTACCTGAGGTAGAGTATTTGCTGTCGGAGCTCATGAAGCTCCACGCGCTCTGAAGCTCCTTGTGAGGTGGTTTCTCTCTCTTGGCTTGTTGGATTCATAAACATGTCTAACACATTGTTCTGCTTTGGAGAGACACAGTACAAACAGTGGGACAAAAAAGTCTTTGGCAGCCACAGGTTGTGCAAGTTGTCCACTTAAAAAGACGAGAGAGGTCTGTAATATTCATCGTAGGTACACTTCAACTGTGAGAGACACAATGTAAAGACATCCAGGAAATCCCATCGTGTGATTGAAGTGTTCCTATGATGAAAATTACAGACCTCTCTTATCTATTTGTGAGACAATCAGTGGCTGCCAAAGACTTTTTTGCTCCACTGCATGTCATCAGAACATTCCCAGGTTGATCTCACTCACCTTTTCCCACTCACTCATCAGGCTGTCTTTAAAAACCCTCTGTTGGTTCAGTTCATCCATGACGTTATTAGACATTTCCTGTGAACCTAAATACACAATGTAACATCCGACAATAATTACAAGTCTAAACAAGGTTTCAACAAAACACAAATGACTCGGTTTAGGTTTCAGCTTTGAGCAGTTTAAGAAAATACAGTAAATATGTGACAAAATGTTTTTTTTTCATAGTAATGCACTGTACGCATATTTAGCTTAGCTCATCAATCATCGTGGTTTATTTGTTTAGAATACAGGTTTTATGTGATGGGACAGCAAAATGAGCTGCTACACTTCTGTAAAAATAACTACAACCTCTTTTTATTATTATATAATTAGGGTATATTTAGCTTATTTATTGTGGAAAGGAGAATTAACTCATCGACAGAGCTGCTGATGTTATTTATGAAGAATCATTAAATACTACTTTACTATCACTTTGCTTTAGAATTTGTTATAATTGCACTGTTGCTTTTTTGGACAATGGGAACTTGTCCAAACAACCCCACAGCTGTCAACCATCACAAAATCCAGAAGCGAGACATAAACACACAACTTGTGTTCAGCCCGTTTCAAATCAGTGAGGAGCACATGACCAAAAAGTCTCATGTAAAACAAACAAAACTCACAATGAACAACTGACAAAATAAGTTTCAGGATCTTTTGATGATGAAAGGTCAGGGTACATCAAATGAGATAGTGATATACTGTGTTACCTGCTATTAGCTCACTGAAGTGGGTCAGCTGAGTCCGATCCACCTTTTCTTCCTGCAGCGCTGCCAATCGAGCTTCCAGCTTGTCAAAGTTCTCCTTTAGTTTGCCGATGTCCCTCAGAGTCTCCGTTGTCTCTGAATGCCGTTTTGTCCCACTGGACTCTCGAGACAAGGATATGGGAATGGTAGTTAGATCGGTTTCAAGATGAGTTTGCTGAGGTGACAGGACTGAAGACTGCACATCCTTCACTTCCTGGTCAGTGGAAGTCTCTCCAGAAATGACTGGAGACGTAGGAGATACTCCTCTGACAGGATCCTCAACAGGGTCGGGGGAGGAGGGCGTGTTGCTGCTATAAGGCGGGGGGGTGAGTCTTACTGCACTGGACGGACCAGCAGCCCCAGAGCTTAAGAGCTCCTGTAACAGAAAAACTGAAATGTTGAATGTTTCTGTGCTCATTGTTACTTAATTACAATACATAAGAAGGACCCGACAGTTTGTGATTAAGCAGAAATCCTTGGTAAGAAATGTTTAGAGCAAACATCTTCATCCTGCTGCCTGACTGTTGGATGAATCTGGGTCACACAAGGTTTAGACAGCACCTCTCCACATGTTCTGCAGCATTCGACAATAAATATTTAATAGTTATAAAAACTCTACTGTAGCTGTAACTTAGGACACTTTCAGGACAAACAAGAACTGTGCAGTTCGTCTCTCTTTTTCTATACTTTTCAAAGCTTCAGGGCACTAAAGCGTTAAAAACCCTGAAACCCTACAGAACACATATGCCAAGTTGATTATTGTTCTTTCAGAAACGTCTCGATATGATTTTCTGGACTTTACCTTTTGCAGGGCTGACTGCATGGTGTCCCACGTCACACACTGACTAAGCTGCTCTGGGTCTGGGTACTTCTGAAAGGCATCCTTCAGAGAAGTCTGTCACAGTGAGAGCAGGTGAGGCGACACAACGTGAATATTGTAGGAAAGAAAAGTAGTATTATAGAACAGAGGACAGCTCCCAGGGTGGTTTACATCCCTCCACACACTCACCACAGTTTCTTCCAGAGCGTCCACACGGTGGCAGCACTTCTCCACAACAGCGTCAGCCAGCTGAACATTGAAGAGAGGAGTCCTGTTATGTGCTTGTCATGCTTTATTTGGAAAGCATGACAACTACGTTCAGTCTGTGCTTAGATCAGTAAGTTAGTGTCTGCACCCCTCATCGTGTCATCATGTCCAGGAGGTTCACAATGTTATTTCTTTAATTGATATAAACATGGAAAATGCAAGAAAGTTCTCTGAGCAGTCTCACCTTCTTTTGATTGTCCTTAATCTCCTCCCTCAGATCGTCTTTCTGGTTATGGAGCTCCTGCATGCGCTTCATGGCCTTTGATGAAAACAGACAAATACTTAGAAAGCAATCACTGGCAATAAAGTTTGAATTAAAAAGGTATGATATAAAAAAGCGTTTGACTGACTGCACAATTAAGTCACTTTGATTTCACACTGAGGAGGATTTAAATAGTTTAAATAACATTTGCCGAGGAGTTTAAATTAAAAAACGTCTCAGGAATTTGACTCATAGCTCCGTCTCTGACCTTTGACCCCGCGAGCACAAAGGCAGACAGGACAGCAGCAGAAGTTGACAAAGAGACAGGGACAGATCAAGCTGTCGCACTGTTTTGACCTGTTATTTCAGGTTATTAATTTGGTTTTTAACCTCAGGACTTGTTTGCAGAGTAAACAGTCACATTTAATTTGATCTTTGTAAATAAGGAACATATTGTACGTGTGCGTGTGTGGTTTACAAAACAACAAAGGAAATTCCTGAGCTGCATGAGAGGTGGTGTGTAACTTTTATCAAATGACATGAAACGACACGTAGTGACCCCGACATAGCTTCACAGTCATCACCAGCACAGTCTGAATGACTCACAGGTTGTTACTAAGTGCAGTCACACTTGACTACACAACAGATTCTGAAGCGTGTGTACACGTCCACCTTAGATACACAGACTCACTCCGTGATTGTAGCTTAGTCTGCAACAAATCACCTGTTTGTGTTACCACTCTGCGGTCCTGTCGAATGAATGAATGAATTATTTAATTCATTCTATGTTAAAGGGCCAAGTCACCGCTTTAGTTTTGAGCAGTCTACATTAATGTTAAAACAAGTGTGTCAGTGTGCGTGTGTATAAGAAACAGCTCTTTTCAATTCAAACACAATTATCATATTCAAAGGGAAACTTTGCTAATTTCTTCACTAAAGTACAACATCGCTATTGTTCTCCAGCTCCTCTGGATGTAATCATCATAATACAGGGTTATAATTTTAATCGATAATACATGTATTATTCTATTTCAACACGCATTCAACAACAAGTGTTTGGCAGAAACACGTGACCACTGATACTAATGTTGTTACTGTTTTCAGTAACAAGGGGTCAAGCTGACGTCACAAAGAGCTAGCTAAGTTAATGCTACATGATCGACTGATCTCTATTTAGTCCAGTACATGTTAGCTTAGCGCAGGGACCACTTGGGTGGTTTAAGTCCTTTAAAAGGACAGAAGTCAAGTGTATATCCAAACTAAAGTAAGCTACTATTACTTGCTGAGGAGTAATATTCAATATATTAATATAATTTGTGTGAAATAAGTAATATATTGAAGTTTTGAAGGCTGAAATATACATTGAATAAACTTTATAACATGTTTCTAAAAATGACTTAAATGATAAATCAATTAGTTACGGACACATGAACAGGATTGAGCCATTAATAACACCAGAACTGTTTGTACTAAGACGCATCAAAAGGTTCTTTTTTCCAAAGAAAAAAAAAGAATTTTTTTTTAGCAGTTCAAGTGAATCGCTGACCAGAAAACGACCTCCAGGGCAGGTGTAATAATTAGGCGACAGAAGGAGAAGTAGCCTAAAGCTTCATGCTGGTTACAATTTAAACCGTCGCCTCATTGAGAACAGTCAGCCATTAACAGAATATGATTGTTGAACAAAAAAAAGGTCCGTCAGATGTTCTCAGAACATCAGTTTACAGTTTACATACAGTTTACTTCCAGCGGAGACACTTCCTCTGTTAGGTTACTGGGTACGCGCTGGCACGCAGCCTGGACCCCATGACATATGGAATATACTGTAGTTACGCAGCAGACAGGGGCTGAACATCTCCACAAGGGCACCCCAGGTCACCTACATGTCACCTACTGCCCACATGAATGATTCAGATGGGCTTCTGAAAGACACAGCATCACCTGCCCTTGCCTGATATCCTGAAAGCAATTCATCCCCTGACAACCAGAGTCATCTCTGCAGGGGACTAATTACCCCTATCACAGAGAGCGGGAGTGGGGGGCGGGGTGGAGGAGATCGAAAAAGGAGAGGGGAAGTTGGAGCAATGTCACAGAAACACTTTCTCTGTTCAAACTAGAAATTTCTTCATTGTAACTCAAGCTTTCTATAAGAGAACGACAGTCTAAGAACCACTGACAATAGTATGAGTCTTTTGGGAGCGGCCCGACAGAAACCTGAACAGAGACTCACAGGGGTCATTTGAGATGTCAGGGTGGTGCCCATCTCCTATTGTGCTCCACTCTGTCATCAACAGCTTAATACTACACTGATAGGTTCGCAGCTTCCTGCCAGAGACGGAAGAGAAGAAGAAGAGTACCTACTGCTGCTTCACACACACTGTTTTTTTTTTGAGGCAAATGTAATTTCACCAAATGACCAGGGTGAGCAGGATAAATCTGGATTACAAATCAACACTACATAGGGCAACTGTAATAAAGCTGCTGCTGATCTGCGAGGCATGTGACATCTCAATCAGACAAGGGAGTCTGGTCCCTGCTTCAAATGTTCAGGCTAAAATAATGCAATTTATTCTTATTCAGCTAATTCACTGTACTTTGAAAACTGACAGAACTGAAAATGAATTATAACCGAGAGAGTAGAAAGATCTGCACACGAGTTCAAAACAGTTTTGTGTCAGTAAAGTTTCTTTGAAAGTAAAGGTTCTATGATTATTATTTTTAATAGTTGTGTCTGAACAGTTATGGACAAGTTTGAAACCATTTCACACATGTTTTAGTGCTTTGGTAAGCTGCACCGTGAGTCTTTACAGCTAGCATGGTGTTGGTGGGGTTTGGGTGCACAACTCGCCCACTTATGAGCATTTTAAACATACTATTTAAGGGTCTCAAAAAGAATCCAATCAAACTAAGCTCGTGAAGACAATGGTTGTGTACAGTAGCTCAGAGAGTAACATTTTCTTTTCAACACCACGGACTGTGAGAGATCAGATGTACAGAATTGATTAGTTGATGGTGCCGACATCAGGGCAAAGTGTCTAAGGCGAAGTAGTAAGACTTCTGTGGATGGACTGCCCATCTTCACTTACAAAAGAAAACAATGAGGGAGTCACCACTAGAGAAGATATGCATAAGAAACTATGCACACATTTTTTGTCTGTAAAAATGTTGTAGGTCAGACCTGTGAAGAGAATTGCAGTTCTTTCATTCATTCATTCATTTTGTTCTGTACCCGTGTAAATGTGGCACAATAGGCTTGTAAAAGTCGTTTTGTACTGAATTTGTCTGACTTATATATTGCATTACTGGTTTTAAATCTACAGTTTTACTTTAATTATCACCCCAAGGTATCCTCTTCAAAAGGCGCAACTTAGCCGGTCCCAAGTTATATTTATTAAATACTATATTTCATATGCAAAGTGACTGTTCCCTGGGATGTGCTACATGCTGAAGTACATGTACTTCTTTAGTTTAAAGTCCCTTTAATTCAAACCTGGATTTTTATTTTAAAAATAAATATTTTATTTAATAGAGCTACGTCTGAACAAAGATTAAACCTCTAAATCTGTTTCCCCCAGTGGTTAAATAGCTGTGCTGCTGTGCTTAGAGAATCTAGAAAACGTATGTATGTCTCATTGTAACTGACTGGATAAGTAGCGGCTCTCACCGTGGACACGCCGTCCTCGCAGGCTTGGACGCGGGACTGGAGTCTTCTCTCTTCGTCCGCGGCGGCGCTGGAGTTCCTGTCCCCCGGAGGAGAGTCCCTCCACTGGGTCTCTGCCTCAAGGCTGTCCAGCCGCCGCAGCATGGCGAGGAGCAGCGAGTGGAGGGCGCCGGGGTTGACAGGCACCTCCTGAGGCTTCACGGCCAAGTTTAACAACTTTATGTTGTCCTCCGACATGTTTGTTTGTCGCGGCCGTTAGGACAGCCGTTCCGCCTGTGACAGTTATAGCATACGATTAAAATATAGAAACCAGCTGAGCCTGTGTCAGTGGTTGTTAGAGGAACATAAGGAATTCAATAGAAAACAGTAACGTCAGCGGAGTCAAGCAACACATACTTACCGGAAACACCGACACCAACCTTTCACAATAAATGTCCTCTCATGGCGTCTCACTGACTTGCGCAGTTTTTCAATCCTTTCCTTCGGGGCTCCATTTTTTCATGAGTGTCCAATTAATTTTTCAGATGCTGAGAACTGTGTATAGGGAAGCCTACATCAGTATCTGTTCTAGTTTGGGAGTTTTAGAGGGACAATTTTACTTTCATTTGATTAATTAAAAAGTTACAATTGTTTGCTATTTCATCTCTACTAATTTAACAAAACCTATATTTTTAATTACAAAATGTTTTATATAATGTATAATTGATCTGGAAATGAAAAACATTCAATTTAGTTTTATTTGTATAGCGCCACATCAAAATGTCTCTAAACATCTTAATGCAAAATATGTCAATTTCGTTGCATTGTTTGTCTTTTAAAGGTATATATTTGTAAAGGTTCTCAGTCATCCATAACCTCACAAATATAAAAAAGTAATAAAAAAGTAGTTTTTCCAATAGCAATTAGACTTAATAAGTTATATAAATACAATCTAATTAATATTTACCTGTCTGTTATGTTTTATTTATGTCATCCCCTTGATGTATTCTCTTTAAAAAAAAATCACAAAAGCAAGGCTTTTACTTTTAAAGAAGTTACCGTTTTAGGATGTAGCATGCACCATGCACGCGCGCCTTACGCTCCTGATTCCCACGTTGGACTCAACTCGCAGCGTTACCGGTTGCTAGGAGACTAGAGGCAAATCAGCGTGCGTTCAAGAAACGGGAAAAATCTCGGATTATCTGATGAATAAACACTTCTATATTTAAGATAGTAAGAGAGTAAAACATGACAGATTAAGAACTCATTTCTTTTTCTTCTAAGTAGAATGTAAGTAGTGGCACTACAGGGAATAAATCTGGAGGTCACTTTGTAGGACTGGCAGTATTCATCCTTTTCCTACTTTGCACAAAGGAGCAGATACTGGTCCTGCTGATGGGTTAAGGAACTTTGACGGCCCTGTCCAGCTCTCCTAGACTACCTGCCAGTCTCCTGGAATTTCCTTGGCAGCCTGGTAGCTCAATTGTTAAGGCAGAGGCTGGGATTAAGACGAAGCAGGCTCGATTCCCAGCTGCGGCACCCAGCCCATCCCCCATACCAGGTGTGTCCCTGAGCGAGACACTCAGCATCGACTCCATGAGCACCTGTGGCTGCTCACTGCTCCCCCAAAGAGGGGATGGGTCAAATGCAGAAGAAAAATTTTGTTGTAAAATGTTTTTAATGATAATAAAGTGGATTCTTCTACTTCTTGAGGCTATGCTTGGGGACACAGCAAACCTTCTGGCCATGACACATATTGATGTGCCATCCCTGTGCAACTTGTTTGCTTATCATTAGCATCATGCTGCACATGAACTAAAAACTATCTACCTAATGAATAGCTTAGCATTTCT
>JAUMHF010000025.1:3739721-3752852 GCA_032359275.1 Microctenopoma steveboyesi
AAGATTTCATAAAATAAAATAAAAAAATTGTTCTTTGCTGTTCTTTATCAGCCTTCACAATTATCATTTTAAAATATAATATAATAACAGTGTTGTCAGTGTCAGTTTTGGGTGATAGAGGCTACGTATGATGAAACCTAGTGTGAGGGCCCCCTTGGAAATTTTTGCCTGTGGCCCCAAGAGACCCTTGCAGCGCCACTGTCTGTGGGGTCCAGGTATCACCTCATTCTACCAGTACTGACCCGGACCCTGGTCAAATGTAAAACTACTGAAAAGGAGGCTAAAAAAGATGAGAAGGGAATAAAATGTCGGGCTCTACCTGTAAAATCATTCGCGTTTTTGGTGTCATCTCATTGTTGCTCCTTTAGTGCAGCTGTTGTTAAATTAACTAAGACCAAATCAGCTGACAGTGATTAACAACCCCCTCTGCTACTTAACTGTTTAACTCACTTAATATGAGACTCTAATTACAAAGTTTTTTGAGCAGTGTATTTCCATTTACTGTGTAGGACAATAGTAAAGCGTAGTAGCTACTGTCCAGTTTTATCATAACTATAGCTACAATGTTCAGCATATTCCTGAATATGTCAACTTGACATAAGATAAAAATGTTCTTTTTAGATGATCAAGTATGTATCAAATTGTTTAAGTTTATTTTGGAAAGGCACACAAATATTGTCCAAAATACCCTTTTATTGAAAATAAAAACAAGCAAGCAAAGGTTTGGGTATAAGTGTTAATTATTACATTCAAGTATAAAATCACAGTCATAGTATACATGCTTTTCCCTTAATATGTTTTAGATTGATTGCATCCAACAGTTGCTATGAAACAAACCTAGAGCAAATCCAACCTATATTTGGCAATAAATACAGATATGTTCTGTAATTCAGAAACCCTAAAACCGTAAACAAAGGCAGAAGAAAAACAACATAATCTAAGACTAAGAATTTTAAATTGCCCATTTCCAGCACAATATATAAAGTTGTCTAGACATGTCTTGAGGTCTCTGTGTGGCACTGTGTTGGTTTGCATTGACATCAGTTGAGTGATGGGGAAACGCTACTTGGAGAGCAACAGCATGGGTAATCATAGAGAAAAAACCAGAGTGAGGTTTTACAGCAACACCAGCAGATCTGCGTTTGTCTCAGATCTTAAAATATGATCAGAGGGTGGTGTCAAACATGTTAAAAGTTGCTTTGTTAAATGGGGATGGACAGAATTTTCTAACCATTTGGTCTCTCTGTTTCCCTGCAACCATTGTCTAATGTATTTTACAGGTCAACAAAATCACCTTTTCTTTTCTTTCTTGCACAAACCAAACAGCCTCAGACTTTTTGATCAGGCTAGTCAGACACTTTTTTATTATGACGTTTCCTGGTATGCAGTCACATGTTGTTCTCATATTGTGAATTTCATTACAACTTCACCCGCTCCACACTTGCTGTTTGAGGAAACAAATTTCACATTCACAAACTAAACTTTCAGTTTTTGCTAAAGTTTCCCTTTAAAATCCTTCAGTCCCTCTTATTTTATTTTTCACTAAAGTGGGGCATAAGTTTAGAAAGGCTTGGCTGGAAAATGACTTAAGACTGCAGAATGTGTGTCATAAAAGTGAATTTTATCTGTATAATTACCACGTGTCTCTAGCTGAACAAGTAGGAAAGCCGGGAAAATACAGCAGTGGATACACAACTATGTGGGGTGAATCACAATCTTTGACAACGTCCTTTGAACTTCAGAGGGAAGAACACGAAGGAGTAGATGGTCAGTCACTATGTCAAATTAAAATCTGTGCATATTGCATGTTTTACGACAGCAAGACACCAGAGAGTAAACCTTAAGAGGGTGAGGTTGATTTGTCTACTTTTGTCATCAAATCCCTTTAGAAGACAAAAACCAACAATTTACTGGCAATGGAGCACGTTGAAAAAAACTAGTTCATACAATAAGCTGTGGCGTTTTATTTTGAAAAAAAAAAGATTAAATTAAGTAATATTTTATGAAACAAACATGAGAAAATAGTGGCTTAAGCAAAGGATTAATCAAGTGCTCTAATATTTAGGTTAACCGAACACTGAATGTGCAAAACCTCAGCGTGTATGCAATGAAGGAACACGTCAGTACAACAGTAATGATGGCTCATTGTGCTGTTTTAATAGTTTGGGAACAACAATGGAGAATATAAGATATTTCTTTTTGTAATACGCTGTACTGGTTGGTAGGATACATTCATTGTTGAGTTTTGTCTTTTCTTGGGATCTGCTGACAAGTATCACCAGATTTACACCACCCTTTAAGTCTACACCTGCAGCCAGAGAAGCTCCTCAGGATCTCCCCATGCAAGCACCAACTGTGGGCCCAAAACCAGGAGTTTTACATCACTTTTGAATCATTAACAAATAAACATCGTGCCAAGTGTATCTTTAGGATTTCATCAGATTAATGCAGAATTGTCTGGACAATAAAATAGGAAAGAAAAAGAAAAAGAAACCTTCTTGTGCCTTTTGATTTACTAGAGATAATTGTTGAGATCAAGATGAGTATTTGGCCTTCTGCAGCCACTGCCAGGCACCGCACAGACTAAGTGGCTTTGTAAAAACCAAACAGGAGAGACTAGCACACCTAAATCATCCCTGGGGGCTCTTGTTATTCCAGCTGTGCAGAGCAACACCACCACCAGATGTGCCCTCCATCAAATGCTGTCGTAGTCGGAGTCTGGCCTGTTGATCTTGGCTATCCGCTCTACCATAAAGAACGTAATCGATCCCAGAAAACCTGCCACGACCAGGATGAGCAGCTGCCAGTGCAGCAGCAGGTAGTTACTGTAGTAGAAGGCCAGAGCAGCCATGATGGACTGCAGTGGAAATCACATGTTAGAAGACATTACTGAAACTCAATGAACACATGTAAAGTCAAACCTAATGCTCCTCAAAATAAAACACTTTGTTTTTAACTTAGTTTACATTATCTGTGAATTAACAGATTACCTGGATGAACTTGAAGACAGCGAAAGCGGGGGCACTTCTGTCCCGGAACATGCAGCCAATGATGCTGAGGAGCTGAGTGTTGAAGCAGCTGTCGCCGAAACCGAGCAGGAAGCTGCACACCAACGCCAACCAGAGCCTGAGCCACAACACAAACACGTTACTGTAGGCATTCTTACTAATATTGTACAGCAACTTAGTGAATTAATATTTTCCCATAGCTGCTTTTATCCATCTTCTTGATCTCTCATAGTATTAACCCACAGAAAAGATATTTTGGAAGTTGTGGACACTGCTTCCTCCAGACAACAGAGACCATCTATGCTTGTTGTCAATGCATAGTTCTGAACAGTGCTCTTGGTACCTGGGGGTGATGTAGCCCTGCAGATCTGTTCCTGCCTCTGGTGCCAGAGGAGCATCACTAGCAATGTTCAGGAAAATCAGGTAAAAGGCAGCAAAGTGAGTGATAAGCCCCAGCAGCACCACTGGGTTTCTCCCAAACCGGTTGTTCTTGTTCAGCATCCCAAACACGCCCCCTCCTGGCCAAACAGAGATTAAAGGAGGAAGAAAAATCTTTTAACTTGCAGCCTTGTGGCATTCCTCAGCACACTTCCTCGTTCCCTCTGTTGTGCTTTCATGAGACAAGCATGTGACAAACAGCGTCATAAACGATGGTTAAAAAACACGCTGCACAGACTCACCTAGAATTTCGCCAATGCCTATGCAGATGCCAGAGATGCCGATCAAACTCTTTGCATCCTTGCCAAATTGTGTCATTGCTCCGATACATGTCCCATACACCCCACTGTAAAAGGTGAGCTCCAAGCCTGAGATAGCAGTGTAGATGAATCAGAATTAGTTTGACTTAAACCCGCCACAATACATGGTACTCTCATTTTACCCACCTGTGTATCCTATGCAGATGCTCAGCAGCAGCATCTCTTTGGTGACGAACATTTTACACGCTTGGACTGCGAGTGAGAAAGGTCGATGTCAACACATGAGGCAGTACTGTTACACTGAAGGTTGAAAGATCATGATGTGGGTGTTATTGTGGTGAAATTACCAAAAGCGTCCAAAGCCTGTGAGCAGACACTCGAGCCAGGCGAGCTGCAGGAATGGAATCAAATAACATAAGATGAATATATGAACAACACAAGCAGAACTGATTGTGTTGATATAACTGGATCTTTTTAGCTTAAAGCACTTTACACAGGCTTGTATTTTTTTATTTCATTCGTTTTACTTTTCGACTTGTACTTGAACTGCACTTGGTTGCTGGAGTGACTGTATTACAGCACATCCAATGGAAACTGCAGGAAATACAACAAAGGATGCCATTTACAATAAAAAGGTCACCTGTCTCATTCCACGCAGTTCCTCTAAAAAAACCTCCATTCATTCACCAAGAGGGATGACCAAGTCTCTCATTTGTCTTTTTAAAAAAAATTCAAAGACATTTCCAGGGTACTTACAACAATCTAAGGAGTCTTTTATGGATGTCAAGTAAATAATGTCAATGTATTTGATGCTGGCAAAGAGATTAAGGGGCTCTGCTAGACATCTCGGGCCCCTCTCCACATGATATAAACATAATCAGTTACCAGTTCCTCTGGTTCCTGCACAGTGGGCTCAACAAACACTGGAAACTACAAATACAATTTAACACAAAGGCATCAGTAATGGACAATGCAAGTCATACTTTCCTGCAGCGTATTTTATTCAGCGGGTTCAGTGTCCAGTGGACTTCAGGTTGTGGGAAACTGAACTCGCTGAGCATGCGTTCAGTATTCCACTACTGTTCTCTATTAAAGATTGAGACATTTGTGACACAGCACTTAATGCTTGTTCTCCATTTCTAAAGACACGTCAGCTTAAATGTCTTTATGTTGCCTGATGAAGATCAACAAGTGTGCAACAAGTGTGTGAGCTGGAAGTGGAACACGTCTTCACATTTCAACTTACTTTGTTACTTTGATTCTATCCTAAGCTACATTTGGTACTTTTCTGGGTATAATTGTACTGGTGCAAATGTTTTTTTGCAACCGTGATCACACTCACGTGGCTGTGGAGCTGCTATCTGAGGATTCGTGATGCACCCGTGCCTCAGATTGGTCAGAAGAAGAGGGTTCAGGGCCAGGCTTCCGGATCAGAAAGAAGAGGAAGCAACCGACCAGGCTGATCACCGTGAGAGAAATGAACACCGTCCGTCGGTCTTTGTCTGAGACAAACAATATGAATCATAGACTTAAAATTGAACGTCTTCTAAGAAGTCAGCATGGCAAATACTAATCTATGAATAGCAATAAACATTTTGTTTTCTTACCCGTTATGTGAACATGCCCATGCCAGGCACAGTATATGTAAAGGTTTCCAAAGAATAAGCTGCAGAGAAAAGTGGGATGTTTAGTGATATGAATGTTTGAATCACTGTAAGAAATGCACACAACTAAAAACAGCAAGCAGTTAAAAAGAAATACGCTGTGAGAAATGAGAATGACTATAATAAGATGCAAAACAGGCACAAAAAGAAGTTTACCTGAACTGAAGCAGAGCCCAGAATATGCCGCTGTTTCTTCCAATGGTGATGTCACTTGAGTTAATGGCAAGCACGTTTCCCTGAGCCGTCCAGAGCACTACAGAGCGCAAATGTGAAAAGATTATTACACATACATGCAAGAGAGATTTGTTTCCTGAATAAAAAACAGGCTTGGGTAATATTATGTTACCTGCTGCTCCTATTCCAACCAACACAGACACGGTGTAGAAGCTCCAAGTGTACGGGTAAATAAACATAGCTATATATCCACTGCAGAACACAAGATAAAGATGCATTAAAGGTACAATTAGATTGAATCAGATTCATGTTTATGACAGTCAGCGAGGGCTCACCTGTACAAAAGGCCACTAAAAAACATCGATAGCTGCGGCCCAATGACAGTCACCACTGAAGGAGCAATCAGATTGGATGCAGAGAAGACTCCATAGATGATGGCCATGCTGCAAGTGAACGATGGACAAAACAAACATCATCCTCATTACTGAAATAATTCTTTCTTTAATTTTGGACACATTCATATCTGAAAACATCTGTGACACTGCTTTAACTGACTGACCAGTCAGAGAACTATACCACTGTCGTCTATGCAATAGGTTGATACTAATATTCCTTGCAAAAGTTATCTGTAAGACAAAAATAGGAAAGACAACTAGGGCAGGTTTTTTCTAGTGACTTCAAAGATTTTCCTTGCTTAACTGGCAACATTAAGCAAAATGGTTCCTGAAATCCTGCTTTGTTCCTTAAAATTGTTTATCTAAGATTCAGTTTAACTTCCACCAGGTTTGTATTAATGCCTGGAATGTCTGTGAATCACAGACAAATATAAAAAATAAATATTAAAAAATAAATAAAGGCAAATAAAAATAAAATTAAAATGTATGTGTTTGTAAGGATACCAGCAGTTTACCTTGTATACCCACTACCATGGAACTCGGTGCTGTTGAAGCTCTTGATAACAGTTTGCTGTAAACGTGGAAGAAAAAGTTTTTAACATGATTGAGAAACAGTTAAGTTCAATTGTGTTGTGTATTTTATTTTGGGAATTTATTTATTTAATCTAACCATCTACACTGAAAACTTAAATATTTATAGGTCAGTCAATCTGTCTAGCCAGTATCTAGATCCTCTGGAATGAATATTAGTCAGTTCAACATACCTCTATATTGCCACATGTTTGAAAAGCAGTGAACATGAACATAAAGCCCAAGCCTAGGATGATGATATTAAAAAGCCTCTTGCCCTCTGGACTCATTTTGGATGATATGTGCAAATTCCTTAAGGAAGTGAATATCAAAGAATCGCGTGGAGTGCGCAGGACATCTGAGAAAAGGAGGACAAGATAAAGTACAATTCATAAAAATGTGTATTCACTGTAACAGTACAGTAGTTAGTAAAAAAACATAATATACTTTATGAAAAAGTTTTCCATACACGTACATTTATATTTGATGTGATATTTGTACATAAATGTTTCCCCAGACTTAAGATTTCACACAGCAATATGACAATTAAGAAAAATGACAAATCAGCAACAGTATGAATCCAACAACTTAACGTTTTTGGACTGTTTTCCACCGCGCATAATCATTTGTCTAGAATGTTTTTATTTTAAATTATACTGTCTTAAAGGTGTTTGGTTTATGTATTATATGCCTAATTCATAAAGTTGATTGTCTGGTTTACACTACGACATTAATATATTACATCTGATACCATGTCTGTACACAGAGCACTAATCGATCCACTGATCGATACCTAATATCGATATAACACTGAGTTGTCTTTTTAAATGTATCGCATGAAGCTGAAGCAAACAGCTGTGAGACAAACACAAGGAAACAACTTACCTATAACGCAGATGTTGTTTTAAGCTAACGTGCCTTTGCTCCTGTTCGTGCGGACTCACTGTGTTTTCAGTAGCATAGTTAGCTCTTAGAAGAAGGCTAAGTAACCCTATCCATAAATCTTCTCCGCGTTTTCCCTAAACTAACTTTAACATGGTGTTTTCCGTCGCATAAAACTGTTTCTCTGGTGAGCTTCACAGCCGGTAAACAGGACTTGTGTAGAAAGGGCTGTCATGTGAATGAATCAGCTGACTGATTCGACTGACTCGAGCTAGCTTGGCTCTTCCGCTAGCATAAAAACGTAGATCTACAAACGCTCGGGACAAACAAAAACAACAAACAAACAAAAATTCAATGACGGCTAAGGCGCTTAAACCAATCCTCTTGAGTTTATATATGTAAAATAAACTGCTCATCATAGCTGTTGTTTTAAAATTGTACTTGAAATAAATATTGGACAGAAAAATTATTTTATCATTAATATATATTATTAGACATGCCATCAACAGCAGCTATACTAACTGCTCACCCTTGACACTCCTATTTGAGCTGTAGTATTTTCTTTGGGTCATTTTCTTTTATCTGGCACATGTTGTTTTCTTTAAATGCAGTTCGTGTAATATCAGTAAGATTTCTCAGTATTTGGTTGCACCCATCCTTCCTTTAAGATTCAAAAAAATATTAATTCCAGAGAGAATTTTTTTTGCCTTGTTACAACCCCTTTTGGCTAAAAGGTAAAGAAAAGAAACGGACCACAAGTAGGAACAAAGATCAGCACCAACATAGAATATTAATACACAAAGCACAGAATATACAAAAACAAAAAACGTGATAAGAACAAAGAAATCTCAGAGATTTCTGCTATTATGTCTGGCCTTTCAAGCCTCAGAAACACTCCTAGAGCAAACTGCTGCCCCCACCAAGCTTCTCTATATTTATGGTATTAGTTCAGACAAGGTCATCTAGATTAGACAAGATTTTATCAGCCATGGTCTGATCCTTTTACTTTGTTTGTTGTCAGTTGCTAAACAAAAAGGTTGTGTTTCTGTCTAATTCTGAATTTCAAAAACTAAATTTTAATTAAAAAAAAAAAGAATATAACATAATGTTACTGCCACTGGCTCTTTTAATTCTTACAGAATTGTAATCTTACACTAGCATTGTTAGTGGTGTGTATATTTTTATTTGAGATATCAGAATTACCTGAGGAGTCATATTCATATTAGTGTTACACTTGCACTGGTACTAAAGTATAAAAATGCAAAATTCAAAGTTTGAATGTACCTTAGAGGAGGGTGATTTAGGCCTGGTGTGTGACTTTTTGTTCAAAAACGTACTTCCACAGAGGGGGCGCAAATGAGTAAAATAAGACACCAAGAAACGCGCAATATTACAGAAGAAGAAGAAGTTTACTTCTTCTATGGTTCTGGGCTGTACGAGACAATAAGGACGCGGTTGGGCTCAGTTCACTATTTTGAGAGTGTGCAGCCAGGCTTCGGATACTTCACAAACCGGGAGATTGAGTTAAAATTACACCCTCGGGATTTCCTGGACTTTTGCAATCAGACAAGCTTCATCGTATATACCAACGTATAACCTGTTTTGAGAAGGCTGCTAGGCCTCACGGGTTAATCGCCATGAGTTACGGCAGGCCTCCGCCGGACGTTGACGGCATGGTTTCCCTCAAAGTGGACAACCTTACATATCGAACATCGCCCGAGTCCCTCAGACGCGTTTTCGAGAAGTATGGCCGGGTAGGGGACGTCTATATTCCCCGAGACCGCTACACGAAAGAAAGTCGGGGTTTCGCGTTTGTGCGATTTCACGACAAACGGGACGCCGAAGATGCGATGGATGCCATGGACGGCGCGCTCCTGGATGGACGGGAGTTGCGGGTCCAGATGGCCCGGTACGGCAGACCACCAGACTCCAATCACGGTGAAGGGCGACGAGGAGGAGGAGGACAGCCACGGAGGTACGGCGGGCATGGACGTCGAAGCAGAAGGTAAGATAAGACCCCGCCTAGGTAGTTTAACAAGTTGTAGGTGTGTGTGGACACCGGTCTCTGTGGAAGCTTTGGTCTGTTCAGGGAGGCCTTGGCATAGTCCTCTGAACATGTGAACCAGCATGATCCACGTTACTATTCGGCACATATCATATACAGTACAGCATAGACACTTTCTCTTAGTAATTTGATTTGAGTACCTCTTGGAAGACAGTGTAGCTAATGCTAGCTAACTTTAATCACTTCTCCTATTCTCTCAAATCTATTTAATGTGTTTTCTTTTTTGCATGGTTGTGGCTTCACTCGCATGTACCTCTGCAGGTTAGATTTGCTCCAGTTTAGTTCCTTGTGTTCAGTTGTTTTCACCTTGTTGAATATAACTCAACCCACTGAATGAATTTAGTTTGTCCCCCAGCCCGAGACACAAAAGACGAAGCAAATCTCGCAGCAGAAGCCGCTCTCGTTCCCGAAGCCGATCCCGCAACAGCAGATCCAGGTCCCGGTCCGATTCCAGATCCAAGTCTCGCTCTCCCAGGAACAAGGACAAGAAGGCGAAGTCCCGTTCCAGATCAAGATCCAGGTCTCAGTCTAAGTCTAGATCCAGAAGCCATACCCCTTCTTCCAAAAGAGGATCCAGGTCTAGGTCTAAGAGCCAGCCCAAGTCAGCAGAGAACGGAGGTGAATCCCTGTAGAGCTCAGTGGATCAGCAGCAGGTGAGCTTTGACAAGAGATTTAAATGTCCGTTCACATGCTTGGTTACGAATCTTTTTTGGAAGTGTATCAGGGTGGTTTTAAGTTTTATCTTCTTTACCAGCAGATTAGCAGGTACTCAGTGGTTCAGGTTTTTTATATGCGCATAAAACCAACCGTCCAGGCACATTGGAATTCTTATTCAGAGCCCTGTCAGAGTCATAGTCACAGTATATAAAAAATAAAGCAATATAATAAATAAAATAATTCTAATATAACCAATAATATAAATTAAGCCAACACTAGTTCAACTCCCAACTGTTGCTTGTGAACCAAACAATTTTTTCTTTCTCCCCCTTGATCCCCAACAAGGTGTTTAAATTTACAATTCCAGAGTTTCCACAGTTTGATTGTAAAACAAATCTGGAATTCTCTCCTTCCCAAGATGCAGCATCCAGTTTGCTGATGTGGAGTTTGAACTAAGCTGAGGCAGTATGAGCAGTTAGAAGTTGTGTGGTGAGCTGCCTGCAGGCCGCCTGCTGCTGGTGAGGCTTTCTGTGGAGCAGGGTGGAGCCCTGTTGGGGTTTGTTATAGAGGTATGTCGGTCTATCCGCCATTAGAGGTTAACTGTCCTCCTCAGCCTGGAGCAGGGAACACTGATTCTTGAGAGGAACTGGTTTGGCCAACCTTTCTCCCTCGTCAGTCCCACATAGTTATCAATCAGTTCTATATTTAAAGTTTACCTTTATTGATGTATCCCATTAAACACGTCTGTTTTGACATCAGAAAGCTGTGATCCGTTAGGGTTGCGTCAATAATTCTATCTATATATTATATAATCTTTGTGGTGGGTCAGTCATTTTCACATTAAATTCAGATTCACAGTTCAGCCATACTAAACTGCTACCTGTACGTCACTGATAAGTCCAGCTAAAGGGCTCAGTTCTTGGTTTTCCTGATTCAGATATTTTAGTTAGTTCAACTAGTTTAGTTAGTTGACCAAGCATCGTGTTCTTGTTTTTACAGGGTGAAGACTGGATCGCATACAAGCATCGGTGTCTAGCCAGTTATTATTAAAGGTTATTATTATGTCTTCCATGGTTTTCTCTGTTTTACTAATTTGGCTATAGAAAGTGCTTTTTCCTTTTCAATGTTCTGTTGTGATTTTTTTTCCTTTTGTTATTTTTCATATACTCTTTCTGATTTCAAAAATCAGTTTTAATGTGGAGATAAATTTGTGGTCATACCTTAATGTCATTTGCATTAGTTTAGTTTACTTTTGTGGCCTGCACAATGATAGAATGCAGAGAAGCTGCTGAACAGATGTTCCTCTGATTTTAGCTTAAAATATTCCACCGTGCTGTTTCTCACATTATTCTGAACATAATTTTAGAATTTCATTCACTGTCTTTATCGTGAGGATTGAGCCATTCTCATGAAAGTCTGACTTACGGCCAAACTTGACCAGCTAACTCTAATCTCACTTGTCATACAGGGATGTGGCATCAACATGACTGGATTTAGGGCTTAATTTCCTATCAATACAACAAGCTGTTTATTATACCTGTCATGTCTTGAAGTATAGAAATAAAATTTAAGAAATGACATGATATAAGCTGCAGTAAATATTGAGGAATGATGCTTTTATTCACATTGGTTACATCTGTTTTTATATATATATATATGCTCACATATGTTAAATTTATTTCAAAAATGTGTAAAATATTTTTTTTAGAATTTAATTGCTACACTGGTTTGTGTCTTTATAGGCAAGAAGCTAGTTAAATTTAATCCTTGTGTTAACATAACACACTGTAAAATGAACTCGGGATGGAAACTGTAAAAAAAATTCAGATTTTTAGGGTGCAACTTTTCTCCTTAAATCTTTTAATTGAATTTTACAGGAAATAATCTACTGTACTTTAGACACTGTGCCTTGCTTTTCTTTTTGCATTCTAATGCCATTTTATTGTGCGCTAGGCGCAGTTGTGTAGCAGTTGAGTAAAGGTGGTGTGTTGCACTGCTGAGTGCTTGAATATATCCAGTATTATCCACAATGCTCCTGTGACTACCAGTGGTACATTTCCCAATCTGAACATTTGTATGATGAAATGTTTTTTTGCTAGTGATCATGTATTCAAAAATGGCTTTGATTAAATATCTGGTGTTTTATCTAGAACCGTCTCCTTTTATTACCCAGTTTATTTGATGCATACATACAAATATGTTCTGTGTATATACAATAAGACTTTAATAAATTGACAGTTGTAACAAAAAGCTTCAGCACTTTAATTTTGCAATGACATTTTGAAGAAACTCTTCAGGTTTTAGAGGTTGTTTTTCTGCTGGTAATTGTCCTGAAGTTTGGTTGTGATAGGTTAGATGAAGATTATTTAAACACAAAGTGACAGGTGGCAGAAAAAGAGATGACAGCAATAGTTTAAAGTCAAAGAAAAGTGTGAGAAGTAAAAACAGAGATAATATCCTTATGTGGTCACAGGTTGTGTTGTAGTAAACTTGGAGGTCAAACTAAACTGATTTGTTAGCTGAACCGTACATTCAGTTTCCAACACATTCAATTTTGTTTGTGAAATGTATTGTACTGGGTTATTATGTGTGCTGTTGCATTTCATTGAATTATACCGGCTGAAACTTTGGATAAAGTAAAGTAGACTACCTCTGTTGCCAAAAATGTATTGATATTTAGGATTTGCATAAACTGGCCTATTGTATGACCTTTATTCCAGGGGGTGGGATCAGGTACAGTGCGGACACTGTACCTCTCTGGCGTCCTTGTCATCAGACTGGTCTTCTTGCCTCAGGCGAGTCATATGACTCTGTTAGAGAAATAATTGTGCCACCTCAGTAATGTGTTTAACTGTAATTTAGCTTTTGTATCATTCAGAGAACTACACAAAAATGTTTTAATCTGAATCAGAAAGCCTTTATCATTGCACTCACTCTACTGTGCAAGCATACAAAAACAGGAGGTTTACAATGTATTTGCAAGGTCGTACAATATACAATATGAACATTAAAGATATA
>JAUMHF010000025.1:3752952-3763853 GCA_032359275.1 Microctenopoma steveboyesi
GCTATCAGTGACAGTCTCACTACTGCTGTTCTGATGCGGTTCAAATCGTGTTGGTCCTCTGGGGCCCCCCTTGGCCTTGGGGCCCTAGGCAATTGCCTGCTTTGCCTGTCCATACGCCTCTGACTGTGTATCTGGGTCTCCAGAGTCTGGACTTGTCCAACCCCACTATACAGTCCATGGTGGTCACACAAATAATTGATCATCACAACTATGATGTCAACTATTTGCAGCACCTCGAGGCAGCACCTTCTACAACAGCACCAACTCCTGGGTCACAGAAAGACTGCTTCTTCTAAATATTACTTTGTCCTCAAAGTGAGACACAAGAGGTCCAATGGCCCAAGCCCTGCTAAAAACTTGTATTGTTGGAGAGACCTCAGCAGCTGGCATGTGGCCGTGGATGGTCAGCCTACAGATGAACGGAAGTCATAGGTGTGGTGGGACTCTGGTGGCTGTGGATTAATCTGCCACTGAAACAGTATGTTTGTGAAGTGATTATTTAGATAGGTAATAAGTGGATTTTGAATTAAAAAAATAAGCATTTCTAATTCTGTGAATTGCTATGTTGTCTGTAATGTTTTGCTTCTGTGCCGGTACGTACGTAGCAAATCCACACACGTTTTAGTTTGGAATGATTCACAACAATAAGTAGTAGAGGACACCTTCTTCCAGTGCATCATTTCACCTCTTTAGATTAGACAGCAGTGATCTTGGTATGATTCAGATGTTCCACTTCTCACCACTTTTTTATGTTCCCATCTTTAGTGGGAGAAGTTCTGCAGGAGATCCAGACAACAGTGGTGGATTGTGGGAACTCATCGACAAGTGACAGCATTTGTACTGAAGCTTTTTACACTGAATCAGGTGACCGATTAGATATTTTTTTTGCTATAATAACTTTTTTTCTCTCTTTTTTAAACATTACAGCGTAGAAGTACAAAAAGGTCTAAAACATGTATTTCTAACATTGTTAGCTGTTTCTGCGCATGCCTTGTTGTGGCTTCATGTGTGTAATATTCATATTTTAAAAAATGACAATGAATAAACAAACTAAAGTAAAAAAAAGTGTGTTTCATAAAATGCCACACTATTCATTTAAAGTATAAAAAGTATTGACCATTAATAATGAAAAGCTAGTAGTTCTGTAGTTTCACAAAAAGATGTGACTGCAGAATCAGAACAGGGTTAAGGCTGCTTGTGTGTTTCAGGGGATTCTTGCGGTCCAGTTGTGTGTAAACTGGACAACTCTTGGTTCCAGGCAGCAGTGTTTAAAGTTTCAGTAAGCAGCTCCAACACTCAAACAAGAGCTGCTTCAATGATGGGCTTTACTAAGCTGAGCTACTTTAACAACTTCCTGGTTCAAATACTGGGGACATTTTTGTCCCCAGCCCCTAACACCACCTCCACCACTGTAACTACTAACATGACCACCAGATGGGGCTCTCCCACTCTTTCCCATCTTCTTACCCTATCTTCCCCACACCTCCTTTATTATCTAAATACTAGGGCTGGGCAAGTTCCCACATTATTGCATTATCACATAATTAAATCAACCAACAATTATTTTATTGTCAATGCAGTTTTATTATTATAATTGTTGTATATATAGTTATTTCACTGTCTATTTATTTATTTTATGAGCTGCGTTGCTGCATATCATGAAATTATTTTATCTATCACCATCAACCAAGTCACTGGTGGCTCTCCTTATAGTGGAACTGAATAAGTTGTTAATAGGTTGGTGAGAGACTTCTAATCTTGATATTAAATCAGGAGTGACTGATACGGAAAATGTATCAGCAAAACAGGAACTTATTGGATTTGTTGGAGTTTTCATACTTGTGATCTTTAAACAGCAGGAAATGTTATTGGCTTCTTTGATTTATGTGGCTAAATGCAGCTAGCCGTCAAACTCCTTATCACCCTGTCATTAGCAAAGCGAGTCGCTACCTCAGCTGCAACCCAGTGGAAAATGTCACAGAATAAGCACAAAACAGCCAAATCAGCCAATCCGTTATTTGCCATAAATATGCAAATTTGTAGAGACTGGTGCTTTATCTGGACTCTGAGAGTAACTTGTTTTTCTACATATTATTGCACTTCGTTCTTATAGCAGTACTTTTGAAATAAACGTGCACAATACACTACTTCTAAATTAATGATTCAATTCAAAAATTAATAATTTTTGAATTTTTAAATATGTCAGTATTCATTAATAATCAGAGAAACGTATGCAATTAATCACCATTAAATTTTTCTATTGCTGCTCAGCACTAGTGAATAGTGATTCACCTAGTTCAGTTCCTAAAATACAGTACACGCAGACGGAGCAACGCTCGTTCATTTGACTATTTAATCAAAGTAAAAAGTAGTATAATACAAAATATATCCTATTTTCTAAATTAAGCTTTTAAACTGCAAGTCGTGTACATCCACTTCACAAAGCTGTGCTGTGAGTATTAAAGATGCTGTTCCCAGTGTTTGAGTTTTAGGATTCTGCAACAAAAATGCTGTTTTAAGTCAAATGATGTGAATGTGAATAAAGTGAATGTTGGATTGGACAATATTACAATATATGCTGTGAGGTGATCGAGTTTGTCAAACAGTGCTGAGTATAGAACTAGCCTTTTAATACAGGGATGTGCAAACCTTTTTTAAGATGCCTATTGTCCCTCCTGACATATTTATCAGTAAAAGTTACATAAAAATGCAGTTTTATAACAATTAGATTTTTATTGTCACAATGATCTAAGCCACAAAGAATCAAACAAATAAAAAAATACAACTAATTCCACTTGGCTATGTGTCGGCGTGTAGTTGTCATGACTGGGATAAGAATCCAGAGCTCTAGTTTCAGAGAGCAGCTCCTTACCAAATGAGCTAATGGAGACAGTCTGCACCTTGTGTCACTGTGGTATTACAAAGGTGATGCCATCTGATGGCACATTTTCAGTGTTTTTCAATTAGAAAATGTAAAAAGAAGAAAGTGACGTAGTCATGTTGACACTCAGAGTCAGAACTCAGAGACAGAGTTAGTGCAACTCCACGGCTTTGTTTTACTTCATCCTTATCTCAAAGCAGAGACAGTTGCAGGACTCACAGGCAGGAGGCTGGCAGGTGCAGGCACAGTCCCACTGGTTACACTGTACAAAAACACGCAGAAGACCAAGAGTTTAGTAAAATCTACAGTGTTGTGTGCACATACTAAATTACAGTAAAACGTTCTCTGCCTTAGACACCAAAAAGCTGAGACTTTGACCTAATACACATTGGTTTTCATTATTCCTCTTATTATTATTGTTGTTGTTGTTGTTATTATGAAAAGGAAACTAAAGTACTAATTACTAAAGTAAATCAAAACTAAAAGTCTCCCTGTAGATAATGAAATGACAGCACTTTTAGAAAAGACATTAATTTCATATACATGGGATTTCATCTGGGGTACATGTGGTGAAAACTAGATAAGTGCAAAGGGTTTGGGTGTTACTTACAGTTGAAGAAGGGCACGAATTGCTCAGACATGAGCCCATGGTTGGTAGGCGACAGTCACACATCTGACCCAGTCTATAGCACTCGTCACATACAGAAACGTTTGAACAGCAGTTACTGCACTCTGAAGAACAGCGGTCCTGTGGGGGAGAAAAAACATTGACAATGAAAATATGGTTCCAGAAAGTCTGACGTATGAACTCACTGTTACAGTTACCTGTTTCCAGAGAACAGATTGAATTAATAAATAAAAGCACATTGGATTTTTTTTACACTTGGAACTTAGACAAACTTAATTATAGCATGTGCAATATATCCTGTTAATTCACAGTTAACCCCACCAATAAAACATTTAGTATGAAATATGTTTTACTGTATTTTTAAGATGAGCAATCTATAATGAACTAGACACTAAAGTCACATGTGTTTAATCCCTGGCGATGATTCATTTATTCTATGGCCTGCACATGCAACCAGATGGTTCAGTCATGCATGCAAAAGAACTTAAACAGCTTCAGACAACTTTTTTGTGCAAGTCACTAACATATTAGCAAGATTAGTGTTGTTCCGATCGATCGGCCACCGATTAGTATCGGATTTCCATGACAAGTGGTCGCTGTATTTCGATCCATGCCATTTATTGGCGATCTTAAAAGCAAATGAGCATATGAACAGTACCAACCTTAAGACAAAGTCGGATCAACAGCCCAATCCCCAGGATGATCATGTAACAACTTACAGTGATCATCAGCACTGCAGGGAGAGGGATGGCAAGCCCCCAGACAGGCAACACCTATGGGACAAAACCAAAAAATATATAACAGTGTCTAACTGAGTAGAGATGAGGAGATACTACATACAATGTATTTGGATGAAACTGTTCACTTACTTGCATTGTCTCTTTCTGAGAAGACATCTTCCACTGTCACAGGACTCACATCTCGGAGCTATCCGACAGCAAAAAAAAAGGATTTTATTAGGTTGTTACATATGATTTTTAAACAGAGCTTGCAGTAAATACCTTGAAGAACTGTGCCCGAGTACACTGAAGAATTCGTTACTTTACATTAGTTAGTTGTTAGTTACCTACATTAGTTTTTTTTTGTTTAACACAACTGAAATCATGCTTATATTATATTTGATGCCAAATATTCTGTACTAGTGCACTGTATGTAGCAAAAATATTCAAATATTAAACTAACTGCACTTCCTGAAAGAGGTTAATGCATTGGGAATACCTTCACCCATGTGCTGATGCAACTGTAGTTTTATTTAAATGCAATTTTTATGTATAACTTTTGATTGTAATGTGTTAGTATTATATTGGAAATCTTGTTGGAGAAAATCAAATGTTTTTAGCCTCAGCATTAATAATCTGCATCTTAAAAAGCAATTCCCACGAACAGCCACTTGCTTGCAAGTGAGGCAAAAATAAATAATAGTGGTACCTTCTTCTGTTTAAAATACTAGAACCACTTTCTAAACTATCTAACGTTTTAAAGGCTTGCAAGCTCTAGTTAATGTTAATAAATTATTTACTAGTGCTTTTTAGTTTAGAATTAAAACATAATAAAATGTAAAAAAAATTTTAAACACGTCGTCATGGATTTCTTGTTGTAAAGTTGTACCACAGTATAAGCATGATTAAAACCAGGATAAGCCACTACAGTGATGCTCATGTGGTGAGACTAAGTACACACAGATCATACATGTTGACAAAGAAAACTCCAGTTCACAAAGAGCGGAACAAAAACGTCACGGTGCCATTTCGTTTAACCGCCACAGCTAACACCAAGAACTCACCGTTCAGTGTTTTCATCGATTTGTCATAAGTATCGACACTGGTACATTTAACGTAATGTCACATTTTCTATCGTCAGTTGTACAAAAAAGTCAGTCTGCAATGTGGGTCTGAAAACAATTTAGGGTTAGCAGATTAGCATTAGGCAGTAGCTGCGTTACCATGGAGTCAGACGGATCCCTCGAAAGGACAAAATATATGCAGCAGGGCGTGTGCGAAACTGAAGAATGTCCTATGTAAACTACACTACATACTGGTAAAGTTATAATTCCTAGTAAGATAAACGTCTTTCAAGGTTTTAACCTAGCAAGGTTTACTCATACTAATATTAAGTACAGTAACCCATTTTGAAATTTTCTCCACTATGTTATGTGAAATATTTTTTTTTTATTCAGATGCATTTAATTGAAAGCTTAATTTGGTATTAAGATCCTGAAGTGACAATATAACAAACTGATGAATAGGAAAACATTTCCAAGATCTGAAAAACAATTCCAGTTGTTGGCCAGCTTTGCAATTTTCCCACAGCATAACCACCACCAGGCCATTGTAATGTTTGATCAATGTACACATTCAAAATATGGGAACTTTGAAACATGCAGATTGTGTGCACATGTATATACTCATATATATATACATATATTTACCCACCATACAAAAAAGACCCTGGACAGCCTTATTAACTGCAGACATTTTATTGAACCAAATGTGGATTTTGCAAAACTCTCTCCATCACAGTAGCACAGTGTGACCTGGCCATGGCTATTTTTTTTCCTGTATAATTTCAACATCACTACATTGTGATTTGTTTATAAATTATTGCATTATAGGAAATCAATATTTCAATTGTATGCAAGCACTGATTTGGTACCAAATTTGTTCTTGGACCAAAGCCAAAAGCTGGTCATGTGCCAGAGTAGGAAACTCAATTAAAGGCAAACATCCAGTTTGTCAGCTTGAAATCATACAAGTTAAGGGGAGCATGAGTAATTATTTTCCTACTCTGGAAGACCCAGCTGATCAAACCATGACATGACTCAGCCTTCCGCATCACAGGCCTCACTTTGGCCAAATTATACCAAAAGAATAACCACTTCATAATGCAAGAAAAAAAACCCTTAAAATGTTCCATTAAATTATAATATTTGGTGAAGGAAATGGTCACTACTTTAAACCACCTCTGCTCTGTAACCTGAGATCAGGCAGCTGGGCATGTAAACACCACCAGTGGGCTATACAAATGCAGACTGTAGAGGAAAGTCACTCACACTGGCGAATAGAAACTCTTCTGCAACAAATACAAAGCTAATTTCCATCTGCAGCCTTAGTTCTCTTAAATATACCCACTTTGACCCTTCCGTATACACAGCCCCCACCCATTCCCCATGACACCACTCTACTCCCAACATATGGAGACTCGTTTTATTGAAACACCTTGAAGTACAAAACAAAAGTTACACGAAACAATGCCTCATTGTTGCATAAGACAAAGAAAAAAAATTAAAAAGGAAAGAAACAATGGTGAAGATGGAGGAAGTGTGTGTGGGGGATCACCACTCATCCCTGATGTCATGTGGAGTTGCAGTGGTGTGACTTTGTGAGAGTGAGCCTGCCCCCTGGTGTTGTAAGGGGGTGGTGGTGTTACAGAGTCCCATGTTTGTCAGAGGTAATTCACGTTTTAGCTAGTAGGAGCTGGTGGGGCTGCAAGAGGGAAGAAAGGGGAGGAAGAGCAACAGCAGCACATTGGAGGGGGAGGGGGTATTTAATGGCCTTCCGAGGGAGATGGGGAGTGGGTTGAAGCAGCTTCTAAAAGCCGTGGACTTTGAGCTGCTCCTCCTTGGCCAGGTCAATCTGAAAGAACAAAAGAGCTAATCAATAAAACATGCTATTGACAAGTAAACTGCACCCCTCCCACAAGGGAAATTATTGTAACAAAACTTACTTCAATGAGGAACTGGCAGATATTCTTACGCTGATCTCCCTGAAGTTGGATCACTTCACCATACTCTGGGTGCTCAATCACTGTCCCATTGCAGGCAAACTTCTGTTAAGTTCAAGAATAGTCAGTGGTCAAAAGGGCCAAAAACAAGAATGTCTATTAATGAAGATGTGCATCAAATGTATTCAAAACTAATCTGTTATTAAGGGAATACCTTCTTGAAGGCCTTGACTAGCTTCTTCTTGTCATAATCGGCAGAGATGCCCTGGACAGTGGTGAGGGTCTTCCTGCCGTTCCGCTGTTGGATTCTTATGTGGATGTAGTCCTCAGTCCCAGCTGGGAGGCGGTCATCACCCTTAGTTGCATCAGCAAAGGGGTCTGTAGGAAAGATGAGGCAGAAATATTGTAACAATAAAAGCCTGATTATACTTAAATGCATGACAGCCAATCGGTTCTTTTATGTCTTCGTCTGACAGATCTTTTCGGAAGGCTCATATTTCAGATCAACTGCGCAAACGTAGAGGCTAAAAATACAGCTTAACAGCTTAGTTTAGTCTGACAATGCTAAGCTAGCTACCCCGCAACCTGCAAACGCGGTTGTATTGGCAATAACCCAACAGTCATGACAATTTTAATAAGTGTGGGACAATGTCTACTCGTATATACACACAAACACGAGAAAGCGAATTCCACCAACAGCAACTGTACGTCTCGATTGACGAAAACATATCTGAAGATTAGGTTAACGTGAACGCAGCAAAACGATGGCCTAATGGCGGCCACTTCAACGTTAGCAGAGGCCTGCTACCTAGTTGACTAAAGAAAAAATCGTCACAAAGTGTAGTTAGGCACAACTACTGAGTTACCGATAGCGATTTATGTGAAGCTGGTCACTTTGGGGAACAAACAAACCATAATTGTCAGAGTAGTAACAAAGCAAATTAAACCTCGCCGACAACTAGTCTTAACATTAGCCTGACATATCGGCGCCCTTCCCCCACTTGGCACCAGTTCAGTTTAATAAAATAACTTACCAAAAGTTTGGAGGTTCTGGATAGCGGACATACGATAAGATTTCCTTTCCTTTCGGATAACAACTTGGTTAACGAGCTGTTTGTCGGCTAACTGACTTTTTGTCTTCACTAAATTTCGCCTTTTCACGAGGACGAGGACACGGCTCGGCTCAGCTATAACAGCTCTCACAAAATGGAGACCTTCGCCTTCACAGTACTAGAAAACAACCCTTTATACTCCACCCTCGAAACCAACGTCATTGCGTCACTGACGTACGAACAGCACGTTCTCGCCGGCAGCCGCGCCTTATTATTTCTAAACTTTACAGGAAAAGTGAGGTCATCCTGTAAAAATGTGTCTACGCAGTACTATGTAATGTACTTTTATTATAATTAATAATAACAATAACAACCAAGTCAATATTTTATGGTTATTATTGTTACAGGGTTCGGCCCTATGTAAAGCGTAGTTACATTACATCTACATTTACATTTTTTCATTTATCAGTTTTCTCCAGCTTAAAATGTTGTCACACGACTAAAAAAAAGTCAACAATTGTTCAAAAATACCATGAATGGGTAACTTTGATTTGAAGATTCATGGAGGCTTCATCTGGATGGAGATAATAATATATTCTTTTTTGTTTGGACAGTTGCCAGCCTGTCTATGTCTGTGCTAGTACAGGGCTTCTGTGTCTTGTCTCACTCACGGGTTTTAAGACAACTGCTCTGCCCACTGTGTTATAATGTACATTTATCAACTTACATATTCTGTTACCATGACCACTATTATGCTGGCCAATATACTGCTTTGTGATCATAGGTCAATTACCATTTACCAAAGCAGTCATAGCATTGTAAAGGTTAAGCTCAAGAAAAGACTAGCAGCCTTAGCGTATATTTAAATAATTACCATAATCACATGTTGTGTTTTAACGTAAGATTCAAGATTCAAGAGGTTTATTTGTCACGTACACAGTTATACTCATACAACTTGCAGTGAAATGTGTCCCTGTCTCTCCAACTATATGACCATGCAGCAATAGGAAGGGCATAACAATAGTGCAAACAAGAAGAAAAAGAGAAATATACATCAGATGAATGTCTGTAAGGAGTGTACTTATATTTACAGTGGATATAGGATTTGCATCCTAAACAACAATTTTCATTCAGACAACATTTCAGATCCAAGGTTATATGGTTGTGCAAAATCATTGCTGTGTGGTGGTTGATGATGTGCAGACATCCTCGTGTATAGTGTCTGAATTTGGTGGCCGGGCTATTCAGAGTTGTGGAGCCTTATGGCCTGGGGGAAAAAACTCTTTCTGAGCCTCTCTGTCCTGGACATTATGCAGCGGAACTGTCTGCCTGAGTATGCTGAACAGATAGTGTGCAGGGTGTGAGGGGTCTCTTATTATTTTCCTCATTTTGAAGGTGCAGCATTTGTTGTAGATGTCTGCCAGGGGTGGCAGAGGAGATCTAACAGTCTTCAATTGCCTAGAATAGATCACCTTCTGCAAGGCTTTAATGTCTATTTGAGAGCAATTTCCGAACCATGCTGTAATGTTAGTGGTTAGGATGCTCTCAACAGCAGCTGAGTAGAATGATTTTAGGATCGCTGGGGCAACCAGGTGAGGTCCTCAGTGATGACAGCCCTGAGGTACTTGATGTTATCAACCCTCTTCACATCTATCTGGAGTGGTGACAAGGAGCAAAGCGTCTTCCTGCTGTAGTCCACCATCAGCCTCATGGTTTTTCCCACGTTTAGACGCAGGCCATTGGACCTACACCATGCCGACAGGTTGTCTACCTCTGCTAGGTAGTCTGTCTTGTCGCTGTTTGTGATGAGCCTGATTATCACTGTGTGGTCCGCAAACTTAACAATGGTGTAGGAGCCGTGTGTTGCGACGCAAGTCATAGGTGTAGAGTGTGTAGAGTAGTGGGCTTAGAACACACCCTTAAGGAGCCCCAGTGCTGAGAGTGATGGCCAAGTTCCCTTTGTTAAATCCTTGGACACACCAAGTGCCTTAGCTGCTTAAGAATGTTAAATGTTGACAGATCTAAAAAAAATGGCTTGTGGAACTCAGTGCAGATAACAACAACCTCCTTGAACAAGCCCTAGTATCCATCACATTGACACATGTAGTTAACTGCACTCCATGGCCAGTTGAACCAGATGCTAATGGATGGGACACATCCAGAATGGCTGACCGAAGGCAGAACAGTCCTGATACTGAAGAACTCCCAGAAGGGCTGGTCCCATTCAGCTATCAGCATTGTAGCGGCTAAGATGAGTAGGCACTTCTCAATACATGGTTGGGGCCTAGAAAGCTGCAAAACGCAGTTACACGACTGTAAGACCAGACCAGAACAACCTGAGCACCACCTGAATTGATTACTGGAATGCCTCCACATAGATCCTAGAATGCTTGGGACTGTGCAAGGCCAACAGGAGTGTAAGAGCCTACATCAAGTTGTGGAAAACAAAGGAGATGCCCTGTACTCACTGCTGTTCTGCATAGGCCTAAACCTCTTCAGCCAGATAATCAACAATACTATTGACTGTTGATGCCCCCCTGAGACAATCCAGCACATAAAAGCACAGTTGACGTGTACCTATGATGGAAATGTACATCTTGAACAATAGGCAGCTGCCAAA
>JAUMHF010000025.1:3769079-3782972 GCA_032359275.1 Microctenopoma steveboyesi
CAAACGTTCTCCATCTGAGGTTGCTCAGAAAAGTCAAGCCATTTCTTTCTTTTAATGAGTTTCAAGTAGCAATGCATGCTTTTATTAGCTCTAGACTTGGCTCAAAATGCTGCCGCTCATCATTTGACAAACAAGTAAATTTTAACACATAACTCTAGTCATGGCATCTCTCCACTCCAGTTTGTGACCGTACAATACTGAACCATATGTTTTCTGTGCAGATCTTCCATCTGAACCTGACATCGTCTACTCTTCACTGACGTAGAGCTTCAGACTTTCATAACAACCCAACAATGATATCCACCTGCTGAATGTAACTGGTCATCAGAGATCCTTTTACTTAAAACCAGTCGCACGAGAAAAAATTTGGCTGGAAAATTGTTCCTGTGAAACCTGCAGTTTATTTATTTTGTTATATTTTCATTTACACATGCCTATATATGTCTATTTAATCAAATCTAACAATAACTTTTTGCTGTTTTAACAATTATCTACTTCTACAACTGCAGTTAATGTTCCATTAATATTTTTGAGCAACGCTCTTGTTTTTGCAGCAGTGATCTTGTTTCTCTGTAAGAACAATACACTTTGCTGTCATTGGTCTTATTCTTGTGTTATTCTGTGGTTTTCACAAACATAGATGGAAACATTGACGTGTTCTGGTTTTGTTGTGGCTAACTGATTTCCATCTCTCTTCAGTGCAGAGAAAGCTCTATGAGTTCTGTCCACTTCCTGTTTTAGAGAAAACTTTCCACCCTGACTTGGTCTCTGCTCTCTCTCGTCTTTGCAGAAGTGGTTGAGACACTGATCAACTTAACACAATAAACCTGCTTCTACTTTTACCCCACTGACAGGTTGTTGTTTGCTCTATGCCTTTTTTTTCAAGCAGTCCGCAGCATTTCTGGCCAGCCAAAAACACACCTTTAACCCTGTTTGGCAACTTGAAACTCTTCACAGAAACAACTGTGGCACGTAAATAATGTTTTTATGTTTAACTGAAAAATATTAATGATTAAGTCTACTGATGTGCAAAGCTACTGATGGAACAGTAAACAACAACAATGGTTCTGAATAAAATACAAGACATCCTGCTGTATGAACATTTATGATCACCATAAAGGTGTCATAACAACTTGCAGTACCTTACAGTGTTTACTAGTAGTACTGTAATACAGGTGATACACAATAATAACACCATACTTGATAAACACTAGAGAATGCTCATTTTAAAAAGGAAACTAGATGACCGCATCTGCTTTTAAAACAACACTGTAGTATTTACCTACACGGTGTAAAAAACAAAGGAGCATGGTGAGAACCATCTCCATCTTCATATCACTCTACATCTTCACTAACTCCTGTGCATGTTTGAGTAATTCTTTTCTTGCAAATAGACCCAGAACACACATACAAAGCCGGAGAGAGTCAGCAGAGAGAGAGAGAGCTGGCCCGGCAGCAGCCCCTTTTCTAGTGATCTCTTACTTGTAATCTTGTTTAACAGCCAACAGGTTATTTTATGATTTTGTTCTCCCCTGTTCCTCTGTAGGAACCACAGTGTCACTGCATATTCATGAAAACAGCCTCTACATGGTGACATCTGCAGACCAAATCCTGCAACTACATTTGTGTAAATGAATCAAATTTGATACTGTAATGGACTCAAAGACTGGATCATAAAAGAGGCAGTCAGTACCACAAAGATACTTTAAACTACATTATATCTGATCTACATGACAGGCGTATAATTGTTTTCTCTACAGACTAACTTTGTGTGGCTGTGGTCTGTTCACTTCCTGTGATCAAGAGAGAGAGAGCGAAAGAGAACTGTTGACTTGGAAACATCAAGCTGCCCGCTGAGATAAGACTGGTCTTCTACGATATGCTGACAAGTACCGATAGATATCTCAGGACAGAGTTGGTGCAGAAATGACTGCACAGCATGCTGAAAAAATGTGGACAGGTCATTTAAACTGACTTTGATTACACATTAACTTTAAATGTGAACAAAGATTGTTAATGTTTAACTAGAAGGAGAAAAAAACTGGTGCATGTAGAAAAGTTGTTATGATACTAACTTGTAAAGGGGCCTGGTAGCTCCATGCAGAAGTTCGCAGGTTCCTCAGACCCCGTCTGACTCCTAGTCTATCCCCTAGCAGGTGTGTCCTTAGGCAGCGCAAGCTCCTTGTAAGTCGCTTTGGATAAAAGCATCTGCCAAGCGAAGTAAATATAAAGTTTATTAAGTTAATTGTAAGTTAACAGGCCAGAAAAACCTGAACAAACACAGAATAAAAAACAATTCAAATACAACAAACTGTGTAAAAAAACATTAGAAATGTTGGTATTTTTCATGGTAAAACAAATTCTTTACTGGATACTTTTTTAAACAGCATCTCTACTGATGCCGGTAGTCATGTATAAATGACGCAGTGAAACAAGCAAAATGTAGCTGATATGCACATGTATTCAAACACTGAAATGAGGGAATAATTAAGGATTATTCAGGAAAAACTCTTTTTAACCTTCTGTTCACTCATGTCAAACATTTTACTCCCAAAACATTTGAAATGCTCTTAATTAGAGGTTTTCCTCTCCCTGTGGCTGTGAGACTCTAAGACCTCAAATAATTATAAAAAGTGTACATCATTCATGATCTGATCCCATTTCATGTGTGGCGAAAAGTATGCTTTGCACTGGTCGGGCTTTTAAAACGTTAACGATCTCAACGGATGTTTGGAAAACACTGTGAAGCTCTGACTCCAGGCACCGGCTGGCGAGTGCTTCCCTGTGGATCATGCAGTGCAAAGAGTTCACACGGGGAGCCACCTCCAGCACGCAGGCTCTCAGGCTCTCAGGCTCTCAGGCCTTTTGTTGCTCTCTGCATAGCTCCAGCTCCGTCTGCGCACACAGACACGCAGCTTTCCCACCGAAGTCCCTCTTTCTGCATGTTGCTGTCCAGCTTGTTGAAGATGTCCCGTCCTGTGCACGTTCCCTTCATTGATGAACAAAACAACATATCCTTGTGCATTTTTCCTCCGTAGCCGTATCTCACAAAAGTCAGAAGCTGGGCAGCTCCTGACACATCCATGCACTCGTCCGTTTGCAGAGAAAACCTCTCGCTTTTCTTCACTCTGTCCACCAGCTGATCTTTAATATTGTTTGCCATGTCCCGAATGCGGCGCCCTATAGTGTCGTTTGAAAGAGGAATGGTCAGAAGAGTACCAGATATTTTTTCCCCGTGCATTGCTGTTGTCATTGCCAGTGCTGCTGGACGGATGAGGCTCTCAGCATTTGGGTGAGCTTTTTTATTCAGGCTCTCGTGCGCAATCACATCAGAGCAAATTACACATTGAGGGTATAGAGTGTTGTTTTTGCTCATGCATGTGAATCCGAACTTCAAAAAGTCAGGTTGATATTTACAAACCAGCAGGCTGTGGAGAGGATGAGAGCTGTTCTCCTAATGCTGAGCAGTTTAATGAGCATCCACCTCAACACCTGCTCTAAACGGGAGCCCCCAGGACAGATCCAGCCGTCCCGATCAGTCTGTTCAGTTTGTTGGTGTCTCAGGCTCTGATGCTGCTGCCCCAGCACACAGCAGCAAAGAACCATGGCAGAATGAAAGGACTTAAGATAGAAGTAAAGTCTTTTCTGTCCTTTCCTGTACACAGCTTCCGTTGTCCTGTATACAGTCCGTTGTCAAAGTGGGAGCTGCCAGGGGTATTTATCCTCCAACCTGGAGGTTACATTTGTGGCCACTAACCATCTTCCCTCAGATTAGTTGCATGCTGTTCTGTGGATGCAGAACGAAACGTTTCTACCTCAAGAAAGAATGACTGAACCTTCTGACCAGGTATTTGCACCTCTCCACCACTTCCACATCCTCTCCCAAAATGGAAACAGGGCTAAAACTGGTTCTGTTCCTCCTAAAGTCCACAACCATCTCCTTTGTCTTGGTAGCATTTAGGGTCAGGCGATTGTTCCCATATTATTCCACCAGGTCTCTGTCCTCTGCCTGCCTGTCCCTGCTAAAAACACACAACAGCTGAGTCGTCGAAGATCTTCCGCAGATGACAGGACTCCGTGTTGTACTGGGTGTCACAAGTGTACAGCATGAAGAGGAAAGGGGACAGGACAGTCCCCCTGAGGTGCTCCTGTGTTACGGATTACCTGGAGAGTGTCAGTGTACAGCCATTTTCAGATCTCTCCAGATATTTTTATTCAGATCATGTTCTAGATGATGCTGCCGCTACCACTTTCACTGTAGTTATGGTGTTGGCCAGATTATTAGCAATGCTTGGTATCCTCCGGACATGACAGAAATTCAAGCCAAAGAGTTTACATTTTGTTCCCTTTGGTCTAAAAGATACATTCCGATAATGGTTGGTATTGTTAATATTGATTCTTTGGATCAACCCACCCAACACTAGAAGACATTAGAAGGCAGGGAGGATGACATTTGGAGAACGACTAAACACTAAAAGATTTATTTCACCCATTGAAATGTAAAATCAAGCATCTGACCGTCATTTCTAACTGTGTGAAATGCTTTGATACACTGAACCATTTTGAACACAACTCTTTGTGTTGATTCAGTGGTTCAGAAAGCTTCAGTTTCTCCATCACAATCTGAAGCCAAACCAACTTACTGAGAACAGGAGGGAAGACAACACGATCATTCAGTTTCATTTATATAAGCACTAGGGGTGGAGCCAAACCCAGATGTTATTTGGAAAGGCACAAATAACATGTTTTTTACAAATACTTATTTCAAACAAATAGTTCTTGCTCAGGTTCTGTGTGGTTCTCTCTCTATATATATAGAGTGAGAGAAAGAGTGAGAGAGAGAGAGAGAGAGAGAGAGAAAACTGCCTTTAACAGATACTAATGAAACACATGAGATAAACAATCCTGCACAGTCTCATTCACACCTACGAACAATTTAGTATCACCAATCAACAGGTATGTCTTTGGATGGAGGGCGGAAGCCCAAGTGAAGTGTAGTAACTGACAGGACATCTAAGCTTTAGAGCTTTTAAACAAGCTTAAAGTTTGACTGATTGATTTGTTTCTCATGGATTAATTTAGATGGGTGTCATCTGTATAACAATTAAGAAAGAGTGTTTTCCAATGGAGACATGTATAAAGTGAAGAGAATACTGTTCTTTTGTAAACTATTTAGAGGAACATGAGCAGGTTCATATTCAGCTGAACTGTTTTTCTGAGAAACAGGAAACAGTAAGTATTTTTCACTTTTTCGCCAGCAGAGCGCAGCATAGCCTCAATCACTTCAGACTGCTGAAGTAATAGCCAATCCTAATATCACTCTCACGCTAACCAAATTCACTGATCTCGTCTTTATTTGAACAGTAAGAATTAGCCAGGTTTGACAGAAGGTTATTCAATAAACAAACAATAGTTATTTGACCATTGTTATCAGTAAACGTACCATTCACAATAATATGTATGTATAAACAAAATAATGCAGAAAACCCAACAGTCCCATTTGAGCAAGCACTATCAGTAAACATTTTAATGGAATAGGATTATAAAGTCCTATGAATTAATTATTTCTAATAAAAGCCTGTACCCAGAGCCCTATTAAAAAAGAAAGATATGTTCTTTTGAACAATTCTAAGAGAAAGACACAAGATACGTGTCCATTCAACAAGTGAATCTTTTCATTAGAATCATTAATCAGAAGGGGAACAAGAAAAATAACTACAGCAAGAAAAAAATGTTTCCGTGTTCATAAGAACTGGTCTGATTGACTGACAATGAAGCAAAGTGCAGCTTTATTTCTGAGTTTCACCTGAAATATTTTTGTGACTCCCTAACTAACAGAACTTTACTTTACAATCTGAACTCTTCAAACACATGAAGACTCCTCAGACATCAGGCGGGCAGGATAAGGCTGGGACATAGAGCAAAAAGTGACTGTCAAGGATTTTTAATTGTTATGATGTGCTGAAACCTGCTTTTTTAATAAATGACTAAATAAGAAATAATGTTTTTTTTTAGAATTTTTTTTACAATTTTCCAAACTAAACACATTTTCTAAACAGAATTTCACATATTTTAAAAAATCAAAAGTATGATATAAGTTTCCGTATTTGTCTCATTGTTTTATCAGTTAAGCATAGAGAGAAGAAGAAAAGGAATCCACTTTGTTTTCATTGATCCAATTCTGCATGTTCAGCGACATTTGTTCTCTGCATGTGACTCATCCTCCTTTGGGGGGGAGCAGTGAGCAGCCACAGGCGGCAAGAGACATAAAAACATTTTTAAAAAGGCAGCAGGTTTTGGTCACTGACGGTTTGATTGTTGTGAAGGTCTGAGGATCTACTTCAGTGAAGAGTAGAGCACTTCAGGTTCAGCGGGAAGATCTGAACAGAAAACATATATCAGTAAGGCATAGTATGCACGCTTTCTCATAGAAATAACAGTAATATGCTGGTGTAGTAAAGTACAACTATAGTGTTTATGATGTTTAGAAGGACAGACTGATTATTTCTTCTAGTAAAATAATAAAGAAAGGGTGCTCACAAATCAGGAAACCTGACAGATGAACATAAACTGAACTGTTGACATCCAAACATGCTCTCTTTACATAATCATGTCGCTGCTAGACCCGTACATTTCATCCTGTTTGCTCTGACTACTTGTCCATAGCTGACATCTCTTGTTCTCACTGCTGAGTAGAGTGCAGCTGGATCACACTCTGCAAAATAAAACATACCAGTTACTTAATTCCAAGGGTAAATATAGGTTTTATTTAAAGACCTATAACTGGGGTGAATATGTTTCCTGTTGGTCTGTTGTCCTGTTTTGTCTTTCCTACAAATGCATTGTGCAAGCAAACTGGTATTTGAAGGGTTAAAACATTAAAACAATATGAAGATTTTATACATAATACAAGAACTGATACTCTTTGGTTCCAAAAGTTTGTCTGTGTCCATCTTTGTACGTGAATAGTGACTTTGAAAGTGGCCAGGTGGCTAATAGTTTTACATATTGCATTGTTCATACCACCCAAGTAACTCTCTCTTCTTTTAATATGCCTTTCTCTAACGTATATCCCACATAAATTTAGTATCTATCATTTTAATGTGTCATATATGTTCAACATTTTCATAGAGGTATGAATTCTAATATGGGGTCAGACATCTTGATGGAACGTGCTAATAGCTCTTAAGCTCCCTAATAGCTCCCTTATTTTTTAAATGAAGCTTCATTAATATACAAGGACTCTGCACTGAAGGCTTATTAATGGCTATTTTTGGCAGCTCAGTGCTGATCACAGTCTGCAGTTGTGGTTTTGGTGCACTGAGGAGAAGTGTGCGTTGGTCACAGCCACATCCGTAGTGAAGCAGTCAAACTGTCTGTGAACAACTCTGCAAAACCAACAGAACCCCACCTTCAAAAAACAAGTTTCACACTTTCAGGCATTTGTTTTATAAAAACACTTACTTTTGGTGAATTACATTCAATTACTTTAACTGTTGGCAGACAAACAAGTTCACCTTATAGAAATTAGACATAACCTAATGCCATATTCTTTTCATTGTTCTGTAAACCTTCACTTTATCGTAATAACTCTGGTGCTTTATAGGTAAAAGTTTTAATCTGTGTCACAACAACGATTTGATTTACAAATAAAATCATAACTAATAGAGGGGAAAAAATAAAATCCTTCATTGAACATTTAGCTTTAACAAATGGATTATTATGCATCAGGGCTTTTGATTTATTTGTAAAACCTCATTCTTAGACTGTTTGTGCCAGATAGATCTAAAATATGTTTCACCTTTAGTTGCCATGTTTGTATTAAATCAGCTCAATCCGTCTCTGCTAACAGGTTATGTACCACTGGCCACAGCTGTAGTCAAACTTCTAGTCAAAAAAACTACTCTTGATCCAGGGTTTTAACCAAAGTTGTTCTACCCCTTAACCCCTAAATCATTGGACACCAACAGGTACAATGGACCATCAAATTACACAATAAGAACTTGCAAAAGTCACCAACAAGCTTCACAAAACGGACTTGTCACAAAGCCCACAGTCAGCCAACGCTTAGATCTTGAAGCGCTGCATTGATCACAACACATGATAATGGGCAAAGTTTCATCATCTTTTTAATGACGAGTCTTCTATAGATCCCTACGGAAACCAGAGACAGACACTCCACTGCACATTGGTTTAGAAATGTTTATAGTCTGTATTGTCATAACTTTGTAAATTAGTTGTCCAAGGTAAGCCTGTCCACAATGAAAATTATCTCGTCAAGAAGCAAGAAGCAGAAGCTTTACTTTGGACTTATCGACTTGACTTACCAGTTCTCTTTGGTTTGGTATCTCTGATGACTATTTCTCCATAAGTGATGTCCCCTGTTTCCACTGCTGAATAGTCTGCATCTGGATCACTCTCTGCAAAAATAAAAACATGCATGTCAATAGAGTACTTTCTTTGGCTGGTCCCTGTTCAGGGTCACCACGATTACTATAACTACTAATCACATCAAACCAACAATAAACATGTTCTTAATAATAGTATATCTAGATATATCAGACAAATACATGAGAATATAATGTGTATATGTAACATACATGTACAGAAATATGTGACCGCCTTTAGCTTGTTAAACGCTTGTTATATATTATATATATATATATTATTTTCCTTTCCTCATTTTTATTAACAGCTTTTCAGTTAAACATGAGCAGGTCCATATTCAGCTGAGGTACAAATGTAAAAACAAGCAAACAAAAAATAAACTGACCAATAAAAATCACATGAGTGAAGTGTCTCCTTTTAACAACCAACATTTGTCTAAATCTAATCTATCCATTTTGTAATTCCACATCTGAGATGGAAACACAAAATTAAGCTCCTAAACATGTTAACACGTTGCTGGTATAAATGTTTGATGTTTGATAGATGGTAAAGAGATTTTCACAAAAATAATCAAGCATAAACAGATCCTCACCTTTGCTCTGTTTGATTCGCTTCTGCCGGTGGTGTGATGTTTTCACTTCAGTATATTGGACTTCTTCTTCTAAATTACCAGCTGCAATAAGCCATAAATGACATATAATAGGTCATTGAAATAAAAATACGAAATTACATTTCAAATTAACATACAAAAAATAATGTATTTAGATAATGGCAAACTGAACAATAGTGTAAACATGTACTGGATCATCTGGATTTCCGTAAGTTGTTTGATTTGGTTTAAAACTACAGTCGAAATTTGAAAAAATTTGTCTCACTTTTTGGTTCTGTTTGACCATATTGTCTTGCCAGCAGAACCAGTAATCGCATCAGAACCAGAAAACAAACACATAAAACAAACAACATCACAACGAGAAAGGGGAGACGAAGAGGAGAGGAAGGTGTGGTGATGCAGTTTCCCTAAAATAAAACAATAACAATTGTAATAAATAAGTCATAAATAATAAAATCACTTAAATGAAAAATAAATAAATAAAACATCTACTTATTTTACTGTTTTACAGTATACATAGAATTCAACTGTATAAAAATTATTTCTGGATACACATTGAACTAGAAAACAAGTAAACTTCTTAAGAGTTAAATAAATACACTATTTAATTTGTAAATAGTGTATAATATATATGTTTTTAAATTCACAATGATCTGGTGTCCCCCTGAAATCAGCTCACAAACCATGAGGTGAAGAATGGCTGCTGTCCTCCTCACGGCAGAGACACTAACTCTCCAACAAACAGCTGAGATCTGCAGATGACCTGTAAAGGTTAAAATCAAACACTACTTATTTTTATTATTAACTATGATGATGTTTTTTCCTCTGAGTTGTTGAGTGTGTTGAAACATGATTATCTCTAAATGTCACACTAGTAGCATGGAGCTACTATTACTTTATGTATTTGTTTACCACCTTCCACCAAAAGGAGTCATTACTATATCCAGCCACGTGTCACACTTTTCAGATCTTACATAGTTCAATTAAAACAAATTCATTTTTCGTTTGGTTTTCATGTCATCAACAGATAGTAAAAGTACAGACAAACACACAAACAGATTCTTTACTTACAGATCAGACAGCGTTTCCTTTACTCTATGTCTGTTTGAAAGGTACAATTTTTTGTTTCTTTGCTTCTGAAAGCCCAACCCCTTGATTATGAATATGTGAGTGGTTCCTCTTTACTCGTCTGTTGGTCACAAAGTCTTTGTGATGCTTGATACTGATAGTTACTTTTTGTAATTGTACAAAAGTACATCTACGTACCGAGTTCTGGACTTCTAAGGCTAAATCCTTGTCTACATCTCGTGTTGTAATGGGCGATGGGAGAGCTGACCTGCAGCTGAACACTGCTGCACAGATCACTCTGTAGGACTTTGTGATCCTAAACGAATCTGTTACCAAACCATGACTTAATATGCTGTCCGGAATTCTGTCCCACTTCCTGCTCTAGGCTTTTATTTTGTTAACTTCCTCCTGTTCTCCTGGGGCTGGTAATGTGGAAGCCAAGTTTAATTGAAGTTCTTACTATACGTTGTTGTATTCTAACATAGTCTCATGTTACTGTAATGCTGTGGTTCCAGAACCACTTCTGTACCGGACCTGCCTTCAGTCAAAGAAACACCCAGATTATTGTTTGCCTGGTTTTCTGATCTTGGCCTTTCCATAGTCCAGGAACGTGTTTCAGCAACCTCTCAAACCCCTTCAGAACCAATTTTAAAGCAACAGGCCAGTAGTCATTTAGGCATGAGGGCTTGTTCTTGGGGATCGGGATGATGGTGGACCTCTCGAAGCACGTGGGAATCACAAACTGAGCCAGGGAAAGATTGTGGCAAACACACCTGACCTTTTCTTGGTGTTTACCCGACCCAGTGAATGTCGTTCTATGAGATGGTGTGTTCCTTGCTGGTGCCCATTGTCTGTCGGCAAGCTGTAGGTACATACATTTACCTGTCTGACCTCAGGCTTCAGAACTTTTCGATTTTTAAAGCTTCAGTCCATGTATGAACAGCGACATCAGGCAGACCACAAAGACTGCGGGCGGGACCTTGACTGTCTTGACTTGACTTTCTATCACTCTCATCCCTGGTGCTTCTCAAGGGTGTGTCCTGAGTCCACTGCTGTACACACTCTACACCTATGACTGCATCGTTTCCCACAGCTCCAACACTATTGTTAAGTTTGTGGACGAAACATGGATAATACGGCTCATCACAATCAACGACGAGATAGCCTACGTAGCAGAGGTAAACAACCTGTCTGCATGGTGTAGGTCCAACGGTCTGGTATCAGTAAAACTACGGAGCTGACACTGGACTACAGCAGGACAGAGCTCTGGTCACGAAAGTGAGGATGAGACTGTACCATCTGAGGCAGCAGAAGATTTAGAGTTGCCCCAGCGATCCTAAAATCATTCTACTCAGCTTCTGTTGAGAGCATCCTAACCACTAACATCACAGCATGGTTCGGAAATTGCTCTCAAATAGACATCAAAGCCCTGCAGAGCGTGATCAAGGCAGCTGAACACTGTGTCAGATCTCCTCTGCCCCCTCTGACAGACATCTACAGGAAACGCTGCACCTCCAAAACAAGGAAAATAACAAGAGACCCCTCACACCCCGCACACTATCTGTTCAGCATGCTGAACTGCATGGAGACGACATATGATCATTTTATTCTGTGGTATGAGATTAAAGTCATCCCCAAACATTTAAACACCCTTTTACGCTTTTAATCTTCATCTGTCCAAACAATTTAAAGTGATAATGTTAGATGTTATACAGGCTTCCCCAACTAATGAAACTCTGTCAAACCGCTGAACTGCGCTCTGAAGCATTGATGACGTCCAAACCTTCAAACTTCAATGGTCACATGATAGCAGTATTTTCATACAAGCTGTATGAAAACTAAATGAAATCCCTAAAAAGTACAGAGTCAGAATGGCATCTGCACATCTTGGTAAAGTTTAATGTTATAGCCGTGATATAGAGAAATACCTCTTCTCACTGTTTGATGTTTGAGGTTTGTTTAATGTGGTTTGTGTGCAACTGATCTTTTGTTCTCACTGCCGATCAGACTCAGCATCACCCCCTATACAACAATGAGTAGGTCCACATTCAGGGGTGTTTTTCAGAAAAAACAGGAAACTGGGCAACCACAGAGCTGTTAAAGTCAGTTATCAGACTGACCACATTGGAACAAAACATACAGCAAACACATATCATCAACTAGAATAGATTTGAGTGTGAAACTATACAACAAAAAAGGTTCAATTTTATCTGATCAAACCTCTAACTGTAACATAGTATGAAATGTGAAGATGTACATCTTACACTATGATGTACAAAGGTAAAATATTAAAAATAATAATTTCTAAACTTTTACCTTAACTTAATTCATATTTTATTTACATTTTTATTATTAAACTAAACTTTAGTGGCATCAAGTGAGTAAAATGTGTTCACAAATTTCAATGTTCTCAGCTTCACTGAAATAATATTTTCTCAAGACTTGAGAATGTCCTCTGGAATGGAAGGGTGAAACGTTGTCATGAAACCAAACAAGTGCAATTGCTTTGGATTAAACCTTTTTGAGATAACCAAGTCTCTCAGTCCTGGACATGATGCTTCTAGTGATGGGTTGCTTGCAAACGAGCCGGCTCTAGGAGGCGATGCTTTGTAGAGAACCAGAAGAGACGATTCCTGTTGAGTTAGATCCGAATCCTCACCTGCGCTTCTAAGAATCTATGCAAGCAGGGGCGGGACTTTATTTTGATGGGTACGCTATGGACAATCACATGCATAAACAGACTAGGATGATACCATTATGTGAAAGAACAAACAAACAATTCTTGGGGATGACACGCACTGTAAGTCAGCCTATTTCTCAACGGGGGCGGCATTCGAAAGATGCGTAGGGTCTTTACTTCAGTTTAATATGAATACACTACTTTTATTTGGTGAGTGTGTCACTCTGACCAGCTAGCAGCTAATTCTGTACAGCGCTGCCTCTGAATGATCTCAATAGCAACTTCTATCAACAAGTCACAGCCAGCTCTGCCAAACTAAATGGCAGAAAACAAGAAGAAATGTAGGCAGTATAATGAGCATACCTTGGGTATGGATTTATTCCCTCACTCACCAATGTACAGCTCCCGATGTGCCTGCTTTGCGTTCGGGTTTTTTCTCATGAAGCCATTAAACTGTCTCGTTTGAAACAACATCTGGCAAAAATGCCTCCCGAATAGGCATCCAAAGGTCTGGGCTAACTCCAAGTCCTGAAGAAACATCACTCCAAGCAGTCAGTTACCGTTCTCTTCACCAAAAGGGTAATGGGTTAGTGGCGTCCTATAACATTTTTCTTCTGATGCAAAGTCTGGGTTGCCATTCACAGTGGGGAAGAAGCTGGTTGTCCCAGCAGTAAGAGAAGTCATTTCTACTGTCATGGAGCGAGACTCTTTACCAGTAGTAAAGATCATCCCTCTCAGCAATGACAATGTGGCATGGAGGGTTAAAGAGATGGCAGGTACCGTGGTTTTGTGACTTTGTTGAAAGGGCGTGTGCCACAAGTGCTGACAGTGCACTGTGTACTACACCATCATAACCTAGTTACTCAAATCTATCCTAGTCGCGTCACTCCACCCGTTGCTTAATGTAGCAGACAAAGCCATTAATAAAATTAAAGCCCAAGCGCTTAATGACTGTCTTTTTGGGGAGCTGTGTAGTGAGAGTGATGAGGCTTTTGAGCGGCTTCTGCTCCACACCGAAGTTTGCTGGCTCTCTAAGTGGGAACTGTCTGACAAGACTATGTCAGTTGTTCACCACTGCCCTGGAGTTTCTCCAAGTTGGGGACACAGAATGAAAATAAATGCTGTGGTCCTGTCGCTGTGACATCTT
>JAUMHF010000025.1:3801184-3812975 GCA_032359275.1 Microctenopoma steveboyesi
AGGAAGAGTTTATTTTCTCAAATTTAAAAGGTAAATATCTAGAAGCTTGTAGGACGACTTGAAGAATAATCTTCCTGTGACGTCAGCAAACATAGTTGAGTTGAGTTTAAATATTTTATGTTAAACATAAATTACTAATTACTTTTTACTAAATTTGTGTCTATTTAGCTGGAGTTTTGCCAGTGAACCTGATGGAGGTGGAGATGCCAATTGTGGGCAACAGACAGTGTAAGTGTGACTATAGAGTGGGACGGATTACAGACAACATGATGTGTGCTGGGTTAAGTGCAGGTTCAGCAGGTGAGCAGGTAATGATGGGAACTAGGGTTCGCTAAGTTAATCATTGCATCACTTGGTTCATTAAGAAGCTGAATATGCAGAATGAATGTTGATGGTTGCTGAGGTCTGAATGGACTGAGCAGTGGCAGTGAGTCACCAGTAGGTGGCAGCATGTCATCATTATTGGAGCTTCCATGGTCTGGTTTTTAAGACAAAATGAAATAACCTGCAGTCTACTCAATCCTAATTGTTAAGCTTGGCATGTTTGAGTGATTGTACTCTACAGATTCATTTTGCCTTCATAATTCAGACTATATGCTCATGTTATTGTTATGTATGTTTTATGATTTTGCTGAGTTTGTAAAGGTACATTTTTTTCAGTGGGGTTGGTAATTCCATTTTGGTTCATGTCAGAGTATAATGAAAAAGAAACAATAAATGTTCAACAGAACAGATGTATAGACAACGATTAGAAAGTCAATGAGGCTTTTGTTCTCATGCTTCTGACACCTTTTCGTGGTAGCACTAAAACCATCTGATGAAACCGAAAAAAGCTCAAGTTTGCAAAGTGGAAACTTTTTTTCTCTCTTAAGAAGGCATCAGGCCTGCATGTGGGTGTGTATGTTCCACCATCCACTGGCAGGACATTCTTACCAGTTACTTCCTCCTCAGCGGTCAAGTGAAAGCAGATAGAGAGAGAATCGAGAGAACAAGTGACTTAACTCTCTGAAAGCACCAAACATCTAATACATCTAATCAAAAAGTATTTCCAGCTCCTGCTTTACAAAGTAAAAGCCTTGCTGAGCTTAGTAAACCTTTCATTACTGACATCCACAACAAAAACGGACTGAAATATTTATGTCTAAGGTCAAGTGGAAGCAATATTCTATTAGAATTAGACCAGACCCATCAAGGACTTCTTTGTCAGGAAAGCAAAGGTGATGAAATGACTTTCTAAAATATCCTACTTTTATTCTTTTAAATCTAAAACCTTACAACGAAAAGTGCCTTGAGATGACTTATTTTGTGATTTGGCACTAAGTAAAGTTTTAAAAACAGATCTAGTTAATGAATAAAGATTCAGCTAGGGATGCACGATGGAAACATTTGTCACATACATTGTGTACAACACACAGTGAAATGTGTTCTTCTGCACATAACCCTAACCCCCCGGGGGGAGCAGTGGGCAGCTACAGGCCGCGCCCGGGTAGCTTGCGCTGGGTGTCTTACTCAAGGACACACCCGGTGTGGGTGATGGGTTGGGTGTCACGGCTTTGTAAAATGCCTTTACCCACTGAACTTCCAGGCCTATTTGCTTAATATGTTACACCACTTTATGCACTCAAGCTTAAATCAGCTGGCTCCCAAAAAAAAATGTTTCTGAACAAAAAACTGATTTGTTTCAAGGCATCATAAGACAAAGAAGGTTCAATACATAACAATGCTATTTTTATGTAGTTACTAGTGACAGGTGCATTTGTAAAAACATTTCCTTCTGAAAAGGCAGGCGTGGAATAGAACTGTATGAAATGAGGAAGCGCGCGTGTGTGTGTGTGTTGGGGGATGTAAATATATAAAGGAACAGATCAGACGATATTAAGTTTAAGTCATGGCTGTCTACACAGTGATCTCTGCAGCATCTCTGCTGATTCTCCTGACTCAAGGTAAGAACAACCCTCACTAACGGCTCCTCAAGTCTAAATGAAGCTGGGAAGTTTCTTGTCTGTTGAGTGGTTTCATATCAGATCATATGGGCTAGTTTAAATAAAACGATAAAACAATAGTGTACACATAGAAATCTCTAGGCAGATGCATTACTAAAAGTAATAATAGATATTAAATGATAATAAAAGAAGGGAATTTTGGACCCTTGTTTCTCACAGAACTGAACAAAGTCCACATTTGGGGGCGACCAGCCTGAGCCCACATCGTTAGAAATGTTAAATGACCTGAAGAGATCTGTTCACAGCAGACGTCCTGATTATAAAGCTGAATCGGCTCTGTGAGAAAATTTGTAACTTTGGTGAAGATCAGATCATATTTTACCACAAAGATGTCCGTTGTTAATGGAAACTTTAAACATTTGAACAGATTTTTAACATGTTAGTTTAAGGGGTCTGAAACTTAATTTACCAGGGGGCCGCTGGAGGGACAGTCTGGGTGAGGCTGGGCCGCATCAGGATTTCCACAAGAAAAGCGCTGATAAAACATTCCAATGCTCTTAAATATCTTTATTTTTAACACAAAATGTTAAATTAAATAAATAATTTAATAAATTAATAAAAAAAAAACATCAATCAGTAATAAATAAAAAATAATAATGATCCTACCGCAGATACAGACGACTGAAGAAACCACATATTGACTGGCTGACTAGAGAAAACTAATTATTTTTATTCAAATGTCTGTATAAACAGTTCTTTAACCTTTAACTTTCTGAACATGAATGGAACATTAAACATGAACTGTTCTGAAAATGGCTTCTCTTGCCTGATTCTTGCTGCTACAGACCTGGCAGCGATTCTTCTCACAGAGCCGAGCCACATTTGGCTTGAGGGAGGAAGCAGTGGAGACACTCAGTAGGGCTTGAAGATGCTCATCAGTAAGTCTGGACCTGTACTTTGAAGGCCGACAGATGTCCCGCCCTGTAGCGCCATAGAACCTCACCCTGATTGGTTGATTCAGCTCCACACACAACCAGTGTCATTCATATCAATCTTGCGGGCCGCACTAACATTAACCTTTCATATTAAGACAGGGGCCCCCTAGTCTAAGACCCCTGGCTTAGTGTATACTCTCAGTGTGCTGGGTTTTGGGTGAAACCTGCCATTCATTGTGAGGATCTTCCTTGTCTTGATGTCAGTGGCTTCCATCTCCTCCTTTGGCCAGCTTATAATGCCAGCATGGTGTCTGATTAATGGCAGGGCGTAGCTATTAATTGCCCAAAACTTGTTCTTCCCGTTCAGTTGACTTCTCAGGACTTGCCTTACTCGTTGCAGGTATTTGGTGGTTGCTGCTTTACTTGCAGCCTCTTCAAGGTTCCCATTTGCGTCCAAGGTATTTGTAGCAACCCTCAATGACTGCGATGTTGCCCTTTGGAAGTAGGATCCCCTCAGTTCTGACTACTTTCTCCCTCTTTGTAATCATTTGACTACACTTATCCAGCCCGAATGACATTTTGATGTTACTGCTGTAGATGCTAGTGGTGTGGAACAGTGAATTGATGTCTTGTTCACGTTTTGCATACAGCTTGATGTCAGTCATGTAGAGGAGGTGGCTGATGTTTGCCCCATTCTGTTGTCGGTATCCGTAACCAGTCTTCTGAAGGGGTTTAGGCCTATGCAGAACAGCAGTGGGACAGGCCATCTCCTTGGTAAACCCTGCGCTAATGGTAACCTGTTTAATCGGCTTGAAGTTGGCCTCTACAGTTGTCTTCCACGGCCCCATTTAATTCCCGATGAAGGCTCTTAGTGTCCCGTTGATCTTGTATAGTTCCAAGCATTCCAGGATTTGTGTGTGAGGCTTGGTAAAGTCACACTGTATGAGCTTCACAACTTTTCTGATGCAAGCTTCAAAGGGTATGGTGCATGTTCATGCCGTGCACATAGAAACACTTCACGACTTGACAACAGATGCATTCATGAATGCACTGCGGTCATTTATAGCTCTTCGAGGACCTGTGCGCCAGTTAAGATGCAATAGAGGAACAAACTTTATTGGTGCAAAAAAAGGAGCTTTCTGAGTTGCTCAAAGGAATAGATGAAGACCGTAAAAGAGCTCTTGGTTGTGAATTTGTTTTGACTGCTCCATCAGCTAGCCACATGAGTGGAGGCTGGGAGCACCAGATTCGAACAATCCGAAGCAACCTGACAGCTATGCTCGACAAGTCCGCCAGCAGACTTGACACCACAACTCTAAGAACATTTCTCTATGAAACAATGGCCATATTACAGCAGGCCACTAAGTGTTGAGCATCTTCATGATCCTACTGGTCCAGAACCCCTCAGTCCTAACCATATTTGTTGTGGAAAAAACATAATTGCAAAAGCATAATTGATTAGGGTGGGAGATGAAACAAAACCCATTATCCAATCTGTCTTTTTTCTAAGTTTATTTCCTTGAAAACAAATGGCAACAGTCGTGCAGAGTGCCGGAACACACTGCAGAGTGAAAAAGGCCACATAGATATGGTGAAAAAAACATTTATAGTCCTGCATACAAGTGGGAGGATGTGACCCTGAAACAGTGCAGGGACAGAGAGACAGTCAGTCTGGGCTCCACTGAAATCTATCTACGTGGAACCTACTATCTTTGACATGGCAACAGAACACAACATGGCACAAGTACATTGGTCAAGATAAATGGAAAGGACAAAGCATATGAATAACTATGATAATGAGGTAGAAAACATTATTCATAGAACATCAAGGTTTTCATCATACCTCATAGTGTCTAAATAATAAATTTCCATCACATATTCTCTTGTAATTCTGCCACCTCCTGGACAGTTCTGCAAAGGAGACCTCTATCTGCCCAAAAGATGAAGAAGAGTACAGTTCTTCAGTTTTTTTTATAATTTTCTTTGAGAAAAATCTCTCGTTTAAGTCGATGAGTGATTTTGGTGGGAGTGTAACAGCTGTTAAGCAACCCTGAGCTCATGACGTTGATGGTTGATTTGTTTTTTATGAATGTAATTTACAAAGATGTCATAATTTAAAATGTGTGTGTAGAGAGTGAATGTGTTATAGTTTTGTTTTTGTTATTGTTGGAGTGTTAGTTTCTGGATGCTGGCATCTTGCGAGAGCACCTTAGGAGTGAGCATGGGAGATCTCGATCATGGACTGCAGGTGAGCGAACATCTCTGACGAGGCTCTGCTATGCTAGGCTGGGGTTAAAAAAGGGTGACACAAGACTTAAGACCTCTTTTCAGGGTAAGAGGCCAACAAGGTATTTGTTATTTAAGAAATGTTTTTGTTTTATGTTGGGACTAAATGTGTTTGTACTGTAAACTACTAATATGTTGTACTGTTCACTTATATATATATATATATATATACAGTTCTCATGGCGTGAGACTCATGGAGTAATAGCGTACGGGATGGTTAAGGAGAGAATGCCCAAGCAATAAACGCCCGTTTAAAGAAACCGACCTGTGTCTTACGCCACGTTAACCATACAATAAATGTTGGATTGTTATGTTACTGTCTTTACCCCCAACGAGCTGGGGGTTAACATTAATATAAACAGTCTTTATCAGTCCGAGTCAAATCATTAGAGATTTTAGTCTCTAATGACTCAAGTAGCACTTGGAAGAAAGCATGAGTGGTTTGAGTGTTGGAGCAGCAGCATAAACATACAGGATTCTGTACACAGTTTACTAAGACGTTCAACGGGAGATTTTGTGAGACAAGCTTTTATTGTTATGTCCTCTATGCCTTTTAAAATAAAAACATGTTATTAAAAGGATTTTGCCCCCCCGAGTAATAATTGTTTCAATTATGACAAATAGTTCCCCAAACAACTTTAAACACCAGAAACTGAAACCAAAGTTAGGATACATGTTAAATTTCTGTCCTGAGAGGCCGATATCATTCCTCCATTCAAAGACCTAAGATACAACAACATGAGCTGATACAACAGAACTTAAATAAGTGAATTTTAGTGAAATATTTGAGTGTCACAAGAAAAGGCTCCAGTAGGTTTGACTCCTCCCGGGATGCCTGATTTAATCAGGGTCTATTATCTGCCTAATTACATTAATTTTGTGAAGTGACATCATGTAAATGTTTTTAAAGTTTGATGGTCTCTATGCAAAAATATGGAGACACATGAAGAGGACAAGAAGATGGAGGAAAATAAAAGGGTGGTGTGTGGAGGTGCCTGCTGTGGTGGTTATTATAGTGGCAGCCGTGGTGGTGTTAATGCTGCTAGTGGTGTTGCTGGGGGAGACTGGAGTCAAGAGTTCCCCCAGTATCTGAGTGAGGAAGCTGTAAAACTGGCTCATTTTGGTGAAGACCATCGGTGAAAGGACTCGTGTTTGAGTGGTGGTTGAGTTGTTTGCATCTGTTAACACTGCTGCCTGGAACCAAGAGCTGCCCTGTTTACACATAATGGGACCACCATAATCCCCCTGAAACAAAAGACAGATGGTGAAGAAATAAACCTGTCCCACATCTCTGTCAGATGCAGATGGGAGGCAAGAGGTGGGTTCATGTCAAATTTACAATAATCTACTTCACTTGGCAGAAGCTTTGGCAACTTAGAAGAAAAAGAAATAAGCATTTACTGTTCGATTTCTGAGTCTGAGTTGCTACAAACTAAGAGCCCTGGTAAGACCCAACTTATCAAGAACAAAAACATGCAAGAAAAAATATTAATCATCGAACTAGAAAGAGAGTGAACAATATGCGAATAGTTATTTTCTTTAAAAAAAATGTTTCTAGGGACACCTGAACACAGAGCCTGGCAGGACCAGGAATCGAACTGCTCACCCTTTGGTTTGAAGACGATTGCTCTACTGATCGTTGTGATCACGCCACCCTGTAACAAGGCACTGCTGGTATTTGAACCCAGCATCTCCTGTTTACTAGACAGGCACTATGACCAGTTAAGCTACAGTGCTAGTTTATTAATAATGGTTATATGACTTTATATGAACTTATATGAACAAATAAATGTGTAATAAATGTGTTATATATATAATACAAAAATGCAATAAACTAATTGTGTGTAGTAATTATGTAAATAATAATTTTAATAATAAATATGAATAATATTAAATAACCTTATCCAGTGTAAAAAATCCTGTACAAATGCTGTTACTTGATATGTTCCCACAATCCACCACAGTTGTCTGGTTCTCCTGCAGAGCTCCCACCACTAAAGTTAAAAACATAACAAAATTATGAGAAGTGAAACATCTGGATCAAACCCACATCACTACTGACTACACCCTGTTCAATCTAAAGAGTGATGCAGAGTGTCAGCATTGATGTGTCTGTGTTCAGGACTCACCCCCTCCTCGTCCAGTGCTCCAGCCAGCAGCCCAACATGTTGTTCCCAGAGTGAAGGTTTGTCCGTTGTCCAGGCAGATGGGTTGGATGTAGTTGGACAGGGTGGGTGGAGATGCCAGACGTAGCACCGCTACATTAGACCCAGTCAGGTTACTCAGAGTGATGTTTGTCACAGTAAGCGTCACCTCAAAGGGGTTGGAGCCATTCTGGTTCAAACGACCCAACACTGCGGTCCAGTCAGAGGGGTTGGATGAACTGAGAGAGAAAAGTATTAAACTATGATACGTACAAATACTCAATTCATTTAATACAAATAGATTTGTGGTGCAGCAGTACTATCAAGCTAGTGTTACATTCAAAGAGTATCACCTTGAAAAGCAGCTGGCGTCACTCAGCACAGAGTCCACAGACACCAGAGTCCCACCACACACGTGACTACTGTCCCTCTGCAGGCTCACCATCCACGGCCACACGCCAGCTGCTGAAGATCCTCCAAGAATACGAGTATTTAACAGGGCTTGGCCACAAACCACAGCTGGAAAGAATTTGAGACAATGAAAATTACTTGTATTTATTTTTAGTTTGTCCCACTTTAGTGATTTAGTTCATCGAAAAATATCTGTTACACAAAGAGAACATGGGTACAATAAAAAAAGATACATTTATTAGGAAAAAAAACTCTCAATGTGAAAAAGTAATTGCGTACAAAACCTATAACTGCTTGATGTTATGGTGAATGTGAGAAGAACATTTGTGTTGTGTCTGATCATTCTATAATGATCAGAATCATTTAAAAATGACAAAAAAGACAAAAGGAGATGTGTAATTATAATGCTTTATGAATTACAGTTTGTGGTACAATGTGACAGGAACTCACGTTTTGGTGAAGTGGTGGTGACTGAAGTGGTGGTGGGTGAAGTGGTGGTGGTTGGAGTGGGTGAGGTGGTGGTGGTTGGGGTTGTGTTGGGTGAAGTGTTGTTGGTGGGTGAAGTGGTGGCAGTTGAAGTGGCGGTGGGTTTAGTGGTGGTGGTTGGTGTGGTTGTGGGTGAAGTGGTGGTGGTGATTGAAGTTGTCGTTGGAGTGGTGGTGGTTGAAGCGGTAGTGGGTGTATTGGTGGTGGTGGTTGAAGTAATGGGGGTTGGAGTGGTGATTATAGTGGTGGTTGGAGTGGTGGTTAAAGTGGTGGTTGGAGTGGTGGTTAAAGTGGTGGTTGGAGTGGTGTTTGAAGCGGTGGTGACTGAAGTCATGGTGGGTGAAGTGGTGGTGGGTGAAGCGGTGGTAGGTGAAGTGTTGGTGGTTGAAGTGGTGGTAACTGAGGTGGTGGTGGGTGTACTGGTGGTGGGTGAAGTGGTTGAAGTAATGGTGGTTGGAGTGGTGGTTAAAGTGATGGTTGGAGTGGTGGTTGAAGTAATGCTGGTTGGAGTGGTGGTTGAAGAGGTGGTGGTGGTGGTTAAAGTGGTGTTGACTGAAGTGATGGTGGGTGAAGTGGTGGTAACTGAAGTGGTGGTGGTAATTAAAGTAGTGGTTGGAGTGGTGGTTAGTGTGGTGGTGGGTGAAGTGGTGGTGGTGATTGAAAGAGTGGTGGTTGAAGTGGTAGTGGGTGAATTGGTGGTAACTGAGGTGGTGGCGGTTGAAGTGGTGGTGGGTGGAGTGGTGGTGGTAATTGAAGTAGTGGTTGGAGTGGTGGTGGGTGAAGTGCTGGTGGTGATTGAAGTAGTGGTGGTTGAAGTGGGGATAACTGAAGTGGTGGTGGGTGAAGTGCTGGTGGTGATTAAAGTAGTGGTTGGAGTGGTGGTAGCTGAAGTGGTGGTAAATGAGGTGGTGGTGGGGATTAAAGTAGTGGTTGGAGTGGTGGTGGTGGTTGCTGGAGGTGGCGGTAGGCCTGAGCAGGAGACACTGAGGTCACCATCAGTCCCAGTGGATGTAAAAGTGATGAAGCCTGGCTGTTTGCTGGTGATGTGACTGTTGATCCAGGACTGATACTGGGACACTCTGGCGTAGACGCCAGGGATATTGGGCAAAGCACAGGTTTCTCCAAAACTCACGACTCCACCCTGGATCCAGCGGGCGCCCTGTTTGCTCACCAGTGGACCTCCTGAGTCTCCCTATTTAGAGAAACAGGTGGGGTGGTTCAGGTGGAGCAGTCTTTGCAGTAGTTAAAATCTGACAAACACAGTGAGAGTGATTACCTGACAGGAGTCCTTCCCTCCTGCACTTAACCCAGCACACATCATGTTGTCTGTAATCCGTCCCACTCCATAGTCACAGTTACACTGTCTGTTCCCCACAATTGGCAGCTCCACCTCCATAAGGTCTACTGGCAAAACATTAGCTGTATAGACACAAATTTAGTAAAGAAAAAAATTACATTGCTGTTTTTTTACAATAATTAGTAATTTTAGGTTTAAAACAAAACTTAACCAAAAATTATGTTTGCTGACGTAGGAAGGAAGGTTATTCAGGAAGATTATTCTTCAAGTCGTCCTACAAGCTTCTAGATATTTACCTTTTAAATTTGAGAAAATAAACTCTTCCTTTCTCTAAAAGTTTGAACTCCACTCGCATCATGACTCACATCCACTTGAAGTCGTTCCCCAGCCAGTGACCCAGGAGTCAGTGCCGTTGTAGAAGGTGCTGCCTGACGCTGCCAGACATACGGGCCTGATGTAGTCAGTGAAAGTCACAGGTGATGAAAGCTGCAGGAGGCAGATGTCGTTGTCAACAGTATCGGAATTGTAGCTGGGATGAACAATGACCTGTGCTACTGTCAGTGACTGTGCGTTGGGGTCGGATCCAGAAATAGTTTGAAGGCCCAGATCTGCTGTCGCATCACTCGCGTTTTTGCTGAGGTGATGAGAAACAAAACAGTTCTCACAATAGGAGAGTAAGTTATGGTTAACATTGTCAACAACATGTAGAGGACCCAAATGCAAACCAGAGAGGATTCAAACAAATGGATCTTTATTATAACCTAACATGACAGAAAATAATGTGTAACCAAGAATCACTCCCAGAGGGACGCAAAACTACGACACTGAAATAAACACAGACAGGACGGTCAAACGAACACAGAGGGACAAAGAGAGCGTGAATGAGAGACCAAGAGAGGGTGAAAGGAAGAAGGGATAAAGCAAAAACTGAACCTAAAACCCACTTTAAATTGGTACAAAGATTCATTACAACAGATATCTGACAAAATTCAATCCAATTATGGTCAGATCATCAATCAGAATGATTGATAAAGAGGCAAAATCTTCCACCATCTTGTTGTGGATGTACTGATGGCGGCGCATACAGACACAGCGACCCCTATTTCTCCCCACACGGTGTTTAAAAGTGTTTGTATTTGTTCGTCAACGTCTACGTGTTTGTGTCTCTGTACTCAATTATCAGCAATGAAGTACAGTCGTCAGTCCTTATTAGATCTGGCAGCAAATATTTTGAAACAGATTTTTCTGATAGACCGTTCTGAATACCATTCTACTCAGCAGCCTAGGACTACTCCGTCTGCCTACCACACCACCGGCCGTCAGCCCGGCTTCCTGCCAGGTGAGAAGGCGACGCAAGCGTTGTAAAAAGAAACAGAAGCGGGGGAAGGGCGGAGGTATCCAGACAAGGCTAGCTGCCAGGCCGAACAGACCGGCGATCCCATCCATCTTACTGACTAATGTCTGCGCCATTGACAATAAATTGGATGACATACGCCTGCTAAGAAGTACCCGACATGAGGCGAGGAACTGCTGTGTTTACATCTTCACGGAGACGTGGTTAACTGAAAACATCCCCAACTCCGCCATTCAGCTGGACCGGCTAACGTGCCACAGAGCTGACAGAGCCTTGGATAAAGTGGGGAAAATCAGTAATGCTTGGTGCCGGGACACTGTGGTGGTTTGTAAACACTATTCAACGCTGGTGGAGTTCATGATTGTGAAGTGCAGACCCTGCTAGTGGCTGTTTACATCCCCGCAGCCCCAACAACAGGAACGAGGCACTCAGTGAACTGTACCAGGGTGTTAGTGAAGAACAAACAGCCCATCCAGATGGGTTCTTTATCTTTGCTGGTGATTTCAATCATGCTGATTTAAGAACAGTATTTCCCAAATTCCATCAGCACGTGGACTTTCCTACTAGGGGAAATAATACACTGGACGTTGTTTACACAAACTACAAAAAGGCATACAAAGCAGCCCCCCTCCTGCTCGTGGGTCTCTCTGATTACCCTACTGTAATGCTAATGCAAGCTTACAGACCAAGGGTCAGAGTCGTAAAACCAGTTCAGAGACAGATCCGCGTCAGCACTTCAGGACTGCTTTGATACCACTGACTGGGCCATGTTCAAGCAGGGTGCTACCTACAATTGGCACACTCACATTCAGGAATACGCAGAAACCGTAACTGAGTATTGCCAAATGCATCGAGGATGTGACTGTAACCAAGACCATCACCACTCGTGCAAATCAGAAGCCATGGCTGACGGGAGAGGTTCATAGCCTACTGAA
>JAUMHF010000025.1:3813075-3842544 GCA_032359275.1 Microctenopoma steveboyesi
ACCCAGCACACAACATGTTGCCTGTAATTCTGCCCACTCCATAGTCACAGTTACACTGTCTGTTCCCCACAACTGGCACTGCCACCTCTCTTAGGTCTTGTGGTGAAGGAAGTGACACTAAAAAGACACATATTCAGCTTAATTAACTAAATAAAACTAAATACACTTTCACACAGATTTGGTTATAATGATACTGACGAATGATAAATAATATAAACAGGATTAATACATTTTTTTCATTGTTGAATTGAATCTTGAATCATCTGCAAAAAATATATAGAGAATAGTAGCACTTCTCAGAACTACTTACAAAACCTAAAAGGTTCATCATACTGAATGTAGAATAAAATAATAATCTATTTGCAATTTAAACAATTTGTGACTAATCAACAGAATCAAATATTTTCTGTTTTCCAATGATGATAACCACCACAAATATCTAACAAATATATATACATATATGTGTTTTAAAGAGAAACTGAATGTAAGCTACAGCCAACAAGAACCAAATTTCTAAAATCAAACATCTGTATATTATTTGTTTTCTCCAAAGCTTTCATATTTTTGGTGTATAACATATTATTAAAGTTGCAATTAGATAAAGCTTTTTCTGAAAATGCTAAATGTAATTTCTTTATGACGCACCTCCAGTTGCAATGTTGCCCCAGCCAGTGACCCAGGAGTTGGTGCCGTTGTAGAAGGTGCTGCCTGAAGCTGCCAGACATATGGGCTGAATGTAGTTAGTGAAAGTCACTGGTGATGCAAGCTGCAGGAGGCAGATATCGTTGTCATTAGTAGTAGAGCTGTAGCTGGGATGAACAATGGTCTTTGTCAGACTCAGAAACTGTGCATTGGAGGTGGATCCCAGAGTCTGCAGACCCAGTACAGCAGTCACAGCTCTTGTTTCGTAGCTGAGATGATCAAGATTAAAAATTTAAAATGAAAGGCAGATATTTTGTTCAAGAAATATCAATCAATCAAATTTATTTATAAGGCACATAGAAGTTGTCTGAACTTCTGTGAAACAAAGTGCTGCACAAGTATAAGAAAGTAAGTCAGCAGATACTATACAGCATATATATTTAATATAGATTGAACAATATTACAATAAAATAACACAAGATTACAAATCATTAGAATAAAATACAAATAAGAATAACAGTATTAAATAAGATAAAGACAGCTTAATAAAATCAAGATGAATAAAATACAGTAGAAAACGAATGGGGCTGCTCTTAACTGCAAAGGGCAGACTGTTAAACAGACTGGGGGCTACTACCAAAAGGGCTCTGCCACCTCTGGTTTTGAGCTTTGTTCTGAAGATATTTAGTAGTTTCTGATCAGAGGATCTCAGGGCTCTGGAAGTGGAGAACGGAACGAGAAGCTCCGACAGGTAATCTGGTGCCAAGTTATTTAGGCTGTTAAAAACCAGGAGTAAAATGTTGAAATGGATCCTGACATGTACAGGAAGCCAATGAAGGGAGGCCAGTATAGGTGTGATATGATCATGTTTACTTTTCCCGGTTGCAAGGCGAGCTGCTGCATTTTTAATGACTTGTACTCATTGAAGTTGTGACTGACTGGGACCTTTGTATAATGAGTTACAGTAATAAAGTCAAGATGCAATGAAAGCATGAATTAATGTCTCAAACTGTTCAGGGGGAAATTAGTGCTTGACTTTACTAAGAAGTCAAAGATTGAAAAAGCTGGACCTTACAACTGAGTGCATCTGTTCATTTAATTTAAAGAGTAAAGAATTACCCCAAGATTTCTGGCATACTTATGAAAAAAAGATGTCAGAGAGCCAATAGCACTGTCATAACCACACCAGGGGATAAGACTTTTCAAAAATAATAATTCATGTTTAGTTTTTTGTTCAGACTGAGAAAGTTTATCTCTACCCATGTTTAAACATCTCTGAGATAGTTCAATAAGGTCTGAATAGAAGTAGTTGTTGGGATATACAGATAGATTCAGATCATCAGCAAAGCAGCAAAAGACAATTTTGTGTTTCCTGAAAATGGATCCATCGGTAGCATGTAGGAGGAAAAGAGGATTGGCAGTGAGGTCCCCCACTGCCAAGAAGAGACACAGTGAAGCAGTTTCAAAGTTGTGTCATGCATTAAAACCAGACCAAATCTTTCAGTGATCCAGTTAAAATCAAGGTGTGTCTGTAACTGGGGATAACCAACCTTTTCTAAAATCTTTGATAAAAAAGAGAGTTTAGAAAAGGTTGCTCTTTTTGATCAGCGGTTGTACTACAACATATTTGAAAGCACTTGGAAAGAAGAAGGACATCAGATGAATTAATTAAGTCAGCAAAATGTGGTGACAATGGTATTTATCACATTCCTTTTTCATCACTTTAGATAAAAGGCTTCCAAGTACATAATTCTTTTTCTGCATTTCCTTGTAGTCTGTTTGTTTGTGGTTACTTAACACCTTGTGTATTTGGGTATCCACTCCACCTTCTCTGCTCACCTTGGGAAGCAGTGAGCTGCAGTCATCACCCACTGATCGTTGATGAGGGATCCTCCACAGAAATGGCTCCCAGATATCTGTAGACTGACCTGCCAGGGCCAGCTGCCTGGAGACGCCACCTGTCCTCCAACAATCTTGGTGTTGAGAGGAGCCACACCACACACTGAAGAGACAGAGACACAGAGTGAACACTAATCCCCCCTCCATGGACTGCCATCAGATTTGTAAACTGTTGAAGATTCTAAATACTTAAAGTTATAACTAGTTTTTTTTTAAATAATGGCCTAAATACACTTATTTGTGTATGTGATACCAAATGGTAATAAAGAAACTATACACATATCTGTCCAGCAGATGTCCCAACAAGCTTTTAAAATATGATAAGACAGGAAGAACAGCACACAGAAATAATAATGAATAGAAACTTACCACTAGACTGTGAATGAGATTCTAAAAAACAGAAAACAAACAAACTTGTGAAATAACAATTGATATTTTACACAGTCAGCCCTAAATGTTTTAAGATTTTACATTCACAAAAACGTTTTGCTGTAGTGTAGTTAGTTCTTTTAAAAAGTATATACAATCCTTTAAATAGCCTTTAAATAGTCTCTCAGTCTAGTTCTGTAGGCTACACAATCATGGGGAAGACTGCTGACTTGACCATTCCCTAAAAGACGACCATTAACACCTTGCACAAGGAGGGCAAGACACAAAAGGTCATTGCTAAAGAAGTTGGCTGTTCACAGAGCTCTGTGTCCAAGCACATAGAGGTCCCTTTTCCCTGCTTTCACCAGAGAGGTGAAGGCAGGGAAAAGATGTGGTAGAAAAAAGTCTACAAGCAATAGGGATACCCACACCCTGGAGAGGATTGTGAAACAAAACCCATTCAAAAATATGGGGGAGATTCACAAAGAGTTGACTGCTGCTGGGGTCAGTGCTTCAACAATCACCACGCACAGACGTATGCGAGACATGGGTTTTAGCTGTCGCATTACTTGTGTCAAACCACTCTTGAACAAGAGACAGCGTCAGAGGCATCTCGCCTGGGCTAAAAACAAAAAGGACTGGTCTGCTGCGAAATGGTCCAAAGTTATGTTCTCTAATAAAACTAAATTTTGCATTTCCTTTGGAAATCAAGGTCCCAGAGTCTGTAGGAAGAGAGGAGAGGCACAGAATCCACATTGCTTAAAGTCCAGTGGTCCACAGTCAGTGATGGTTGGTGCCATGTCATGTGCAGGTGTTCCTGTGCTGCCCGTTGTGTTTTCTGAGGATCAAAACCAAGAAGTTTTGGAGCACTTTGGAGCCTCTTGCTGCTGACCAACTTTATGAAGAAGCAGATTTCATCTTCCAAAAGGACTTGCCACCTGCACACAGTGCCAAAGCTACCAGTACCCACGGTAAGCTTATGTGGCCCAGTCGCTACACAGCCGTTTACCTAGAACTAAAGCTGCTTCTTTCGGTGTCAGATCCTCTTAAAGTGAAAAAACTAACCACTAAACACATCCCCCAGTTAATAGTGAAGGTATGTCTGTGTGAAATTTGACGGTTTTTAAGTCAATAATTGTAACAAAATTTAGACAAAGCCGTTTAAATCAGTCCTCGGTCGTATCTGTGCTGTTATAACTTTAAGATTTTGTCAAGAAACAGGACTCGATGCAGTAATAACCATCCAGTCCATTTATACCACTTCGACTCCTCTTCAAGACCAGTACAACCAGTATAATAGTTTTCCACAGAATTAACCACTCTGCTACCAGGTCGCTAAATAAAAATAAAATGAATTCTTCTCATTGACCAATATGGATTGGAGCCTATATCATTTTCCTGAAAGCCCTTTTCTGTTTCAGGTTAGTTTTATTGTACTAGTGTGGCTTATATTTACATATTTACTAAGCATCTAATCTCCAATTCCCCAAATAGGACCAGTATAACCAGTGAAATGCTGTTTTCATGTTGCCAAAAAGTGATTAGGGCCTAACTTTAGTAAGTAATATTTTCCTTTATTTTGATCCTATAATAATAATGAATACTTCATTATTGCTGTGGGGAAATTGCTGAAGGGGGAAAGGCCTGTGTCTGCGCTACTACGTGGTATTGGTATCTTGGTGTCTTGTCCAAGGACACCTCAACATGTAACCTGGTGGGACTGGGAATCAAACTCACTCACCCTTGGGTTTAAAGACGACTGCTCTTCCCACCTAGCTATCATGCCACCCATACATCATTGTTTGACACATAGTGTGTCTGTTCTAATTAGCATTCTCGCTTATTACTAGAAAAGCTATTATTTAATGATATAATAATTTAGAGTGTTAGAGTTACAGGATTCAATTTAATTCAGTTCTGCTTTGTTTATATAGCACAAATTCACAACATAAGTCATCTCAAAGCACTTTACTGTGTAAGGTTTAAGACCCTACACATTAGCAGGTTTTTAACAAGCTTTTTCTTAACAAGTCCAGTGTTGCACAGTGCATAGATTTATTGCTGTACAATTATTGAATTAAGTAAAGTAAGGGTTTTCTGAGATATTTTTACATATTCAGATTTCATTACACTGCATCTTTAAATTCTTTGCACCCTCCAAATTTCCGCAGATGAATACTGAAACTGATTTTTACTCTGATATTCTCATTTCACATACTTTAAATGTATGTACTGATAAATTCTCATGCATTCTGACAGCATCCAACTACTGAAACTTAAAATATTTAACTTCTTCATTGATTTTTTCTCATTCAGAAGTCATTGGATGAATTCTTCAGATCTATTTAGTGATAATTGTTCTTACCGTGTGTCAGGACAATCAGCAGCACTGCCAAACAGTTCACTTTGTGAAAAGCCATGACTGAAAGTAAGAATCATCTGATCCGCCAAGTGACATTGTTCTCTCCTCCCCTCCCTCTAGCCCTCCCTTAAATGCAAACACACCTCTTTCTGCCTCTATGACAATCGTTCTTACCTGCCCAACGACACAGCCAACCCCGCAAGGCAATTGCTTTATGCTGTCAGTCACTTAGTGTCCCCTCCTCCCAGCCCTTAAAGCATAGTATAACTTCTTGTACAACATGTTTTGATTCCCCTGCAGCTATATTTAAGAAAGAAATGCTGTCACATCTACATAACAAACTAGTGCCCAGCTTTCATTGGGCATGAGGTGAAGAGATTTAAAGATTTAAACCAGAGTACTTCTTGTTCTGAGGTGACTAAGGTTTGGCTGAAGTATTCACTATGCAGAATCATACACTTAAAGACAATGAATCATCCCATAGACACATGGACCACTACATACTAGCATGGAAAAGTTTGGAAGCAACATTATAAAGAAATGAATGACAAAACAAAGAGAATGTGTTCTTTATTCATCTGTAAAAATATAATCAGCCATTAAACAAAACAAGGATAAACAGAAAAACAACTGCCCTTCTATGTTTTACAATAACCTAATGAAAGCAGTTTTTATGTAAAAATGTGGAAAGTGACCCAACAGAAACCTGAAAGTGTTGTCAGACAATTATATTATATTCTATGTAATGTTATTATAGTCTATGACAAAGCAAACAAAATAAATGTATTTTTAAAAAGTGTAGACTATAGTCTCAAAAGACAAATTAATCAGGACAACACACAGTGCACAGGCCTAGTCCTTGAGATATAGATGATCTACTGCTCCTGAACCGGTTACGTACATACAGTACACTTGCTGGTCACTTTATTACTCACATGTTCATTATTTGGCTAAAAGACCAGAGTGTTATAATAGAAGGTGTCTCCAATTATTTGGGCATCCTATTTGCATAGATGATGGGACCAGGGACTGATAGGTCCTGAGAAGTCAGCCTTGCAAAGAACAAGGTGTGGACTAGCAATGTCTATACACTAGTGGCGACATGATATAAAGGAGTTCTTACCAAATCCAGCATGCTGCAATTGTGCACTAAAAGAAAGGAACATGGCCAAAGACTACTCCATGCTAAAGGTACTATCTAGAATTAAAACAACAGGAAGAAGAAGGTGGGATGAGGAAGGACAGGAATCATCCAACCCCAACACTGTATGTACTGCCAGCGGTTAGAAGAAGCAGCTGATATTACAAAAATCCTACCAATGGCTGGAAAAAGCTGAACTGAAAGAGGAACAGGAACATCTGTACGAGCTAGATGTCAGAAAAAAAAGGAGAGAATACACATCTAAATAATTACCCTGCTAAGAGCCCATGGGACTTCCACAGACAAGCTGACAAACTGATAATAATAATAATTGATATATTGATCCCCTTGGGGAAATTCTTTGTGGACAGGCTGCCCCTGTGAGGCACCAAGGATCATTCCGCCCCTAACTGAATAGCTAACCAAGCAGACGCAAAGGTGGTGACCAACAGAGGAAGAACGGCGTAGTGATAGCAATCATTCAGGGCAGTGAGTTGGTCCAGCATCATCTGAGATCTGTCCGGAAAAACAGCTCCCAGGCCTCTGGCACATTAGTACCGTTAAACTTTATACGGTTTTCTATAACGTAGAAACCACAAGGATGCAAAAGTCTTCTTACAGGGTATTGACCTAGTAAGTTGTAACCTTTAAGGTGCAAAAACAGACTTTCCCAAATATGCAGTTTAGTGGCATCAATCAGCAGCTGCTGGTTTGTTTTAGAACAAGTGCAACCAGAAAAATGTGTCAGAGGCATGAGAGCAAAATGTCACATCTTACTTTCTAATCCCTGTTCATCCATCAAATTAACCATATGTCAAATAAACATGTGATGAAACTACATCACAGGAAAACCTGTTTGTATCTGGATCAGTCATTGTTTGTTTTTATTACACACTGACCAACTGTAGATGAACAACACCACAATGTAAAATATATCATTTATATTATATTATAAACTGTGCTTTTGAGCTTAAAGATTTTTTTAGCTTCAACAGCATACTGGTTCTATAAGGAATATCCCCTTTGAAAGATATTATACAGCAGGGGTGCTCACTCCCGGTCCTCGAGAGCTACTATCCTGATTGTTTTCCAACCATCCCAGCATTTACAGCTTCTGATTGGCACACCTGAACCAGGTAATCAATAGAGGGTAGGGCAGGGAAAGCTGGAAAACAATCAGGAACCATAGGCAGCGTGATAGCCCAGTGGGTAGAGCAGGCGTCTTGTAACCTAAGGGTCAGCGGTTGGATTCTCTGTCTCCACAAAGCTACATGTCAAGGTGTCCTTGGACAAGACACGGATACTCTGTAGTAGCGCAGACACAGGTCTAGCAGCTGTTCAAACAACAACTTCCCCGAAGGGATCAATACATTATTTATTGTTCTATGCAGTTCCAGTTCTTGTCTTATCTTCACTTTCTTGTGTACTGGTGTGTATTCATTTATTTTATATTTATAATAATTATTATTGTTTGCTGTTTTTTCATTTGATGTTGTGAAGCACATCAAATGAAACATGTAAAAGGGCACCTGTACATGTTATAATGTTTAAGGGGATTTTGAGAGGAATTGCTGCTGTTCTACAATCATTCCTACAATTCTTTGCAGGAATGCAAATTATGTTCTGAAAATATCTGTGAAGGTTCTCAGTCATCCAGGTCATGGTTATCTCAAAAATGTTTTATCCAACTGGACTTTCTTAAGAAAGCCCTCTGGAATGGAAGGGTGAAACGTCACCAAGAAACAAAACAAGTCCAGTTGCTTTGGATAAAACCTTTTTCAGGTATGTTCTGAAAACTAGATCTGCAGGTTACAAACATTCAACATGCCATTCTCAACCAGGATGTCTGCTTCGTAGAGTTTAAAAAACAGATTAGGTATGCCGAAGTCCAAAGACAGCATGGGGAAATTGCATAAAGAAAAGAAATGCAAAACAAGAAGAACCAGTGAGAGCATTTATGATAAGTGATGAAGGAAAAAAAAGAGGCTGCAACAGAGATAAAGGACATAACCTTTCATTCTCCAAAGACCTTAACTCACAGGTTATTAAAAGGTTATTATTATTATACCAAAGTAAGACACAGTCTGTTGATTCACAGAATTCACCACATGCAGCACAAATATGTTCGCTTAACAAAATAATAAGTAAAAACCTGTATTTATCTAACTTAATTCTTATTGTTGATTTAGTCTTAATTTTAGTTTGTAATTCTGTTTTACCCTGAATAATCAGTCATCAAAATGACAACACATTAATTTACTTTCACCCGGTTAACTGCTAATTAGATAATTTTGTCCGTACTTTGTTGTACTGTATGTATGACTTATGACTAATCATTGCTAAACGTTCTAATGAAACTATTTAGTATCACCTGTCAAACAGTTTTTTTAGTGAAATAATTCTGAAAGTTTATAAAACCATGACGTGACATGTCAGTCACTTTGGGCAGTGCTGTTTGCTGGTTGGGTTCAGCCATAGAGTCAAACGTGTGGATTTTGGATGTTAGTCAACAAGTTCATAAAAGCTCCAGGCACCTGCTGGGATTTCCATACAGGTCACAAAGTCTGTGCAGGTTGTTGTACATTGGATGAATCAGCAAAGCTTCTCCTTGTTTGACTGGGTCTCTAAATTTAAATCTAAACGTTTTTTAAAGTTGAGCTTAATTTAACAATTGCCTATAATAAGTCTACCTGCTCAAGAATAAAGTGGTCAAACTGCATATGGTGTACATTTTTTAGTTAGAAAACGAACCAGTGCAACCAGAAAAGCACAACTTTTCTAATGTAGGTCCATCCTGTTTCAGGTGATTTTATGTAAGCATTTATTTATGTAAGCATTTCAATTATTTCAACTTTAGCATTACCCATTAACAGTGATTGCTGTTTGTCTAGTACTGAGTATTTTGAAGAAACCTAAAACTAGATCAGCAGGATAAATACATTCAAAGATCAACATGCCAAGATATCTTTAAAACACAGATTAGACAAGTGATTTGTGAAAGTGCAAAGATAACCAAAAATCTAACTCATTACATTATTAAATAGAAAATTGGATACATTCTTTCAAATAAATTTAGTGCACTTTATACAAACTCTCAGCTGCAAAAAGCTTTCTTTTAATGATACACTTCCTGTTACATGTGACTATTATCATTCATTCACCGTGCCAGGTCATTGCGCAATGTCCTAATGAAACGTGTGACAATCTGTTGTCAAACTAGTTTTTCAGGTAATCAATTCCTAAACTTTATAGACATGACATAATTGGTCAATGATCAGTATTTTTACAATGGATCATGTATGCTGTGTTGTATGCAGTCAGAGTCAAGGAGCAACGTGTGCAGTTTGCATGTTAGCCCACGAGCTCATCAAGGTTTAGCAACAGCTGGGATTTCCACTTTTTCAAATTATTTGGGCAGTTTCACTTGCAAAAATCTGCTATAGCCCAGTAACCTCACACCTATGAAATACAGTACAATGACTGATAATTATTGACCAACAAAATTTCAGCTGAGGCTAATGGTTCAAGATGATCTGGTAATAATCTGATGTTGATCATACTAATTGTATGAAACAGTCAGGACACTTGTGTTCCAAGTTTTAACAAGCGTAGTGGCAAAATAAATAAGCTCAGTCAACTGCTGCCAAAGCTAAACAGTCCCATCAGTGAAAGTTAATATACAAGAGCCAGATCACTAATAATAACATGTCTGGTATCCCAGAAGAAAGAAAAACAAGTCAGAGTCTGCAGTCTTTTAACACCTTCATTTAAAAAAAACAGCACATGCAGAATACAAATCAACAAAGTTCAGTATCAGTACAAACTTCTTAAATACAACCGCAGAGACATGAGTCCTCATTTAAAAATGTGGATTTACCTTCATCACATTCTTTTATTTTACTTCCTCATGACATTCTTAGTATACTTCAAGGAACTGCATCATGTGAAAGAGCCTTATCAGCTGTGACGGTAAATGAGTCAGCAACTTTTATTTCCTCTTGGAAAAGTAATTATTTTTACATCTTTATCAACCATAAGCATACCAAAAATGTTGTTGCAGTGTTTTTAATTTTACATTATCAGGTCAAATTCCTCGAATTCTTCCATCATACTAGAGGTCTCCTCCAGCCTAATCAGATTTGGACCTCCTGGTCTCTGTTGGTTCTTTAAAAGTGATTACATTATGACTGTGTTCCTGTTTTGTTATTACCCCTTATCCCACTGTCATTGTTTTATTTTTACACTGACTGTGGCACATTGATTTTTACTGTAATATAATTAAATATTGCAATTTATATTTGTATTCTGTTGTTTTGAATTGTATGCACTTTGTAACAGTGTTTTAAAAAGTTTTGTATAAATACAGTAATTATTCAGTAAAACACTTAACTCACTAACTTGATTGCTAACATTCACAAAAATAGTCTCCAAAAATTAAAGAAACACACGCCATACGGTGAAGTTTTGGGTGGAAGAAAATTACTGTGTGCATTACTTTCACTTCAACCCTGACCAGCCCAGCCCATTCGGCCAAAGGTGAGAAACATTTATTTTAATAAATTAATGTGGAAATGTTTCATTTGCATTTGGACAGGTATTACAGATGTACCTAATTCAAGCATGCTCTGTAACTCAGGAGAAACAAGTTCATTTGGACACTTTCCACTAACGTTGCTGGTAAATAAAATATTATAGTCAACTTCTTTTTTATAATGGGAATAGATTCAAGTAAACGAGAAGACAGTATGGATGGACACAAAGGAAATAAATGACAGGAACAAAAGCAAGCACAGATTAGTAGTAGCAGCAGTAGTATATATTAGTAGTCTAACATTTCTACACACTGAATCAACGACCATAGTTTAAAAAAAAGCTGGGTCCAGTATTGACAGGGGTACACGTCATGTTTTTCCCTGTAAGATGATTTAGTAGGGATGGCCCCGTCGCTCCTGTCTGCATTCACCCCTAAAAAAAATACAATGTGAATTTAAATGTGTGTATTGAGCCAATGACCAGAGTATACAGGATGAAGGTGAAGCTTATGACAGATCTCACCCAACCCCACTCAAATCCCACCTGCCCACTATAAAAAAGAAAAACAGTTTTCATGCATTATAGTTGTAGCCATAGGCTGCATCATAAAAGAATTAAACAATTACTTTTCCATTGAAAAGTGCATGCTGGCATGCTTCAGGCTCGCACAGTAAAACTGTAGCAGACACAACACGCCCTGTGTGTCTGCTTCTTTAAAGCATGCAATTTTCAAAAACAAGCCATTCAGCATTCCGTCCAAAATCCACTTGCACCCACGTGCTGTTAATAAGTAACAACAGAAATAACTTGTTCTGAATCTTTTGTATGTACTTCCTGTAACAGGTTAGTAAGTATATTATACAGTAAACTCTGCAGTAAGTGAAGCAGTCTAAAGCTATTGTTTGTACCGTCAGATACACGTTGGTTTGAAACAAATGCAGGTTCAAACCTTGACACCATGTTTTAGTTAATCTCACCTTGTGTCCATCTTGCCAGGTCCGTATCCTCCCCGGTCACCACCTCGGCCCCCTCTAAAGCCCCCACGGTCGCCACCTCTGCCCCGGAATCCACCGCGATCGAACCCCCCTCTGCGCTCGCCTCCAAAACCCCCTGAAAACATAGCAAGCAAAAACACAATGTGTGAACAGCACTACATAAAGACTGGTCCTGATCCTCTAGATCCTTTTTGGCTAGATCCTCTAGCCAAAAAAGTAAACAGATTTTACATTTCTACAGTACAAAGTTAGTTCATATAAAAAATCAATACACAACAATGACAATATTATTAATATTGTAATAAAATCTAAAATATTGTTTATGGTAATTTGAGTGAATTAACATTAATAAAACGTAAGAGTCTGTGAAGGTTCTCAGTCATCCAGGTCATGGTTATCTCAAAATGGTTTTATCCACAGCAACTGGACTTGTTTGGTTTCTTGACGACGTTTCACCTTCCATTTCAGAGGGCTTCCTCAAGTCTGACTGACTGGTGAGAGTCACACACACCAGGCAGTCAGACAGACTGTAAGGATTACAAAATCTCCTTCCCAAAACAGACTTTTCATTTCATTTAAACCTGCATGTGTCTGACCTCTTTCCACTGGGGGCATTCCACTTGCATCCGCGGGTTTAGGAGCCTTACACTGGTTACACTCATTACGCCATGAGAAGTTCAGATTACCACAATTGCTAAGTGAGATATGAAGAAATAATGAATCAATTAATGTATTTTAGCACTCCCAAGATAATTACGTCACAAAATCCTGACTCACGGGTTTGAACACTTCCAATCTCCAGCTCTCTGCTGTCCTCCTCCACCACCACCTCCTCCACTGCCACCATTGCCTCCTGAAAAACCTCCTCCACCTCGACCGCCACCAAATCCTCCACGGCCCATAGGTCCTTCACAGAGCAAAACAACAGCCTAAGCTTTTCCACATTAAACATAGTTGGTTACTGTCATCAATTTGAAAGAAATTTAGTGAGAGATCTGTGATGTCAAGCAGGGACATCCAGTGGTCCCATGCTATAACGCGGTTCACCTTTTGCACCTCGCAGATTTATTTATTATTTTGTTTACAGCGCATTGTGTTCTGTGTCCTGATTGGCTATAAACTATTGTCAATCAATCTCCTCTGTGCTGTGTCTCCTGTACAGTACAGAATGCGTTCAGCTTGCCAAACTTGTGTGTAGTGAGAAGTTTTACAGCATTAAAACATTTATAATAAATGTCAAAAATAACGCTGCCTGCTTTGTGGATTTCGCCTATTGCGGGTTATTTTTATAATGTAACTCCCTCGATTAACGAGGGACCACTGTATTGCAAATATAGCTAGAATGTGTTCGGATACGAGTGAAGTTCTAATTTACATGCTCTCAACTTCTGTACTCTAATAAATGTATGCATTAGTTTTTGCCAGATGTCATTAGATTCGTGATTTTGATGTTATAAGTTTGTATATTTGTGCCATATTGATTAAATTCCTCTAAGGTAGTATAATGTTCATAGCAATGAAGTGGATAGACAAATAGAGGGAAGGAATTTCAAATGTTTCAATCTCATTTATTATCAGATAGTGCTTCTTAACTAACAAAATGCCAACTGTGAAAAAAATTATAAAATAAAATTAAAAAATAAAATAAAATTTTGTCTACACAAAAAAATAAATAAGTGAGATAGGACACTTACCTCCTCGTCCTCGACTACCCCTCATGCCACCTCGGCCTCCAAAGTCAGCTCTGCGAGTAGCAAAAGAAACCTTGATAGGATTTCCATTGAAGTCCTTACCTGGTGGTGAAATTTAGATATAAGAATATATTTTATACACTCATAGTTTAACCTAGCTGTTGCTGAATATTAAGCTAACACCTTATTTCCTAAATGCTACCATGATGAAATTATATAACAGCTCACATCATCTAAGTATTGTTAAATTGGACTGAACCCTGGTGACTCGAACTTACCATCAAACCAGTCGATGGCAGCCTTAGCTGAAGGAGGGTCATCAAAAGAAACTGTGGCCTCCCCCTTCAGTTTCCCCGTCTCTCTGTCTGTATAGAGATTGATCATTGGCAGGCCTGTCTTCTTATTGACCTAATAAGTTGAACAGAGAAAAAACATGGACATTGAAGCCATTACTCAAATGTAATCGCATACAGCTTATTTTTTGTATCAATTAAGTAAATTTAACTTAAACAAATATAATTTCATGATTAAAATAATAAATACATTTGGCTGATTTTATCTGATCAACCTTTTTTTTAGACTACAAATACAGTACATATACATATACGAATAAACGTATACATACAAGTAAGCAACTTAAACCAAAGCAGTACTTTAATGGCTGAAGACCTTAAACATGTAGCACTGTATAGCTACCTTAATAATTCCAATCTGCTTAAAAAAGTCAGCCACTGATTCAACAGTATAGTCATCGCCCAGGCCTTGCACAAAGATGGTGTTATTGTCTGAGTTATCCTGGTCTTGCACTGTTGGAAAAAAACATACAGGCAGGTAATAAAACGGCAAAGAGGATTTGTGATGAGAAGACAGAAAGCCTAACTAATGGACTAAAATATGCTGTTAGTTCGACACTAAAAGGAATGTTTCATATTACATGACATAGTCATTAAAGATGAACGGACTAAAATTCTTATGCCATCTGTTGAGCTTTCAGCCAACTGGTAAGACAATGCCCTCTGACACAGGTGTTCCGGGTTCACATGCCGGCCATGACAGATCGATACAGATATAGTTGCATTCATTAACTGCACACCATCCGTGGGTGGATAAATTGTGTTTTTCCATTTGTTGACTCCTTTGAGGCTTTGATTTAATTACAATGCCATTGAAATGTTATGCTAAATTTTTAACATTATTTAAAATTGTTAGAAAACAGTGCATATGTCTGTAAATCCTACTTTACATTGTCAAAACTGTCTCTCGTTAAAAAAATGTTTGTCCCGATATGGTAAACCAAATCAGACAGTTCATTGTTAAGTAAATTAAAAGGTAATCTAACCATAACCCTAAACAAATAGTTTCATATTTTATATCTTATTTTACTTTTGGGCTGAGGTGTATATAGAAGTGCTTGAGAATAATGACACATATCAATGTATATACCTTAAACTGCTTATTAGAATAAGTTGATATCTGCAAAAGTTGAGAAGAAGGAAATCTCATTTGAAAATAAGGCCGTTCACTGTTGAGATCTCACATGGCCAGTGCAGTAACACAAACTTGTTCTCTCAGACTAATGGCACATCTTGTTGCTAACAGGGTAAACATTTAATAGTGCAAGACTTACTGAAGCCAGGTCCTCCATGCCCATGTCCTGGGTCTCTTGGTCCTGGAGAGGGAAATGAAAATCTCAGTTCGGGAAAAGGACATTTGCAGTGTCACACACTAACACCAATCAAACTGGTTGTAAATTCTGTTTATGTACACCTCCCCAACAACACGGTACCAATGTTAAGCCTATTACTTACAAGTGCAGAAAACCATACTGTTCAGATTATTGAGAGAAGGCAGTTGCCTATGAACCCTAGGGTTAGTAGTACAATTCTTCTTGGCTACATGTCAACATGTAGCCTGGTAGCTGTTGAACAACAATTTCACTCAAAGGGATAAATAAAGGATCCCATTCAGTTGATGATGGGCCCTGCAATAACCCCATTTTCTGAATAGAATACATTTTCATTGGTCACCCCCCACCCCCAAAAAAACCTGAATGCCACACAGAGACACTCCTGAATTTGATGCTTAAGACAATCCATAAGTCAATGCTTTTGTGTTGAGCATCCCTTCACATGCTAAAAATGATTATCTTTCACATAAATGGGACCAACTCTGAACCAAGTCTAACAGAATGCCATTTTGCAGAATGTACACCTTCCCCTGTCATGGTAATTCATGTCATGTATTACTTTGTTCATATTTTACACAGCTTAACAGAAAATTCTTAGAATTTGTCCACAACATGTGTCTTGGCAGTGTGAGCATGTTTGTCATTCTGAATACTTGACAAATCTAAAAGCATTTTGTGATTTAGTTAGTGACACACATTTTCCCATTCATTAAAACATGCAAGGTATACATCGAGATACAGATCAATGGAAACACAGAAAGTCTTTGGTGTAATTATTTCTGTTACCTTGTTGACTGCATGCTGCGTCACTGGCAGCTTGATTTACCAGAGCTTCTGGAACAAGATAAAATGTTCCTTTTCAATTACAAACTCTGCATTTTTGTCAGACGCCACAGCAAAACCCCTTATATCAACCCAATCATATGAACCACATAAATTTAGCAGAGTGTGAGGGTAAAAAACGAACACAGGACTGTATTATTTACTTTATAGAATGTGACCCTTTACTTTAGTACTGCGAAAAGCATTCTATAATTCATAAACGGGTCTAGGAGTTTCTCTGCTCAGCACCACAGAGATCTTTATAAAAACTAAAACCCTCTATGGGGAAAATGAATTGCAGAGAAAGACTGTTGCATTACGGCATTAGGAGTTAAACTCAATATTATATCCGACCTGTCTAACACGCAGTTCTCTGAATCCTTCAAATTTTTATTCATCTTCTTCACACTTTATTTTTTTCTCCATGAATTAATTATTCACTAGAGCTGGGTGACAAATCCATATTTTATCAATATAACCTCTAAATGCGATATAAAATGAGATGCTATCATATAACAACTCAAAGTCAGCCCTGCCGACCACACTCCCCCACTGAACATAATTCACAGCCCAGGCCTTCAGTCCGCTTCAAGAAAGCAGCAGAGAAGGAAGAAAGCAGGAGGAGCAGTAAGGAGAGTTGCAGCTTGGTATAAGGAGTGGCAGTGGCTCAATCGTGTAGAGGTAGTTCAGATTCCAAGCATCAGATGAACAGCAGAATGATGTTGCAAGTGCATTAAACTGCATGCTGTCACCATGGCTGTGAAGCTGCCTCAACCCCCTGCCCCAAAACTAACCACGCCATTAAACTCTTACACTCGTTATAAAGCGAGAATCAGAACGACATTTCAGCAGCTTATCATATTGCTAAAGACATGGACTGTACTTAAACAGTGAAACAACAGCTTTATTCGGTGCATAAAGGGGCAGTTACTTTTTTTTTAACACCTTTTAATTGATTGATCAGCAATGCATCTTCTTTATAAAACCTATTTCATATAGACCAAATTTGTCTAAACTGCCAATAGTTTAAAATATATTAATAAAATAACTATTACATTTGGAACATTTGTCCTATAGCCCCATTTTGGAATTACTTTATGGGATCAAAAAAATACTGATATAAATCATAAATTGCCATTCAGCTTAAAAATAAATAGCTAGGAGTTTTGGTCCATATCGCCAACCCTATTTTTCACCATTCATTGTTTTTATATGGAAAAATATAATCTCAAAGGCTTTGACACTCTGGTAACTCTGGTTGTGTTACTACTGCACACATATGTTTCCAGTGCTGGACCCCATTACACTTTACTGACTTTAATACAACCAAAAATGTACAATGTCGCTCACAGTCATACAGTAGTAGTACAGTAAGTAAAAATTCCATAAATCTTCAACTAGATATTTAGTGTCAACCATTACTTAAATTAGCACTTGTTTTTATGACATTCACAACATTCTCAACAAAAATAGCCTAACAATAACCTTAATATATATATCCACCCTATAAATGTATAAAAACATACCTAACATAGATTATGCTCATTATTAAACATACGTCAACATAAACGTTTTAACAGTAAACACAAACCTATACATTTGGCTTACCCCAATAGGTATCATTTTAAATAGGGACGAATAGTAGCCTACTGTTTGTACTATATCACAACTGTGAAGTGCTACAGTCCACAGTTCCACATTCAGCTATAGTCTTTGAAAGTACACAAAAAAACCTTCCTTTCGCAGGTTTAGCTGTTATAATAATGCAGGGCAGTTGTGTCAGTTTCATTTATCATAAAAATAAGTTATTAAATAATTTGTGTGAAACACAGCCTGCAACATGTTCACAAACTCTTAACACAACCAATTTACAAGTTTGTATTTGACGTTAAAAATCTAATTTCTTTTCTTTGACACAGTACCTATTCACGATTGTACGTTTTGTGACACAACAAAATTATAAAAGCATACATTAGTTTCAAATACTCAAACTGAAAAGGTATGAGTCAAAATTTTGAACTAAAGCTATTAAGCTACCCATACCATTCCTTCTGCTGGGTACAACTGCAGTACATCAGAGCTTTAGCCATACAGGTTACGGGTAGGTTATTGCCTAGGGTAATATAATTCGTAAGGTCATGCCATGGCATAAAAATAATTTATCATATTATCTTTTGTGACATATTATGAATTTTCAAGAAACTTTCAAATCTTGGAATTAAGTTTTTCACATTTTTTGTCATGTTTTCCAGTTGGTAGAAACCTTTGTATGTGATACAAACATTTTCTCTATACGTTTTCTGTTTGTACATGGACTATTTCACCACCGTAACACCACAGACTTAAATCACTTTTACTTTTTTACCAACTTCATCCTGAGTGTAATGATCTACCCATACATTAACTTTCTGCTTCAAACTCCACAAACCTTTCTGCTCAAATGTTTTTGTCACTTACCACCAAACTTATTGAATCCTCCACGATCGCCCATTCTGATGAAGAGGAAGAGAAAAATGGCACACATTGAAGAGCGGTGCTGACAGCGATTTCTCTCAATGGGTCATTTTCACAGTCTCTATATCAAACCCACCCGACTTCTTTGGTGCTATTGAACCCCTACTTAGTCTTGTTTCTGAATCTGCTGAATTTACCTTAAAAACAAGATGCCAGTTTAAGGAGCTTGTTTTTACTTGTTCACAAGCAGCTCATATTTGTCATTTTACCAAAACATTCTATCAATTCCACTGACTTGTTCTTTGACTTCTATGCACCCATTTTATTTCATTATGCTTTGTGGATTTATGTAAATTAACCAAATCAAAAAATAATACCTTTGATTCCAGGATGGATATTGGGTATTGTTAGGTCTCAGACAACCTTTACTCTTCACACAAATAGCAGTAAATTCCTAACAGGTGTTATTTGAGGCTTTTCTCAATGTCTCCTAGTATTCTTGACGACTCTGTCCTATAATTATAAGTAGACTGTTAAATATAGATTTTCCCCACTTTGCAATTTCCCAATTGATGACTTAAGAGCAGAATGTCGGCCTGGAGAGGTAAAAAGCCTAGGAGAAGATTCAAAGATTGATTAAAGCAAAGTATGACAGTAGGGACTGGTTGGAAAGGGGTGGTAACAGGTGAGAAAGGAAGGTGATGATCATGTCTTGTGGCATATTAGTGTGAGAGTCAAGGCCAAAAATTTGTATTGGAAAATGCACAGCAGTTCCTTATTCAGGCAACGTGAATTCTTTACACAACTTCTAACTAGGGCTGGGCGATCAGTGAAACAAATGCATGTTTATTTATTTATTTATTGGTGTTTTTGCCTTTATTCTAATGATGGCACATTATAGATATATGGTATGGTATATATGGACAGGATAGTTCAGACAGATCATGTTAGAGCTACAGATTTGTATGCTTGTATGCTGCTCTAAAACATGGGTAAGCAAGCCCAGTGCTACAGAGCCGCAGTTGATCAACATGAGGAACTGTTGATGACCTGGATTAGGTATGTTGAGTCAATTAGTTGCTCCAAGTGCAGAGATGGTCAGAAAACAAGCATGGTTAGGGCTCTCTAGGACCGACTTGCCTACCCCTACTCCTTATGCTACAACTCTCTTCTTCTCCTCTATCTTCTGTGCACATGACTTATGTTGACTGGACATTTAGATAATTTACTGGTGAGCACTAAATAAAGTCAAAGTCAAAGGTTGTTGTCTGTGGTGTCACCATTTCTGTGTAGGGCTGGGGGTATTATTAACACTATTTCAAGGACCAAATACAAACAAACACTTTAATACTAAAATATTCCATAAATAGGCTTTCCTCTTTGCTGTTGTTAATCTAAAAAAACTAGTGTTTGATTTATATGATGATAGACTGTATGTTGATATCCACTAAAAAGAAATTATGGTGAGACTTTTTTTTCCCCATATCGCCCAGCCCTACTTTTGACTACTAAAGGTAAAAATCGGTTGTGTTGTTTATGTTGGGTTTTGGCCTGGGGCAAATCTGTTTTTAAAGTTATGCCTCTGCCTTCTGTTTACACTTAAGCATTCTGTCTGTTTTAGCTTTGTGTATATACAGTGGAGGTAATAATTATTTGACCCCTTGCTGACTTTGTAAGTTTCCCCGAAAACAAAAAAATGAAAAGTCCCAGAACAGTATTATTTCAATGGTAGTTTTATCAAGGAAAATTATCAAAAACAATCACACAGAATGAACGTGCAACAAACATTTTAATGGGAGGTTCATTTTAACAGTGACCGATAGCAAAATTTAAAAAATAACTTTTTTAAGATTAATTGAGTAAAATAAGTATTTAAACCGTTCCAACCATTAAGAGTTGTGGCTCCCACAGGGTGATTAGACATTACTCAGTTAGTCATCCGCATTAAAGACAACTGTCTTAACAGTCACCTGTTAATACTGTTCTGAGACTTTTCATTTCTTTGTCATTGGACAAACTTACAGCTAGGAGTCAAGTAATTATTTCCTCCACTGTAGCACACACACTTAATTATATCAAGATACCATGTTTGACATAAAAATAATGAACAGTGGCAACGCCAATGTCACGTGTTCATTTATAAACAGTTTAACAAACAAATCTATAGAAAATATAATTTTTTCTGTAGATAATAATGAAGATATGTCATAATTTTGGGAATGCTTTCACTGAATACCGAAAATGTGTTTATTAATGCAAAGTCAGTGCTTCCTGCCTAATTGAAGGAAACGCTTGTCATTGGAATTGAGTTCTATGTATTCTTATAATCGGGAAGTCCATGTGTTCATAACAGATGGGGAAATCAAACAATGAATTACAGGAAATAATTTGCAACGTCTGTGAGGTAACAAAAACATCAACTTACCACAACAAACCAGTTTCTGCTTCATAGTTTCATTTATGCATGGATGAAATTCTTGCTGTACAATTTTTGTACAATAATTTTAATCTGTTCTGTTTAGTATGTTTGTTATATTGATTTGCCACAAACTATAATCACTTCCTCCGTATTTCTACATTATGATCTAACTTTCTTACATTTGAACAGAAATGAGTTTAACATAACTTTATCCCAGCAAAATGAGTAGATTATTAAAACATTATTGATTATCAGTAGTGCAATAGTGTTGCTGTTTCTAATGCAGATTTCAGGCAGTGCTAAGTTGGAATGTAACCATAATTATTAATTCTGCAATACAGATTAAACAAAAGTTTTGTCCTTAGTTGTCTTTGGTTTAATCATCATGCTGGCAGTAGAGAGTCTGCTAAACAGGTTTTTAAGTCAAATAGAAAAGGCCACTAACTGGACAAAGACTTATATCAACACGATACATTTTAAGATTATTTGTTCCATTTCAGTTTAAATCGGGTTCTATTTGTGTTTCTTGTAACACCTTTACAGTAAGACACTGTAGATCACTGTAGATCTAGTTCATGATACACAGAGTCAACCTGTTTTTGGCATCTCTTTCTGTCTTATGTTGTAACCCAAACCCAGAGGTACTCAATTATTTCCTGTAACCCCCCCTTTTTGGAAGGGAACAAGAAAATATTTAATTATTTATCTGTACAAACCACTGTATGTTTTTTCTGGCACCACAGAAGTTTACTATCACATTATCTACTTACCTCTTGCATCTTTGTTGTTTTGTGTGTGTGTGTGTGTGTGTGTTTGTGTTTGTTTGGGGTAAGACTACTTCTGCTGGGTTAAACAGGCAGCCTTGATTAGGTTGAGCACTGCCGCCACCTAGCGTTCTAGCATGGGAAAAAATGCTAAAAATTAAGGATTCTCTTGCGTCGCCCCTTGACCACCACTCAGGCCCCCTTGGGTGGGCGCGCCCCACTAATTTAAAAATACTGCCCTAACCCTAGCATGAGGACGTCATCATGTTTCATAAAACTGTAACAGACAGAAGATAATTCTAATCTCCTATTTCGTACCAGATATAGCACTGCTCATCACCCGTTAAATACCATAATCGCAGATAAGCATGGCTGTCGCTGTGGGAGGCTTCTCAGAAGCAGGGACAGGCAAATACTAACACATAATGGTCCTCAAAGAACCCTGCTCAGCCTGGGACAAAGCTGGAGTGGCACAAACAGAAAACAGAAATTAACCTCTTGGAATATATGAAAAAAATAAATCCAAAAAATGGTGGCTCACAGATGGTTCTAATCCATTCTTGTTGGAGCTTAAGAAGATCTGTCAAGAAGAATGGGGAAACTGCCCAAACTCAAGCTCGACAGGCTTGTAGAAACTGACTGTAGAAGTTTCAAAGCTTTATCTACATTAGCTGGAAATGTGAGATTCCAGTTTTTCATATAAAATTATCTTATAAAAATCCTAAGTGCATGTTTTCACCTAAGAGGTAATGTAATGTTTACCACTGCAGGGGCAGTGCATTTCTATGTTCATGTGTAAATTCTACCTGTCTCTGCATGGGTTTTAAATTATACATGTAAAGTTACCTGGTTCTTCGAGAATGCTCACATATTTGAATGTTTGACTGTCTCTCTATGTTAGCCCTGTGATAGATTGGTGACCTATCTACCCCACCTTTTACACCATGATAGCTGCGACTGTGTGTGATTTTGTGAAGGGATCAGAATACTTTATAAAGCCATAATACAATGTCTTTTTGTGAGCCATGTGTATTTTACAATAACAGTATCAACCTGTTTTTTGTTATATCATAGTGAGAAAATGATGATTAGGCAACTGAAAATTTAGAGTTTCAATTATTGTACAGGAGTGAAGCACTGGTCATTACATTAATTTCCATTATTTACACAGAATTTACACCATATTGCCATGTTGTTGACAATTGTGCTGATGCCTCAGTTTATATATTGAATTTCACATTCCCGCCCCATTTACATTATCAACTCAAATAATGTTTTTGGCGTCCACACACTGCCTTGTTGTTATGTATAAAAGGGACCACATTAGTGTGGGGGGTTCATGCCAACCCTCCTTTAAGCCACCTCAATAGGTACCGTCAGAAGCAAGGTGTTTCACCCCACTGTCTGTGTAAGAGTCCTGTGAAGGCATTAAGTGTTAGGAGGGAGAATTGTGAACAGTTTGTTTCTCCTGGGATAATCTGCCATACACACTGGAGTTAACACATACCTACCATATACATATCTGTTCAGAATACTAATAAAAACAGTCAAGATCTACTTTGTTTGAGCAATGTGAAGGCAACCAGACATAACACTAATGCTGAAGAACAGGTTAAACTCTGAAAGACTTGCTATGATGTACAAGTGGTTGAAGGAAGTCAGCAGGAGAAGCTGGTCAATGACCAGTGACCACCATTGTTTTATTGACATAGCCCAACCAGTCATGTATTACTCTGCTTAACTACACCCCCGTTTTACTCCTGCTCCGACTTTACCCAGCAGCTTCTTCCTACTCAAGACATGTACATCCTAATGGTCCGAGTTTCCATTTCTTTTTACCCACACATTGATGCAAGAAACTGAATCTGTGACCATAGTGCTTTATGCTCATGTTGTACTTGACCTGCACCAACTGTAGGTAAGTTCAAATCATCTTCTAAATGTGCAAAACTATCAAAGACACATCACATTTCATTTGAAAGTGATGTACTGTATATCCGACATGCTTGTTATAAGCCAAATCGAACACCAGACTAAACATCACACCACTAACACATGGCTGCTGATACCACTTCTTTACCTTCAGCTCAAAAGGCAAAAATGTCTTAAAGAAGGTGTCACCATCCCATCAATAAGGCAGGAATTCTGTATAAAAAGGGCTTCTGTGTACATCAGCACTCTCAGTGAGCACACTCTCTTCATCCCTGGTGCCCTTATGGACATGTGTAGAACAATCACCACATTTTATCAGAGAATAATACAATCAAAAAGTTTTAAGCTATTTAGGAATGCCTAGCATTATTGAAAGGTTGTTGACATAACAGCATGATGAGCTAATGCGATGTGTAATACTATATTTGTGAACCAACTGAAATATCTATGCAGATCTTTGAAATGATGTGTACCTTCTTAAGTCCAGGAGACATACTGAGACAAGACAAATATTTAAGACACTTACCCCATGACCCCTCTTCCTCTTGGCCCACCTCGGCCACCTCGGTCAAAACCACGATCATATCCTCCACCACCACGTCCTCCAAATCCAACCCCACGCCCTCTGCCACCAGGGCCATCCTGACCGCCATAACCTCCATCAGGACCGCCATAACCGCTGCCTCCAGTCAGCGGTGGGCTTTCATCTCCATATCCTTTAAGAACATTATGACAGCTGAGAAGGTTTTAATACTGTTATGAAAACACACCTTGACAGGACAAAATGCAGCTCTTTTGGATTGTTGTTAACAACTTCATCTACAAATTTGCCTTTTACTTAATAGGAATGTAATAATAATAATAATAATAATAATAGTAATATTTATAATAATAATTTGTATCTATGAAGATTCTCAGTCATCCATGTCACAGTTATTTAAAAAAGTTTTTTCCGATAGCAACTGGACTTTAGTTTAGTTCCTTGATTGCATTTAGTTTTTCCATTTCTTAAGTTATGACTTCAGAAATAGGATAGAGAAGAAAAATAATAATTAATAACCATTCCTCACCGCCACCCTGACTGTACTGGCTCTGCTGACTATAGCTCTGTGATGGAGAGTTGTAGCCTGTAGGCTGGTTATAGTGACTTCCTCCATGTTGAGATGGTTGTTGGTGGGACCCGCTGCCCCCGTAGCCACCAGTCTGACCACCACTGCTCCCATAACCACCCCCACTCTGTGCACCACTGGATGACTGATTGTATCCAGGGGACTGTGGGTTACTTTCATAGCTATTAAAGTTGTGGAGAAAATATTATTTAAAAAAAACTACAATGCACTTGAGAAAAACACAACTATCATTGCTAAATAATGTTTTCTTGGTGCCTTACCCTGCAGAGGACGGAGATGAAGACTGCTGCTGGCTATAACCAGAGAAGGATGACTGCTGATTGTAGGTCATGTTGGGCGACTGGTTGCTGCTGCTGTAGCCTCCAGAGCTGTAGGACTGACTGGAATGATTATAACTACTCCCACCACCCTGGTTAGATGGCGGGGAACTATACCCTCCTGTGAAAATACCAAACAAAGTAAATTAAACTACATAATAATAAGTGCCTGAAAATATGTGTTTTCTTAAACATTACTAAGTCTGCCTCTACCTGACTGGGGTGGACCATAGCTGCCATATCCTCCCTGGTTATAAGAACTAGAGCTACTGTCAGAGCTCTGGTTGTAGCCTCCATAAACCTGCTGGCTGTAGCCCTGTCCAGAGGACTGACCATAACTTTGGTTAGCACTGCCACCTCCACCACCAACTCCACCATATGATCCATAGCTGTGGTGACACAAACAGAGCACCTAAAAATGATATTCATTAAACTGACATTTCAGCTTTCAAAATAACAGAAATTAGGTAAATTCATTTTCATTAACAATTTCTTGATTTTGCATTTTTTCCTGCCTGTGTCACCCTCTACAAAGAAAACTGATAATTATGCCATAAAAAATACAAAATACACAAAAGACTTATGGGATCTGTTGTGTTCCATAATTAATAAATGATTAAGACAAATATTACATTGATATAGTGTTACTACACAGAAATCTGTATTTGAGTATTACAGTACTTACCCCTGAGCAGATGATTGGGAATACTCTATGGAATAAACAAAATTCATTGGAAATGGTATTAAATTCTAACACTTACCATTTCTATAGTTTTTATAATAATTACCATACACATACAAACACCAAAATGCTGCTAAGGGATAGAGTTAGGAGTTGATTATCACGCAACAACGTAGAAACACATTATTGATAAACTAACATGTAAGAAACAAGATTGTAACAGAAGCTAGTTAGCTTTAATTGGGTTTTAATTAATAGGATCAGTTGTAGTGGAAACATGGCTCACATTAAAAAATGACTGTAGTGTGCGCTCATCTGTTTCATATTTTTGAAATATAGTTGCAGGGTCAGCACCTAGACTTAAGGTGTGCATTCACTTAAGCTGTCTTCTTAGTGTTTTTGTTATTTGTCCAGTGTGAGAATCTGTTAGCAAATTGTTTTGTTTTTATTCACTTTTTACAATCCTATTTAAACTTTCTTTTTTCCGCAACCTTTTCATTAAAATGTTTAGAAAGCAAACATTTCAGCCACTTAAGGATTACTGAAACAATAAAAACAGTCAACAGACTAAAACATTGTCAGTGGCCTTTTTTAAATAAGAGGCACCGTCATGTGTCGATAATCTGAACCAATGTCAGACTTGCTTGCACATAGCGTGAGGAGAAGCGGCTGCGCCATCAGAAACTAGGACAGTAACGTTAGCACCGTCACCTCGCTAGCAGAGTTAAGCTAACGTCAAATCCAAACTACACAGCACGTAGCGTCTTTTGGGTTATCTAAACAAAACGCTAGCGTTGCGCTGTTGTTCTTCTAGCTGCACGAAATGTTGTGTGGGTTTGATCAATTCCTACTAGATAATAAATATATGACATTTTAACACACAGTTCGCGTCGACGCACATTATCAATTTACCGTAAGTATCTGCAATAAGGGACTAGCATACCTCAGCGTGTGTCGGCCGGGACGTTAGCTAGGCACCGGTCTCTAAACAGTGTCACATCTTGGTCAATATATTTTATTGCTAATATTCGCTTACGTTAGTTTCAAGCGTCACTGCCCAAATATACAACCATGCCAACCTATTTATGTTTCTTACCGTTAGACGCCATTTCGAGGAACGAGAACCAGCCTTTCACAGTAATCCACAAAGTCTATTGAACAGCGTATCATTAACGGACTGGCTGAACCAAGGAGAATGAAGATGAAGGCACGAACACCGGTCTCCTGTCTGCTCTCCTCCTCTGCAGTTCCCACACAAGCCGCAAGATGGCGTTCTAATGTGTATATTCTCTACAGTGGCTTCACACTGTTTCTATGGGCTCTGGTTTTCTCCATTGACCAAATGATAAATAACAAAAAAATATGGTTCACATGTTGTAAATTGTAACAAAAATGTTTCGGCCGTACAGAATTTCTAAATTATCTAGCCTACATGAATCGCATTGACGCCATTTATACCAAATATTGGAATATTATTGTATATGACTTTATTAATAAAAATAATGTCAAAAAAGTAATGTAAGTGTAATGTAAATCTTTAACATAACCATGCCTATTTTTAACAATACGTTTTCCCATCTTAACATCATTTCCAAATGACAAAGTAAACAAATGCAAACACAAAAACATACATAACATTTACACGTGGCATATAGCACAATGACATAGAACCCACTTTAAGGAAAGGATTACAAATATAGTAATTTAGAGCATTTATTTGCAGAATATAAAAATCTAATTACCAGAATAGGTCCAGTGTTTTCAGACCTCAAAAAATGCAAAAAAAACAAACAAAACAAGTAAATATCATTTTTAAAAAACACATTTAATAATGTTTTAACTTAAGGATGTATTTAGAAATCAATATTTGGGGGAATAACCCAAATCACAGCTTTCATGAAGTGGTCTCTTAACATTTTTGACCTATTTAAAATGTATATGTTTAAAATTGCTGGCTGTAACTGACTTGACAGAGCAGCTTTCTTGTTTTAGCATCACCATGACAGCAAGGTCTCCACAGAAGCTGTCTGAATGATCTCACGTAAGTAACAACAGTGCAGACGATTTAGTTGATTTTACTTCATTTCTTCATGTTGATTTTAATGGTTCATGTTTCGCAAGACTAGGCAATATGAACAGTTTCCTGAACAGCAAAGACAGTTTGACCCACTGTTGTCAGCGCTGCCAAAGTAAAACAAAGCCGTTCAGACCAAGGTATCTGCACCAGAGCACCCTGAACCTGGGTAAGACAGCACCCTGCTATATCACCACCCATGACCAGGTAAGTCCTGATCAGGTTATTTGAATGCTTAGTCAAACCTTTGTAAATGTATCCAAGCTTCTTTCTTGTAATAAAGATCAGCTTTTATGTGATGAGTGGTCAGCATTCTTTTTTAAAATACTGAGGACATGATCTTTGCATTCTTAGTTGTAGATGTTGGCTGACTTTCTAACAGTGAAGACCTGGCGGTGTGTGAATATGGGTCACAATAAGTAAACAGAGCAGATATACATTTTTTGGGATGTGAGGAAATCTCTCCTCTGCTCTATTTGTGTTTGTTAGAGTTACTCTGGCAGTTCGGCTGACGGGCGTCCTCTCATCTTTCATCTGAGAGATCCCAGCTTTCCATCACAGCACCAGACCCATCTGGATCTCAGTAACAACAATGCCCCTCTGCAGTGTCCACTTCTTTCACACAGTCAAGAGGTGCACAGGTGCAAACACATTGTTCCGGTGAGGTGACAGCATAATCCTGGGTACTTTTTGGGCTGTTTCTAAGATTATATTTTCAGTTTTATATATTAGCAAGCACTTTTGTTTTATATATTTTTCAGTTGTTTTTAGAGTTTTAGGTATATAACCTTTGTTTTTTTTTGTTTTTTTTACCAGAGAGCCAACCTCAGTGAAGAAAACTGGATTTTGTTTCGCAGTGGCCAGGCAGTCAGAGAGCTCATCAACCCACATGATCAGTCTGAGTACTGGAGCACTTACAAAACAGACCACAGACCCCCAGTAACCAACACCTCGTCCCAGCTAGCTGGCAGATCAACACAATGGCATCAGCACGACATACTGACAGGTAGTATTTATACTGCCGAAATGTACACATCAAAAGACATCTTCTGCTGCTATTAATTTAAAGTATACAATTGAAATATTGTAGTGTGTCAGTAATGTTTTATTAGTTTTGCTTACAGCCTCCGTTCACAATGCAAAATGTCTCACAACTAAACTAAATTTTCTACAGGTGAACCGAGACAGACAGCTGGTCCAGGAAAGCCCAGCAGACTGTCCAGAGACAAGTTGCTGTGGGCAGGCAGGCGAAGGGAGACAGACAGTTCTGCACTCAGACTCTACTGACACACCATCTTAATATACACGTATACTGTATGTAGTGCACCGACTGACTGAAAATGACCCTTATGTGACTACTTTCAGGTTTGTTGTTGCTGCACTGAAAGAATAATTGCCTATGATGACCTGGTGATTAAAAGCACATTTTAAATAGGTCAGGTTTACAGTTTAATTTTTTAATTCAATTCAATTAAATTAAATTCAATTTTATTTATATAGCGCCATTTTACAACAAAAGTTATCTCAAGGCACTTTACAGTGTAAGGTTTTAGACC
>JAUMHF010000025.1:3844724-3855988 GCA_032359275.1 Microctenopoma steveboyesi
ACAAGGAATTAAATTTAAATATACTGTGTCACATGACATTTTCACTCACATTGTCCTTTGCTTATTAATAATATTGACTTTTATTGTTTTGGTCTACAGTCTGCACTTATGCCATTTCCTGTTCTTGAGCGACATCACAAGCACATAAGTATTCATTAAAAAAAGAAGCCAAAAAGATGCTACAGCAGCCAGTAAAATTCATTGAAGCTAATTTTATTCATCGTCATAGAGCTCTCCAATAAAGACAAATAGATGGACAGTGATCAGACCAGAAAGTATGAGACTGAGGAGGAAAGGACACAAATAAATAACATGGACAGAGAAAACAAAAAGGGACAGAGCAGTAGGCCTATTTACAAGGAAACACCCCACACTAGTAACACACTGGAGCGAGTCGACCACAGAGCGGCAGCTAGCAGCAGTACAGCAGTAGGTTTTCTGGAAACAGTTTCACTCCTGACCAGTTTTTCTTTAAATCCAGTTTTTTCAGTAATTTGTTTAATACGACTAAAGCAAGGAAAAACTGTAAAACATTGTCATAACAAACACTGCTTTTAAAATGCTGTGAGGGATCTATGCGAGGTTAAAATGACCCAGTAATGCTACAAAAACTGCTCAGTAGTCATGTTCTCTAAGTCGCGGGAATGGCTTAAAAGCATAATTGACATCCTAAAAGTCAGTGGAAAATTTCATTTTTGTGTATATGGCATATGCAGGGCTTGTGTTTCTGTACATCTAAGTGCTGTGTATGAAAGTGCAACAACGTCAGAATCAGCATTTGGTGGCTGCTTGTTTGTGGCTGCAGATAATTCAAAATAAAAAGTAGGTGATGCTAATTGTGAGGGAGGGAAAAATCAAAACTTATGCCATATGTGAAAAAAAAAAGTCTTGCTCTGTAGCAGTGACAGAGGAAGCAGGAGACCTTTTTGCTCTTCTCTCCTTTCTTAAAACAACTTCCTTCCACCTACGTTGTGTCACGGTTCATCTTTCAGAGACTTCCCTCTTTGTCCACACTTCCGTCTATTCATTCTTCTTCTCCTTCTGTTTCAGCAGTTTGTTGATCTCCCTCTTGGCCATTCCAGCGTACTTGGTGATGACACCGTGCTGGTTCAGGCCGGGCAGCAACAGCAGGAAGCTCACTGTGACAGAGGAGAAAAACAAGTATTATGTCAAATATGAATGGAATATAAATTAATGACCGTCAAGTCTCAAAAAGGTTTTATCCACAGCAACTGGACTTAGGTTAGGTTTCTTGACGATGTTTCACCCTCCTTCAGAGGGCTTTCTGAAGTCTGACTGGTGTGAGTAGCAGGTTTAGACTGTAGAGATGTTATGAATACAATTAGGGGAAGAAAAATGGTTGAGCCAAGCTTAACCAGGTCCTTTTCAGATCTAGTCAAAGGTTTGAGCTAGTGCCATAATGTTTTATTTGTGTGGACAAGGGTTTTAGAAGTACAGTATATTAAAAATCTCTCTAAAAAGGAAACATTGCCATGGATTTAAAAAAGGGAGGCTTACTCTGAACCATTTCCTCATAATTAGATCCTTAACCTTTATTCTGAATTGATTGAAGTTATCTCAGCTGTGGCTTAAATTAAAACTTTACCAGAAAGCTAAACAGTTACTAACTGGATGTGTAGCATTTGCTAGAAGTGGGCATTTCCTGTAACATACGGTGTTGTGATTGTGTTTTTGAGGGTTGACCTGTACAAGATAGACTTTGGAAACATCATCATTAAGAAAGCTATTATTATGCAACCATCAGGAAGTCGTCCTTAATAGTGACTGTTGACTCGTAGGATCTAAAGGCTTCTGTTTAAATGTCAAAATTAATAACAATTCTAGTCATTAAAACATGAAAGCAGCTGGTGGACAAAGTAAATATTGAAAGCAGCTGGTGGACAAAGTAAATATTGAAAGCATCTTAAAAGATTTCTAAAATGATTGCCATTTCATGTTTTCCCTGTCAGCTTAAGTTATGAGATTACTGGCTCCCACAAGACCAGCTGATTCACCAACTGTCAGTTTCCCCTCAGGCACTGGAAAAGTGTTTATCCTCTGTCCCAAGATTAACAGTGGAGCTTAGAGAACATTTCAGAATCAGTCTCACTTCCATTGTGGTCCCAAATGGTGCACATCAACAATGATGAAAATAACATGTCATTGCTAGCTACCTGCTGCCTCAGTGACCAGATACTGATCTATTTAACTGCTGAACCATTACTACATCTGAGTTACAATACCAGGAATGATGGGCAGAACTCATCTAAGGGGCCCTTTCACATTTTTGGAAAACACCTGCCATTGAAAGCAGCACAAGTCAGGGAAAATAAATCAATCATGCAAGAAGAAACAGTACAACGGATGACTAGTACAAGAAACGCGCAACTGCTGACGATGACAACATCATTTCCTACACGAGTTAATTTAGCTAAATGAGAGGATCAGTACGGGTTTAATTTTACAAAGACAGCTACAAGAGGCCTATAAAGGTCTGTTACTGGATGCCCTCAGGCAGCCACAAACTTTATCATATCTGTCTGAACAAGAAATTGCAACGTAATTTAAAAAAAGTGACATATTAACAAGACTTTGATCATAGGAGGAGTATAGGAAATAAACCACACACCAGACATATGGTGCACAACATGGGCGTCCAGGTTGCTTATCTGATTAAACCCTCAAGGACCTATGCAGAACTACATGGGCCACTGCAAACAGAAAGCCTGAACTGGCCTTAAGGCAGCTCAGCATTGTAAAGTATAGACCAACACCAGGTGCCATAATGAAATACGTGTGATTTGTGTTTGATGTTTAAACAGCACAAAGCAGAAAAGCAATCAATCTGCATGTGGAGCAAGCTGAACAATGGTCATGGCTGCCAACAAGAGTGACATAGGAAACCAAGTCCTTCACCAATCAGAAGCGTGATTTAAAAACATTAAAAGGTGGAATTATAGCCTAATTATATATAATTCATATAAATGTCAATACAAATACTCACCAATAAGGTAAGTGAGGAACAGGTTGTGCACCTGCTGTCCGATCCAGGCCACTGCCAGAAGGCTGCTGATCACTGAGGCAAAGTACTGTGGAAAGCAGAGAGGTCATATTACATTTCATCTATAGGAGTTAAACACACAGTGTCTGACATTGTGACAGCAGACAGGATTACAGAGTTGAAAAGAAACTGCCCCCTAGATGCATTTATTTTTTTTAACAAAACATGTGTTGTCACTATTTAGGGAGCAACAAAGTGGGAGTTGAATGAATGATTTGATGAGCGACGGCGTTTAACCGACTTAAGGCTTGTTGTGAAATAAAAACCTGCTTAACACAGCCTCTAACCCAGTTTGAGGTCTGCTAAGTGGAGCAGCTGAGCCAAATCAGCTAAGGATATTTTTATCTGGAGCACAAAGAAAGCTCAGTTATATTGAAACCAGAGGAATGCTAAAACTACTGAAGTCAAGGCAGCGTTGCATGAAGCTTGTAGATGAATGTCTGTAAGTCTGATGTTCTGTTAAATCAATCTGTTTGTGTGTTAGGGTTGGGATTAAATTGTTTAATGTACCATTTTGGGCTTCTCCTCCTTGAGGGCACAAAGGCGCTTCCACCAGCCAAAGACGCGGCGCTGGGTTTTCACCAGGTTTCCGCAGATCTCATGGAAGCGCTGCTGCTGCTCGGTGGTCCTGAACACAACAATAGGTTGAAGACACCGAGGCGATTAGTAGACGCAAAAGTAAACATAAGATACTGGCAGAAGAGTTTAGTTTAGTTAAAACAGAAGCCAACACGATGTTTTGACAAAACAGCTAAAAAAAGGAAACCACCAAGTGTGATAAGTTTACTGTGGTTTGTCACATAAGACAGCGATCCTCACTTACAACTTATGATGATAAAAAAATTAACAGGCAATTATTTTGATTTCTCTTTTGATAGAATTATTTAGAAGTGTTGGCCAGACAAAACATAAATGTGGAGACCATTTAGAAACAGGTGTGATATTTTATATCACACACACTGCAGGGTTTATTCACAGAGATACCGTAAAGAAATGCTCATGCGGTAGAATTCAATCGTTTCCCTACAACCTAACTAGGACAGGTTAGATTTATTTTTTTAAATGGCAAAGGTGAAGAGGGGGCAGCTAGGAAAATGGCCTTCATTTTCTGCCTAGCCTGTGTGGCCTATTTTTGTCCATGTTGTCAGAGAGCCAAGCGGGTTCATGTGACCAGAGTCTGACAGCTACATTTAACCAACTCAAACAGGCACAATTAGCTGGCCTCTGTAAATGAGCAGCAGTCTAGAAAACTCCCTACCTGCTGTTTCCTGGTCAAGATCTACAAATATAAAGGTACTTTTTAAAGACACATACAAAAGTTAGCACACCACTGCCTCACACACCTCCAACTCACTTCCTTCCTTAACTAAACCCTGTAAAAAAAGATGGTGCTTTAATGCACCAGGGCACTATAAAGAGTACCAAATGCAAAGTATTGCAAATACGAAAACATGTCTGTTCTTTATTTATCTCATTAACACACTCACTGCTGGTCCTTGATGATCATACTAAGAAGTTGTGCAGCAGCTGGAATAATAGGCAGCAAGTCATGCTCTGCTGATGCAAGGACAATATCAAAAGGCTGAAGGTGGACAGATGAACAACATACTGCAAGCTGCATGCAGTTACTCAATCCTTCACTTCACCATTGAATAGACATAGCTGAGTTAAAGGGTGGTTGCAAGCTCTGAATGTTGACATTGTTGTCAGACAAGGCGTCAGATGACAATATTTAGATAAAAAGGGTCTGCAGAGAAAGATAAGCTCCCCTTTGACATCTTGGTTCAACAATGGCACATGAACACTGAATAACTGAAAAACATTTTCCTCTACGTGTGTTTTTATGTTCTTGTTGATTGCATTCCTTGTCATCGAAGGATGCGTTTTAAATTAATAAGAAAAATATGGTGCATCATTTCTAAAAAAAAAAAGGGGGCATTTTCCAAACACATCACATTAAGCAAATATTCATGAATATGGGTACTACTACTACTACTACAATGCAACTTTATATTGCAAGCACCCACACCTATCATATTGCATGGTTTAATCAGTTTACTCCCCAGACATTTTAATGTTTACTTTCAGTGGACATCTTAAGAAAAGTCTCACTATTTAAAGAACAGCTGCTATGAGTTATCAGTTCGAAACTCAGTAATTAGAAGTAATTTTATCAGTGTGAGTGATTGGCAGATTATTTTATCCCCCCTAAAAAAATCTTACAAGAAGCTAGCGCTGATCCAGTGAGATGTACAAATAATCCTAATAACTCAATAATATTGAGTGCAAGATAAAAGGTTCAGATTCTAGGATTGACAGAAACCCTTACGGAAAATAAACAGGATCATGAGGTTGTAGTAAGAAATAATTTTTTCCACTAATGATTTTTATACCGTTTTTTTACACTCTCATACATGTTCTCACCATTTATTGGAGCCAAAGACCCGCGGTGCAAGGGTGGGCACCAGATAGTCAGCCAGGCAGAGCAACATGATGGCGCAGGAGAGCCCAGTCAGCACTGAAGGGTCCAAGTAGTAAATCAACCTGAAAAAAAGGCAAGGTCAAAGCAGTTAAAGTTGTAAACCTGCATAATTTCAAGTGCTCACAAGCTTTTAGTATCAACTGTACAATAATCAAGAAGTGAGTTTTAGAATAACTGTTTATTGTGCCTAAGAGACTGCAGCACAAGCATGCTGAAGTTGTAGTTCAGAGACTTGGTGGGAATGTGTGTGTGTGTGTTTTTAACTTAGGAATATTAAAAAAGGGCATTTACTAACCTAAAAGAAAATGTTAGTTGGGAATGTGAATTTTTGTCCATCTCTATGCAATGTATGCAATCATCCTAATCGCTTGTCTCTATGTCAGGACAAGTGGTTTGGTTTAGAGTAGAGCACTTTTGTCTTACTCTTGCCATATTATTCCGCCTGTGTATAAACTTACAAGAAAAGCACAGTGATAACACCCATAAGGGCTCCTGGGAACCAAGGCTTCTCCCAGCGCAGGACACGATCCCCAGCTAGGATCACTTCACCCCATCCTTGCAGCTGCTCTTCCAGCTGAGCAGTTTCCTGAGCCTAAACATAAAATATACATTACACACTAAAGTCACAGATGTTACAGATAAGTCTGTTCTTGAAGCTAAAACCTGTTTTCTATAATAGTGATATAAAAGTGGAAGACGTGGATATTTCAAGTTCTTGGGGAATAAATATGAATTGATGCTCTTGTTAATTTCATTCTAGATACGCTGCCCTGTAGTATACAAATCCTCAATATTTAAACTCGCCTAAATCCTTTTATTTGCGCTCAGGAAAACATGCCTAAAATGCTGCTTGTTACAAAAGCAGTTAGCACAATTGCACAGTCATGTTAGTAACCTAACGTTATAAGCCCCTTTGCAAGAAAGAGGAAATGACCAGCATCGTTGCAGAATTAGTCAAATAAATAGGATTATATACAAGCGTCACTGGATAGAGGGCCGTTCAAAGGGTATAAGAGGTTGGAAATGAAACATTACTCCAATGCTAACTGGGCACGATTTGGTAAACTAGCGGTAGCTAGCTAGCGCAAGAGCACACGTACCTCAAGCTAGCTAAACTACTAGCGAGCTTGCGGTCGTTATCTTTGGCGATCAGCACACTCTAGATGCAAAACTTTGACGGATGACGGGATAGGCGACACAACCTAACTAACGCTAGCTGGGTTTGTCGGTGCAAAGTTCACGTTAACTCAATATAACGGATAGCAGCAATTTATGCTAAAGCTAACAGTCATGCACACACCCAGAAACGACACAAATGCACTAATGTTACTAAACACGATTTATACTTACGAGTATATTCGCGCTTTTGTTGTCCCCTTCAGCCATCGTTGTGACCGAGCGTCAGTTAGGCTTGTGTTATAAATTCCGTTAGATTTTAACACAAAAACGATCGCAGCGCGACAGCCCGTACACACATACAGCTCCTGCACAGACGTCGATGTCACTCACTAACGGTCGAGCTCTCGCAGGATGTTTTTATCTCAAAAACAACCAAAGGCATTCTGGGAGATGTAGTTTTTTAATTCTTTCTCCGTCTACATCTCTCTGTTGACATTGATGTCTTGCTAATCTCTACACAATGCATATGTTCAGATAAATAAGGTACGATGTGTGATGCCAAAAAATACAATAATTAATTCTCATTCAGCAGTTGAAATAATGCTTGGGCAAGTACTTATTTACACACTTTATAGCTGACAATAAATAGTATTGCTTTAAGGCTAATTGCCTGTTCTATTTTTCATTTCACCGTAGTCTTTGTTTAAGCAGTGCTAGATGTCTATCTTTTTACTAACTCTCTCAAAACACATCACAGCATTTGAACTATACATGTCGCCATAATACATTTTCTAAAGTAGACAATGCCGATTTCATAAAACCAACCAATATATATGTGCCTGGCTACCTGTAACTATTTCAGTAATCCGATGCAAAAGAAGGCAAAGGCCATCATAACATCTGTGAAGGTTCTAAGTCATCCAGGTCATGGTTATCTCAAAAAAGGTTTATCCAAAAGCAAGAAAGCCCTCTGGATAGAAGGACGAAACGTCGTCAAGAAACCTACGTACCTAAGTCCAGTTGCTATTGGATAAGCCATCATAAAAATATAATTTGAGTTCTGACTTTTTAGAGAAAGACAGATGTTTGCAAACTCTAACGTCTGAAGATTAGATCACAAAAATTATAATTCATTAATCATTATTCAATTTATCACAAAATATCTGCCAATCAATCCCTGTATAGTCTGCGAGGGTCTGAGGCCTTGTATAAAACATGTATAAAATGATTGCCTGTCATACCTTTTATACTAATTAAAATAGGAAACTATATATTTCATGTGTTTTATCAACCTGGTGCTCAGTTGCCCAGTTTAAACCAAAATTAGGCTTGAGTTTTAGCACTTGACACCTGAACGCATCATTTAGATCTTGCATCCGGCGCGTATGACGTCACGTGGTTTTGGTCTCGTTCCTAGTGGTTAGAGAGCAGACTAGAGATCTGAAAGCTAACTGCTAAATCTCTTTTTTTTTTAACATTTCTGAATGCACGGTTTCTGTTTCTGATTCTACAGGACGTTATTTATCGCCAGATTTATTCCAGCACCGTTTTCTCTCCGTTACGGAGAAGACTCTGGTACGTAGCGAAGAAATATGTTACCTGTTTAGCTTAGCTAAATAGTTGTTTTCGACGTATAATGCCTTTCAAACGTAAGACATTAACTATTAAAATCAACAACTTAACTACATTGAATGTTAAAGCAGAGTTTCTAAAGGCCTACATATAGTTATTGAGTACCGTGTTTTACTGATTCATTCAGCGTTAGCCATTGTAATTCCGCTACCTTCTAGACGTAATGTTAGCTGGCTAGCTACAGGCCTGTTGTGGCGCACGTGTTAATGCGTGACAAAACCAATTTTAGTAAATGAATTCTCAGGACTAGACAAATAAAATACATCTAAACAGATAAAGAAAGGTTCCTATGCGTGTAGAGTCTTATACCTCCGTTAGTAATTACCGTACGTTGCTAGAAACCCGTTCCGCACTTCTCTCAAATCTGTGTCAACAAAATGCGGCCTGAACTATGCTGAATGAACCCGAACTCTACTATATTAGCTTACTTTTTATGTTTCTGTTTCTGGTATTTTGTTTAACTGGTTTACAAGTGCTTTTACCACCTTTTCGCCAATCCTCAAATAAAAATTAAAGTCTGATTTATAAATGTGATCTGATACTAGTTAATGTCAGCCATTTTAGATAGTATGTAACTCACTGTTGTGATATGACAAACTGTAGGCAGTTGAGGCATGTTTTACCTACAATACATAATTTACACTCATGCTGTATTTAAGTGTAAGTGGGTTCTCTCTTTCTGCTTTACGTGTATATATCTATATATAAGGATATATATGTATATAGATAGATATAGATATAAAGCTTTGTCCTTAAGTGATTCCCACACCATGATTATCCAATCATGATTAATACATGCAAATAAGTAAAGACATTGCTTAATGGTGCTCAAAGCAATCTTGTCTAGACGGTCAACCATATATGCTTTGTGTAAAAGTTGAAGCTTATATGGTAAGGTACAGAAAGACAATGGTTAGGAACTGAGGAAAAAATGTGATTGTTTGCTATCAGGAATGTGATTTATTAACTTAATTTGCCATTTTAAATATAACTTATTTCCACTATATGAGTAGTTCACCACAAGTCTTGTTGTGTGTTAAAACAATTGCTTTTTTATTTTTGCAGAGCCATGTACAATGGGATTGGGCTGACGACTCCGCGGGGCAGTGGCACCAATGGTTATGTGCAGCGCAATCTGTCGAGCCTGCGGGTCAAACGGCCACGAGATGAGCGTGGTGGCGAGCGAGACGAGAAGGATCGGGAGAGGCTGGAGAGTCAGCTTAATAGGCAGCCCAATGCTGAAATCCTGGAGCACCAGCGGAAGAGGCAACTGGAGGTCAAGTGTGCTGAGCTGCAAGACATGATGGAGGAGCAAGGGTAAAAGAAAAATAATACAATATTTTTCACTTAACTAAACAGGGTTTTAATTACATTTAAATGAATCAACTACAACTGGAACATTTGTCAATTAATTTATTACTTTTTATCCTTAACTGTCATTTCATCAAATGTTTATTTTTCAAGCTAAAAAAGCAAATCCAGTTCACCACAGTGAGAGGGCAGTATAATATAACCTATGTTGTGTCGATACTAATGTCATTTTTTCTAATTGGGTGGTCAGATATTCTGCTGAGGAGATTGAGGAGAAGGTGAATAGTTTCCGCATGATGCTGCAGGAGAAAGAAGAACCAGCTCCGGCTACCAATGATAGACCATTGTAAGTACAAAACAGTCAAACAGCATAAATTTAAGTGCTTGTTTAATTAAAATGCAATGTGAGTGTTCCCCAGAATGGCAGTGTCACTGACTGTGTATATTTTGGGGGCAGCGGTTTCTCAGTTGGTAGAGCAGTTTACGAACTCCAGGATTAGTGTTTCATTTCCCATTTACTCCTGGCTACCTGTTGAAGTGTCCTAAGACATGACACATGCAGACACTGGGGTAACTCTTGGGTATGATTGCTTGCAGTGGTTATTGTTTATTTTAAATATGCAAACTTTGTTGATGTAGCACCTGAGCACGGCACGTGGAATGCTTTACAAAATAATTTACTCAGACCAATCCCGAATTTGTGTCAGGGAGAATTAATAATCATGAATAATAATAAAGTAAGCACCTTTCACACCTGCAGAAATGCAGACAGAAATGTTCATATGTATTTTTTTCACGATATCTCCAAACGCACAAACAATTCCACACACAGCTGGAAGCGTCCTGACTGTACAAATGTTATTTATGGCTAAAATCAGGAAAGAATTGCACTACAGAAACTAGATGGTTTTGTTTGCTTAATATCAGCTGTATTACAGTGTTGTTAACATGAAACCTTTTTTACAGGGTGACAGAGACTCATGCCCTGGCGGCAGCCAACCAGCAGAAGAATGACCGTCTTCGGGCTGCTTTTGGTATTGCAAGTGACTATGTGGACGGATCATCCTTCCATGCTGACCGCAAGGAGAAAGAGAAGGAGAAGAGAGAACAGGAACGCCTGGAAAGGGAGAAGCAGCAGCAGCAGAAATACATGTGAGTGATATCATTCTAATATTAAAATAAACACAGTGGGGTTGAGGGTTGAATTGATTTATTGTATTTTCAAAGCAATAGCTTTGTCAGTATTGTTATGAGTTCATTAGATGATGGGAAGACGTGGCTCCAATTTTTTTGAACAGAGACACCCGGTCCTGTGATTATTAGTGACACCTCAACATACCTTGGCAACATACCTATTATTGTTTTAAATTGAGTTGCTATCGGATTAACCTTTTTTTGAGATAACCATGACCTGGATGACTGAGAACCTTCACAGATATTTAAATTGAGTAATAATGTTAGTTGGCAACAGCTGATCTGACTTGCTGCTGACAGCCGCAAACAACCTTCAGGGTTAATAGGAGGCAGGGAACGTGTCATTTAGTTAATTGATCACATCAGTGTAGTTCTGAGATTTAAATAACTCTCGATTTACCAGTCGATCTACGTTCCTACCCTCACCTATGGTCACGAGCTCTGGGTAGTGACCGAAAGAACGAG
>JAUMHF010000025.1:3869169-3922684 GCA_032359275.1 Microctenopoma steveboyesi
TCTCCTCTCTCCCCTAGTTGTGCTTCATCCTTCTGTCTCTCTTTCTCTCTGTACCTTTCTGCAGGTGTCCTTGACCTAGAAGTTGTGTGATCTCACCCTGTGGTCGCTGGTCCTACCAACCTGCCTGCTTTCTCTGCTGCTCCTTGTTGTTGTTATGATCTCTGTTATCTGCTGTTCTTTTCTCTCTCCTCTCTCCTCTCTCCTCTGTCCACTAACCCCAACCGGTCGAGGCAGATGGCCACCCACCCTGAGCCTGGTTCTGCTGGAGGTTTCTTCCTCTTGAAGGGAGTTTTTCCTCTCCACTGTTGCTCAAGTGGGACTGTTGGGTTTTCCGCATTATATTGTTTATATATAGACTTATATTTTTGCAAGGTCCTAAACCTTGCTATGTAAAGTGCCCTGAAATTACTTTCGTAATTTCGTCGGAATCTGTCAAATCAATTGTAGTGCAGTTCTTTGCAGTGATTTGTGCTGGGTACCCATCTCTATGAATTTTGAGTCATATGATCAATTTGATCTCTAATAGTTATTATTTTATTTGTGAGGAACTTCAAGTAATTTCTGCTGAGACGTAAAGGAATACTTGGTTCAACAAAGCTATGACTCTTTACCTTCCTGGCTACAGAGCTGAAAAGAGACCTGGGATTTTTTTTTTGTCTCAATTAATGAGGAATAATATGTGGTTCTAGCTTTATGGAAGGCTTTTTTATACGTTTTCAGGCTAAGCAAGATTAATATAAATTTGTGGAGCGCCACCTCCTTTTCAGCTTTTGCGTTGTCTGCTTTAAGATACAGATTTGTGAATTATAATATATTATTATATTATATTTGATCAACTTAGAATTGTTGTTTGTTGATATTTGTGACACTGGTGAAGATCATCTCACATGTAATTAAAATTAATTCAGAAACCAGGAAACTGCAAACAGTGCCGTTACTACTTATTTTTTTTATCCCTTATTATTGTATAACTTTATATGAGACTATTTTGTGTATATGAAAAAGAAAGAGTTAGGACACCGCTCTTTGCGTCACGGTTCAAATGTTTTCCCACATGACGTGAACGCTGCATCAGATGATGAGAGTGGGTCATCAGCTGCAGACAGTCAGGTGTGGTCGGCGGGGAGACGTCGCGACTGGAGCGGTGATCCAGCGAACTCACCCGGCACAGATACAAACGTTAACCGCTGACCAGTTAAGACGGTCCACCCACCGAGCACCGGGTGTATCAGCTAACATAAGTAAGTTTTTTTCATACAATGTCTAGTTCGGAGTTTCTACGTAAAAGTTTTCTGAGTTCTTGGTTGAGCAAGTCCCTGACAGGCCATGGTCAGGCCTGAGTCCGTATAAATGTATTCCTAATCACCAGCAGTCTGCGCGTTAGTAAACACAAATTAATATGTATGTGCAAAAGGGCTTTCTTTGATTTTCCGATTGAAGCAGGCAGGGGAAACTACATGATTTACCGCCTCATACTGCTCATGTCTTACTACATATCCCTCGGCAAAGGGTTTGGGAGCTAACTAGCTTAACGTGTAGCCGTTGGAATAAGCCGATGTCTTTTTTAAGTTTAAGTGTTAATGTGTCGCCGGACTGAAGGACATATTGTATGTCGTTACCTACATGTCCACACAAGCAGACAACAGGCTATGAGTGCCAAAATTAGATAAAATAAACGACCTTGCCTTATTTCTACGGGAAGTTTGGCGTGACGTTCCTTCGGACCTGGAGCGGGGCGCTCATGTCGAGCTGTTGTCACTGTGGGACACACTTGGACAGATTCGTGTTTCTCAATAGACGCTGAACTTCGGCCTGGAAATGGTTAGTTGAGTGGTATGTGTTCATACAAACTAGTAGACACGAGTTGAACCGGTTACACTGATGCGTTTGGGGGATTTGAAAGACCGACTACGTTCAATAGTTAAAACAATCAATGTGATGCTAATACAACAAATTAAATGGCATTGCTGTTTTACAAAAGGATATGGATAACAGGCTACCTACGTCACCTACAAGTATACACAATGATGAATGAAATTTTAACTTTAAATGTGTGAAGTAGTCTCAGAAACATTTCTTCTCTATAAATGCACAACTGAAGACAGAGGATAATAATAAAAACTGATATTTTTTTAGACCTATTATTGTTTATTAGAGTTTGCATTATTAATAAATGTTCCCATTAACGATAAGTAGAGCGTTACTTTCAAAGGTAACGTCAATCTTTCCTGTTTTCGTGGAAAACTGTCCCAACTTCATCTAGCCCACCTCTGTTCCTCTGCGTCTCTAATTTAGCTTGTGCCAACCAGGAAAGGGCTTGAATAGCTTCACAGCTTGACAGTGTGACAGCCAGGCAGCTTTTGTAGCTACCTTTCTAACCCAGCTTTCAGTTATAAGGATGGGGGTGAATAAAGCAGGATGGGGAAGTTATGTTTGGTGGCTAAGCTGTTGTCTGAGAAGCAGGGATTGGAGGATCATATAAACATACAGCTAAGAGAATGAACTGTGCTGCTTCATTTCTGTAATTTGGTCTAACGTAATTACTCTTATTTGTTTCTTTGTTTAGCACTTTTTTAAGCCTGGGTGCAGGAAGCAAGACCCTCTTTATGTAGTGAAACGGGGAACAGTTGAACTGAAGTGAAATCAAGGGATCAACTTAAAGGAACCTCAAACGAAACTACAAGTAAACTGTTGTGAAAAAGAGGAACTTCTTAGTTTGTCCTTTCAATGAGGGATGGAATTCAAGAGTGAGAAGTGGAGGAGTTCAGCGCGATAACTGGCAATAACTGGATGAATGATCAAAGTCGTTCGTCTGTTTGGCATGTGTAAATGCATTGACTTAAGTGAAGAAGAAAGGACGACGTGTTCACACTGCACTGACAGAATTGCAACTGCAGAAATCAATGAGTCATCACGTCACCTAGGAAATCCCCAGCAGGACTTTCATCGGGTTGAACTGGAACTATGCTGGATCCCCTACTGGCTGTGAAGCATGAAGCATGAATTCAGAGCTCGTCAGAAATGCTCCATATTGTGCAGGCTGCTGTGGTTTCACTTTCAAACCAAAGAGCATGATGTGAATGTCTGAACTGAAACATAAGGAAAAGCCAAAACACAAAAAGTGCAGGAATTTACCAGGAAATGTCCTCTTGTTGGCATGGGAATGCCTGTGATTTCTGGACAATCCATTGTTTCACTTTGAGCTCGTAGCATTGGAAACTAGAACAAACAAACCACTGGTGAGAGAAGGAACATCACCTTCTCCTATGAAACAGTTTTTACATCAACATTCAGAAAGCAGCCACACGAATGGCAGGGAAAGACTACAATCATCTCTTCAAGCTGCTCATCATTGGAGACTCCAGTTAGTATATTTTGCTGCGTTTTATATTAACCTGATGTTAAAACACATCAAAGGCTTTTATGTTAGGCCCGTCCTGTGGAGGCCCAGAAAGTGAATAATTTGGCTTTTTGTGGATGAGTAATATTATTGGAGGAGCTACATAAAAAAGGAAATCTAGTTATAGTTAGTTACTAGTTATATCTAGTTATCTAGTTATAAACTAGTTATTTAGAACCAAGCACTGGGCAGTCCCCCCCCCCCCCAGCGACACCGCTGGGCTAATATCTGATGTAATTACTACTGTTGGGTCGGAGGCGCTTTGTCTGTGTCCTAAGTTAAAAATTCTTAAGACTTTTTTCTATTGTGACTGATTACTATTACATTTTGGTCTGTCTATAGTCTGACATGTATGAAAAGTCACAAACATGCATTCATGTCACAACACCGTTTTTTTATTTGCTCTTCCATAGGTTGAATTTCTGTGATCTAACTATGAGTGGAGACCGTATAAATATATATTAATATATAGTATATTTATAGGTACTGCGGGTAATACTGAGTCATTTTACATGACCTTCATTGCTGTAGCAACTTAGTTTTATACAGCGATTAGATTTCATCGTATCCAAGTTGCTGTAGGCTGCTGTGAAGCCCGGAGACACTGGAGCACCTGTTCCTGTCCATCATTTTTAAAAATACCAGTAAGTGGCTTGTAACAACCACTAAGCTGAGGTTTGGATGGAAGTTCAAGGCCCAGAATTCACCTCTGTAAATGCAGTTATTAAGACTTCTCTTTTTTACTTTAGTCACTTAAGTTTGGCAATAGTTTGACAGTTGCGCTCCTCATTACTCAACGCTGTTCGTGGCATTGATTTGTCCTCTGCATATAGTTGAGTTAGTGAAGATTTCTAATGACATTACCTCTACATTTTGTTTTTAATACTTCAAAACAAATGCGGCTTTTCCACGTGTGTTTTAACAGATCCTTAAATCATTTAGTCTGTTATAGATCGAGTTTGAGTTCACAGTAATTAATGCTGATCTCCTGATTTGTTTCACTCTGGTTTGTCAAGTCTTTTTCTAACAAGTTGCCACTAGTTCTCCCCACAATTAGGGATGTGATTTTGAATCACACTTTCATGTACAGCTATTTCCAGTATATCCACCTTTACACATTTCTTGCTAGTTTCATTTTTGTTTTCCTGGCATATGTAGTGAAGGAGGGTGTGGCTGCCTTAAGAACTGTCTTGTCTGATCTTGGTAATAATTACCTCCAAAGTGAGTTATGTGCTAATCTTGTCTCACTGGTCTCTGTCTCAGATGTGGGGAAAAGCAGTCTTTTGCTCCGCTTTGCAGACAACTCCTTCTCTGGTGAGTTACCACAGCTTTGTGTATTTCACATGCCATCATATTTCTCAAGCCAATGTTAAGAAAGCAGTTTTATTATCGACACAAGTCATCTTATCTCTGGGATTTTGAAAACGGCCCTAACCTGTTAGGCAAGTCGACTTGTAAAGAATATAGATTTTTTTAAAATGAATGAGCACGTACATGTCTGTCGTGTCATTTTTCAATCCGTAAAGCTGTGTCCGTTTCTCAGAAAACGTATTGTTGTTTTAACATTTAGCCACTTCAAAGCACATAGCTGCTTAGAGTTATCTTTGCTTCTCAGACCTCTGCTATAGTTGAAGGTCAGTGAAGCCTCAGTGGTTTGTCAGGTGCAAAAGCTAAAATGAGCGCCACGTCAAGCTCGAACAGCTGTGGAAAGAGGGCTTCTCACCCAGAATATACGAAACCTCTGGTGTGGACTGACTGTGAAGGGGCACTTTACCCAGCTGGGCACAAAAACATAGAGATGCACAGCAAAAATCTCTTTTTTGTTGTATCTGAGGACCCACAATCAAACTTCTGTTTTGTTCATACGATTTTCGATCCAAAAAACTCTTCAGTAGGTGCCAAGTGAGGCAGAATCTAAATGTCAGTGAATGTATAGGAAAAAAACAACCACATGTTATAATTCAAGTCCTGTCTGCATGGTGCCTGTGCCGTCTGCTCTCTGTTGCGCTGTTTGCTGGTGGTTCACTGGGGTCCTGCAGGCAGCTACATCACAACCATCGGTGTTGACTTTAAGATCCGAACAGTAGACATCGATGGAGAACGAGTGAAGCTGCAGATATGGGACACTGCAGGGCAGGAGAGATTCAGAACCATCACATCAACGTAATTATTTCCAGACAAGCTGGTTTAATTCATTGTAGCCAGATGACATATAAACTACTTAACTGGGTGTGATCTATGTCTTTACAGATACTACAGGAACACCCATGGCGTCATTATCGTTTACGATGTGACAAACCCAGAGTCATTTGTAAACGTTAAGAGGTGGTTAAATGAAATCTCCCAGAACTGTGACAGCGTCTGCAAGATCCTGGGTGAGTCCACGGTGTTTATGTAAATTCAAAAGTAAATTCAAAATTGTTTTAATGAAAGAAACTAGTACTAGTGCAGCTCTTACTGCGTTTGTGAAACTCAAATCAGACTCTATGATGCAAAAGCTTGTTAGTAGAATACTTTCATTATTAGTTTTGCTCTTTGATGAACATATGTTGACATTGGACCCACGGTTTAATAGTGTTTTTATAACAGAGTAGAAAGGATTATTCTTCTATTACTATTCTTTGGAGTATACCCGCTGATATCACTGCAGAATAAACCGTTTTGCCCGCTCCCCTTCACAGTGGGAAACAAGAACGACGACCCTGCCAGGAAACAGGTGGATACCCAGGATGCTGTGCGTTTTGGGGAGTCGGTCGGTGTTCGGGTCTTCGAGACCAGTGCCAAAGAGAACATGAATGTAGAAGAGGTAGCTGTACTTCAGTGGCTTTATTTATAGTATAATATGTAACTGATTATTATTTAGAAATCTGGTCTCGTCTTGTTGCTTTATTCAGATGTTCATGGCCTTCACCCACATGGTGCTCCGGGCCAAGAAGCAGAGTCAAAACCGAGCCGAGAGGGAGCGAGAGCGGGAGAAGGACACGGTCAACATCAACGCTCAGAGAGACCGAGACCGCAGGAAGAAAGGGAAGAAATGCTGCTGAGACAGACATCAAAGCCACTTCTCACTCATCGATACACACAAAGCATTCAAACTGGATAGGGGGAACCCGTGCCTTAGGAGATAAGTGTTCTGTTTAAACTGCAGCGGTGAATGTTAGAAGCTGTGCCCTTCGCTATTTTCTATGCCAAGTTACAAAACAACAATCTGCAGGTTATACTGGGCTGAGGGATACACAGTCCGGCAGCACTGACTGGATGTAGCAGCCTGGAGGTTATGAGAGTTAAAGGACCATTCCAGTGCATTTTTAGTTTTTAAAGTTCATGTGGTTAAATCAAATTTAAATGCATGATCTTGTGTTTTAGATGTTGATGGTGGAGTTTGTTCAACACTCCAGAGTACGACACTGTCTTATTTACATTATCAATTGATCTGCTTACGGTTGTGTTGTTTTGTGTATATATAAATATATAAAAGGGCCCATTTCCCTCAATTTCCCTGAGTCCAAGGTGGTGCCATCAAATTGCTTGTTCTGTTCCTCAACAGTCACAACCCCATAGTGCATCCAGTCTACTACAGCAGTAAATGAGGATTAGTTTTTGCAGAGGTATGACATTTAGCAGTTCATTACAGAACAGCATGGCTAAGTGGAAGGCCTGCACACACAAAATGACATACCTGGAAAAAGTCGGAGCAGGAATAATGCCACTGAACGTGTCTAACTGCAAATTTACTCTCATTTTGTAATGAAACATACAGTAAAATGTCGATAGCTAAAAGATTACAATCTGCTTTGAAATCACTGAGATGCAAATGTGATGTTTGGTGAATGAGCTGAAACATAAAGGTATGGTCCTTTAACTTTGCAGTAGTTAGCTGCTATGCTGATGTTGTTTTAACACATAATTTACCACAGGAAAAAAAGGAAGTGGTGGCAGTTACTAAGTTGTAACCTTGGCAAACTAAACGGATGTGATGAGTGATGTCCAGCGTCTCTTTGCCTTATTTCAGTTAAAGTAAGGCAGGTAATCCTTGACTACAGTGCGTGTAACCTTAAGACAAAATGAGCCCAAATGTTCATTAATATGTTTTTTTAATGTAAATGTTGCCTAACAAATGTGTCAAAATCCAAATAAAGCAATAAATCTAGTGTGTGGTAAATGTCTTCGTACAGAGGAGTGCTTCAGATGAAAAGATAAATGTATGATGCAGCTAGAGACACAAGCTACAAATATCTGACATTCAATGTAGATGTGGTGGCCACTTTATTAGCTACACTTAGTCCAATAAATACCACTTCAGCAGCTCTACCGTGATTTCCACTTTCACAAGGTTCTAATTTCTGTTTGTTAAAACTTGAAGATGATAGTTCTGTTATCTTTTTTACTATTTGTTCAGATTAAATGGAACCTAAAATGTGTGAGTGTGTGTTTAGTGACATTCCTTTCTTCTGCAGACTTCTGAGCCGTGTGCGGCTCACATGAACACAAGTCTTTCTATTAACTGATGGACTTATGTGATCGCTGACAGAATGCGATGCTTTGTATTCAGATAATATAAGTTTAACTTTCAGTCTGTTGTTGGCTGGTTCCTCCTGCCAGGTCAGAGCTAAGATGAACCCTGAACTCGCCCCTAAAGTAAAGAGAGTCTATAGCGGATTGAAGCTCTGAATCAGTTCTAGCCCTGAAAGAACAGAAACCACAACTGACAGTGAACTAACGGCTCAGGATTTCAGAATTTGCAACCAGGTGTAGCAACGACTTTTGTCCTACGGGAGTTTAAACTGCAGTAAAAAAATGATGCATGTTGTTTAGTGTAATATGGGGAAGAAAAAAAAGATGTCCTCATTTGAAACACTTCAAGCACACGAGACATTGAAAATCTTTTATATTTTATAACAGAAATCAGTCTTCATCAGTGTTCAACACCAGTTACCTGCACAGCTGAATCTCCAAAGGCAGCAAACACCATCTGCTCTGATGCTAATGAGGATCTTTTTTGTTTTGTGTTGGTTTCTCCTGATAATGAACAACTTATTTATCCACTTTTTCCAGCTACAGACATATGTTGGTGATGTCACAATTAACCTGAAAGACAGGTTGTTTTCTCTTGCCCCTCCTCCATCAGTTGGACTTGGGGAGTCTGTAGACGCCCAGGGAGACCAACAGCTGATGTTCCCTGACTTTCCTCTGCAGAAAGGCCTCCAGCTCGTTGACGTCCATTTCCGTGACAACAGGTCCTGTGGCAACGAACATCCGCAGCATTGAGTGTATTCGCTCCAGGGTCATGCTGTCGAGGTTGGTCAGCATTGCCTGGATGTAGGCCCAAAACAGCTGCAGAAACACAGACCCACATGTTTTAAGATGCTACTTGACAAACAGCCATTTTTCATCCTGTTAACTGTTGTTTTTGTGTGTTGTGGGCACCTGAAGCTTCTCCTCCCTCTGCTCCGACTGGGTGGTGGTGTTGGAGTCTCTCTCCTCGTCGCTGTCGATCACCATCACCCCTCTCTCCATCTTCTCTTTAGATGAGCCCGTCTCCACCACGCAGTAGCGCCCCCCCGCCTCCTCCCTCAGCACGCCGTGCTGCTGCCACAGGGCTAACTTCCTGTGCACCAGCTCCTTCGGGGCACCCAGCTTCATGCTCAGCTCCTCCAGACTCCACGAACCTAATGCCCGACAGAAAGCAGCAGTTTCAGTTGACAAAAATGTTGTCATCTAATCCCTGAACCCAGGCTGTGACAGCAGTGTGTGGTAAACGTGCCATACTTTTTTCCTGGAAGTGTAGGATGATGGCAGCATGGATGGGGGAGACACTGAGATTAGTGAGGCTTCGATCCTCCAGCTCCACGTCCAGAGTGACTGAACCCAGATGAGGCTTCCAGCTCAGAGTCCTCATGGCCTGAAACACAGACAAACAGCTGGTAACGCAAAGCGTCGCGTGCAGCAGTCAAATTCTTTAGCAACCGAAGCATAAATTGGAAGCTGCACGTTACATTTTGCCCATTTCTCAGTCGGTAAGGAAACGCTGCTGCTCAGTCCCGATGTGAAACAACATTTCCACCTGATAATAAAATTACAGTGACAAAATCTGAGTAGCGATCTCCACCTTGAGTTTCTCGTAGCGGTGAGTGTATGCCTCCATGGCTTGGCAGACAAGTGGAGGGAGCTCTAGTTTCTCCTCCTTAAGCGTAGGCCAAAATTCAGAGGAGAGAATGATCGCCGACAAAGACAGCGGAGGCTGCTCCTCGTCGCTCAGCCTCGATTCCTCCTCTCTGATGTTACTGTTGATCCTGCGAGAGTCCGCCATGTCCTGGCGGGGAAGCAGACGAGCGGAATCTGTGACGCTGTATTTCACTTTTTCACATTTAAAGATAACGATCACTGTACTTTACCAACCGGCCCATTATATCTGAGCCATGTTAGTCAAGTTTATATCCCATCACATGTCAGAATCTGTTTACCTTCAGCATGACTTCACAGTAATGCATGTGAGACTCCCCGAACCTGAGCTTCAGCAGCTCCACGTTACGAATCTCTCTGCAGAGCACACAAGAAAATATATACAAACAACTGGATATGGATCAATGAACTAATCATTAATAAAACCCTGACTGTGTGATTTACCTGGCAGTGTTGTAGTTGAGCTGGTGTAGCAGTCTGTCTGCCAGCACGGCTCTGTACTCATCTATGAAGATGTCTTTACTGCCGTAGATACTGACCAGCAGGCTGATGATGTCTGATGAGCGTTGTTTAGAGCCCATTTTATCTGACACGGAATAAGAAGAAACTCTTTAGACTTGGAGTAAAGTTCAGTTATCTTTGTAGTACAAACAGAAATAATAATACATGATGTGTTCACTGACCTATGACAGCGTCCGTTGGGTCTGGAGTCCAGTCCTCTGGATCATTCCCTTCTTCATCGCTGTCTTGCATCTCCAGTGTCACCGGGTCTCCTCTGGACAGCTCGGAGGCCAAGTCAGTGCAGCCCTCTGCATCCCCAGTCAGCCCGGCAACAATCTGCCGCACAGTGTCCTCACGAGTCCTTAAACACAACACAGCTTCCTTATTTTATCTGTGTGTATTTACGTAAACACATTACCACTCATCACTGTATTCGGAATTTCTTCTGATTCACGATTAGTTCATCCAGTACAAATGAAGACACCTGAGATACTTGCGGATGGGTTGGCAGGCGACCTGCAGGATGACCATGGATGGGTCCAGCTCTCTGAGGGCCTTGATGGCTGAGATGTAAACCGTGAGGATGTCAGATGTGTGAACACCTGAGGACAGATGTGCAGACAGAAACTTTACAGACTACAGACAGTAGCTTCTGGTGCAACTGGCCACAAAAATGTGTGTACACCTCAAAATATTCCCCATATAATCAAAGGTGAACTTAAAAACACTAGTTTACGTGTGTATAAGTTATGGCTGATTTTATACAATATAAAATTAAAAATACAATTCATAACCAAGTGAAAACAGGCAGGTTAGAAAGTGTTCACCTCAAAAGTAACTAAATCATCACTCAAACAAATCTAATGATTGTAGAATAAATACATTTGTATCTAATTATTGGTGAAGCAGCATCATGTCCTATGGATCTACATCACGAAGACAATTCTGTATATTATATTATTCTACTCAACATTATGAACCCATATTACTTTGTGGATGTCTGTTTTCAACTCGCCATGTAAGAGCTTGTTTTTCTGTGGTTTGGCAGTTTTAATTCAACAATGTTAAAAGGTGAAAACATTAACAGCGATGAATATTTTCATACCCATTGTACTGAATGTAACAGTCGAACTAACCCGGGTGCAGCAGGCGGCTTTCAAAAGCCGATTTTAATGAGGTGAGGAGCTGCTGTCTTTGGTTGGTCCTTTCCAGACAAAACTTGAGATCCTCAATGGCAGCTTTGGATTCCGGAAAGTCTGAAGCATCAAAGTAAATACAGGTCACTCTATGAATTTATGCATGTAAACATATTTACAAGGACAAAAATCAAACATTTCTACTTAACCACAACATGAATACGCTGAGTTCTCTATCACACCTCTAATTATGCTGAAGAGCTCCTCGATCCTCATGTTGACATAGATCCTGCAAAAAAACTTGTGCATGTGGCATCTCCACTGCTTCAGGATGGGGCTGCCAGACCGGGCAGCCTGGACACAGGAAGGACTGGGAGCACTGGGTGCAGGTGCCAAACAATCTGCGTGGACCTCGCTGACGAACACTTTGCTCAGCCAGCCCAGCACCAGCTCCAGCCACTGCTCACACACACACAACATAACTAACACCTAATGAGGAGCTCATCCTGACACGACTGCATGCAGGAGACAATGTTTCACCTTCTGGAACTCCAGCAGGAAGGAGCGTTCATACTCGCCCCGGCAGTGCTGCTCCATTCGCTGTTCGATGAGCTTGTGGAGGATGGAGGTGACGGCCTCCGAGCTGACCCACTCCAGCAGCTGTAGTTTGGAACTACAACCACACAAAATCATCGTTTATTGTCTTTTCAAACACATAACCTGAGCATTTTTTTTAATAAAGCTTGTTTAACCAAATTTAAAACTACACTCTGCTCTCTGGTCCATTTTGTTGTGTCTGTCTGTGTTGTTTTCCTGTAGCTTGTTTGAAGACAGCGGCCTCCTGCTGGTGGACATTGGAACTAACGTGTACAATAAAACCAAAACAAGAAGCTAAAGAAGGCTAAAAGGCTGAGAAGACATCCCGTCAGTCATTTAGAGTGCAGTAGAGGGTGTTGATAAAGGGTGTAAAGAGTGGAAGTGTTCAGCAGTACATTACTTAGCTTTAGTGATTTCACTCACAGTATGTGGCTGAGCTCCTGTAGTTGTTCCAGGGCCTCCTGACACCAGCACTGCTGTATCAGGACCCCACAGCCTCGGCAGACACCACCATCTGGACCATCAGGAACCTCAGCCCCGTCCTCAGTCTCCCCTTCCTGGTTCATATAGACAGAGAAGGTCCTGCTGTAGAACTCCAGCACTCGCTCCTGGAGAACAGGGAAAGGGGAGAAGAGGAGGAGGGCCCTGATGATGGTGAAGGCTCGATCCTGAAGGCTCTTGGGCCCAGGACCGCAGAGATCACCTCGGCCCTCGTTCTGCCACATCCCTAGCTTGTTCAGACCACCTATAAGGAGAAGAAGGAGAATGTGGCAGCATGAATGCAGAAAAGGACGCTGGAGTTAACAGCACAAATTTCTACTTGCCCAGAAAAGGTTCTAGTTGTTGCAACAGTTGTCGAAAGGCTGAGAGAAGAACCCAGGCCCTGCCTTTCTCCTCCAGCTCATTCTCTGGCTGTTTCAGTCCAGCCCAGAACTCAGGAACCACAGAGGAGGGCAGACGTATCTGCAGAGTCTCCAGCAGCCAGCTGCCCAGCAGCCGTCCCAGACCCTGACTACAGAGCAGGGCCAGGGAGTCAGAGAGGCTCTGCTCCAACACAAAGCATTCAGAAGACACCTAGAAAGTTTTCCTATTGTTAGTGTGGTTTCAAAATGATAAAAGGTATTTTATAGGATGTTTAATCTTGCTGTAAACTTGGACACACACAGAGAGAAAGACGTCTGTATTAGCCATTATATATTTACTGAATTACTCTACTAATTAATGAGTGATTATCTACACTACGTGGTGTCCCAACAGCTACGAATCGTTGCAACAAGCAAGAAAACATTAAATCATTAGAAATCTGAACGGAGTTCTGCTACCTCGGTTCCCTCCCTTTTGTCTCGTGTCATCATGAAACATACTCACCAGGGCTGCAGTGGCCGCTTCCCAGGCATCAGCAACCCCAGGTTGCCTTTCGGATCCCAATATTTCCGCAGAGTGTGATTCCATCATCATTTCCTCCATCTTCTTAGACTTTTTCCAGGACCAACGAACTACCTACAGTCAATATAACATATAAACTGCAGTGTTTCCAGCGTTATAAAGACGCACACGTCTGTGTACAAATGCACATAATACCATAAATGTGATTTATTGGTGCTTTAAACCAATCACTCTACTTAGTCTGTGTTAATTTGTTAAAGTCCCTATGATTTGTTTTGAAATAATATTACATGGCCTCCACTGGTATTGCGGGTTCACGTCTTCTTCGTCATCTTCTTCTTCTTCGCCGTTCGTTTCCGGCATAGCGCGTGCTGACACGCTCGATGCTGCCCCCGAAGGTAGGAGCACGCATGTAGTCTGTGTCCCCCGAGGTTACAGGAAGTTTATTACAGTATGACAACATGTCTTAACACTGGGCAAATTTACGTTTAACCAATTTACGCCCACTCCACCCATTGGCCACAACGAGAGCTGCAATATTATAATGATAAACAACGGCAACAAGTAATTGTGTTCGTTGGCATGTCCGAAACACTAATGAAAGAAATGTGGCTAAACAATAAAATATCCCCCAGGAGAGCTTTCTGCCTTCTAGTGGTCATTAATAATAACTACAAATAATCCACCGTAAAGCTAGCTACATTACGTGAGGGACTACTTCCGGTTATAACATTCGAAATAAACCTGCAATAGCTTTGATTGCGTGACCATGCAGTGTTTAATAATTATTATCCGGCACGCCTCCAGTTGCAACTCAGTCTTCTACAGAACACATTCAAAATAAGGTTTATGTCTTCACTTTACCCAGAACAAACAATAACATAAAATAATACTAACTATAATTATTAATAAACTGATTTTATACAACAAACTGTTGTACACAAACGGTCCTATTAACATTTTTAGTAGTCATACAACTTATTGCTGTTTTATAATCTGTTTTCAAACACCAAAGCAGAAATAAAAGTTGTGTGTGATGAGTATTTCTGCCCTCTGGTGGTCGCTTTTAGTAACTGCAGCTGAGCGCCGGTAGTGTCAAGCTGCACCAATTAAACGCAACTTCCGGGACTCTCGCGGTGTAGAGTCCATGTAGTTACGTCACTTTTAGCAGCAGCAGCAGCAGCAGCTCACCCAGAAACATCATCATGGCAGCGGAGTGCGAGTGAGTTTGTTGTTAACATAATGGTGTCTGTTCTCTACATTAATGTCACGACTCTCCGTTTGTGTGTGTGTGTGTGTGTGTGTGTGTTTAGAAACGTCCGCTGTCCTCATATTGATATCCGATGAAGTGTCGCCGTTGCGGTGTAGTTAGCAACGCAGCGAGTGGACTCTCAGGCTAACGTTAGCTTAATTTGTGTGCCTGTAAAGCAGTTAGAAAATAGGACAGGGAGGCGGCAGTGTGAGCTAACTATTAGATGTTTTTCTATGCAGTGTGCTGTCAGAGATCGAGGTGCTGCAGTCCATCTACCTGGATGAACTGCTGGTCAACAAGAGAGAGGACGGGTGAGACAGCAGTCAGCTGTAAAGTCAGCACTTTTCTTCATGAGCTTTGGTCTGACTTGTGATTACTAAGTGATCAGGTTGGTGTGAGGACTCAGACACAGAGGGGGATGCTCTCAGTGTTTGGATCCGTACACGGTGACCCAGATGTATGTGATGTTGTGAAATGAAAACGTGAAACACATGAGAAAACAGTTACTCCATCCCAAAGCATGAAGCCGTGCAAGTCAACCACGTCCTAATATGTGGTTTCTGTCATGTGATGTGGAGAAAGATTGAATTCACATTAGGTTTTGCTCCTCCGTGTTTACGCAGTTGTTATTCTCTGTCCTCCAGGGGCTGGGAGGTGAGCCTGATCCTGTACCCGTCCACTGCAGAGGACTCTGTGTCCCAGTTTGTCCGCCTCACTTTGACGTTAACTCTTGACCAGCAGGTACACTGTCAGTCATGTTATCCTGCTCGGGCTGCTCAGGAGAGTTCGAATGAGTAGAACATAACTTATGTAGGGTAATAGATGTTATAAAGAGGGAGATGTACGTGTCAGGTTGTTTGCATTAGGTCAAAGGATAAACGAGTAAAACACTGCGTTGTTATTAAAACCAACACTCTCTGAGTCTCTTCCTCCACGTTTGTGATCCTCAGTATCCCTCATCCTCGCCAGTGATCTCCATTCATAACCCACGGGGACTTTCTGATGACAAGCTCAGCAGGTACTGAGTCTATTTCTGTCTGTTCACAGCTTTATGCTAAATATTCAACTTCAAATAATAAATGTGAAATCCTTTAATCACCTCCAAACACTTTCTCTTAGTGTCCAGAAGTGTCTTCAGGTGGAGGCTAAGTCCTGTTTGGGTTCACCAGTGTTGTATCAGCTCATCGAGGTCACTATATACACAGTGCTTCCTCATTTACTGCGTTAGGTGTTGATCTGTGACCCGTGTGACTGTAACTGTGTTTTCCTGTGCAGAAAGCAAAAGAAATCCTGACTGAAAGCAACATTCCTCATGGAAACTGTGTGATTTGCCTGTATGGATTTAAGGTAGACTTTTCAAATCTCATGTGACAGAAAGTTCAGTATATATGGATTTTAAACTACTGACACACACACTTTTATAGAAATGTTCTGCATCTTCTAAAGTTCATCATTCATGTTTCTGTCTTCAGGAGGGAGAGAGGTTCACCAAGACGAGCTGCTACCATTATTTCCACTCCCACTGCCTCGGGCGCTACGTCAGCCACTCTGAGAGAGAGCTCCAGCAGAGGGAGAAGGAGTTGGAGGAGGACAAAACTAGAGACGGAGCAGACGATCAGGTCAGAGATCAGCAGCTGTAATGACATCACAGCTTCTGATTAGGGAACCTCTGGATGCTCACTTTGCCTCCCGTAACAGGAGCTGACCGTGGTGTGTCCGGTGTGTAGAGAGGCTCTGTCGTACGATATGGATCAGCTTCTGTCCTCCCCTGCACCCCAGGTCCCTGAGGTAAAACCAGCTTCTACCGGACACTTAGACATCACATACCGGGCTCACTGTGAGAGCCGATAGTCTGTATTACTCTGACAGCGTGTGTCTTCATACTCAGCTGGACCAAACGGCGATCGGTTCAGATTTTCAGCAGAAGTGGTGTGAACTGCAAAAGCTTTTGGAGAAACAGAGGAGTAAAGGTGGAATCATTGACCCGGAGGTGGAGTCGAACCGTTTTCTGATTCATATCAATGAGGTGAGAATGACTCAGAAATCACAGATACCAGTCTGATCCTAGGATGACTGTCTGAAGTTGGGCTTATCTGTAAACTAGTGGTGATTAAATGTTTGTGCAGTTAGTCATTAAATAAATGGTAAACACTCACTGGCTGCTAAAGATGTCTAGGTAAACGCTATGTATCAGTCACAACATTTGTCCTTGGACAAGACACTAATACAGACACAGGTCTAGCAGCTGAAACATCAATTTGCCCAAGGGGATCAATAAAGTATTCATTAATATTATTATTATTATTATATTATTATTATTGGTACCTGGTGGGAAAAGGTTAATACTGGTCAACAGGTGCCAGAGTCATCCACAGTGGACCTGTGAGCATCAGGACTGGACCGGGGAGAAATAAAAGGAGGTGGCCTGGTTTGTTCCAGACAGCTGGGTGCCTGTCTCATTGACCAGAGGAACAGATGGCATCAGGGTGCACTATGGAAGTCAGGCAAAGCGACAGAAGCAGCCTGCAGGAAATCTTTGGGTCGTGGCATTCAAGCATCTGTGGGATGTGCTGGAGAAAAAGTGGTTTTAATGTTGTGGCTGATTGGTTCTAACTACATCTCGCTGAATTTAAATGGAACAGTTTGAACATAACAGGAAACTACTCTGGGAGAAGGATGGACTGTGATGTCAGTTTAAGGATCCTGTACTTGTTTTTTTGCTTAGCACAGAACTGACCTCATAATTCTGTTCCTGTGATGTCATATCAAACCACAACACTGATACATGTCGACTCCCACAGGTTCCACCTGCTGCTGAAAATGAAAACCTGGATGTAGAGGTCTCGTCTGGCTCCCCAGTACCCTCTGCTTCTAATGTGATCTGTGAACAAACTGGTGTCACAGCAGACCAGTTTGCACCTGGAATCCCCCGCTGTAGAGGTGGGGAGGGCCAGAGGCATCCGAACCAGATCAGGAGACCGAGGAGAGGAGGCAGATCTAGACCACAACATGGGAGAGCTGCCCCCATCACAGAGCAGCTGGACAAAGTCTCCCTGTCCTCAGAGTGCGCTGAAAAACCAATGAAAACCAAAACTCAGGTTACTCACGGCCAAACAATGCAAGAAAATGCAGATTCAAGTGCGTTGAAGATGGGCAGCGAGGTCTACATGGAGCAGCAGGAGACGCAGGTTTCACCAGACAATCAGCCAGCGTGCAAGTCAAGTTTGGAAACTGAATGCACCAAAGATGGTGCAGACTGTGCAGGCAGCCGTGGTCATCGCGGAAGGAGACGGGGTCCCCCCCGATCTGCCCCGCACAGCGGAGGCTCTGGCTCGGCACGATACCACTGGGACGGCAGAGCGTCAAGGAACAGAGGAGGGGCCAACAACCTGTACAGCAGAGGTGGGGGACACCATCGAGGTCATGGCAGGGGTGTCCAACACAAGGTGGTGGAAAGAGAGGGGGGAAGGGGGGAGGTGCTATGACAAAGGGCAAAAGGAGGGCTAGTGAACGAGTGTATGTGTGCCTCCGTTATGAGTTGGCTTAGATTAAAGCCCTGCACCAGAGACGTCATCCATTGTACTGTCCTATCCTCCTGTACGCCGCTGTTATCCTGGTTTCTGCACATTAATATCCGATGGTTGTTGTTTTTTGTTGTAATGCAATATGACTTAAAAGAACGGATTAAATTTTGTCTGGATGTCATTGTGTTACTGAGTGTCTGTGTTTAATCTGTCATCACAATAATGTTCGTTTAAAATCAGTGTGGTATCAGCAACTATGACTGTGAGCATTTTTTTAGTATCTCTCTGTAGTTTCTGGTGTAGTGTGAAGTAACAGATAAGTATAGCAATACACAGGACCTGGGCCTAAGAAATACAGATCACAAAGGCCTTTTTTGTGTTATTTCTATACAATTAACAGCGGGATGTTGCACTCTTTACATAATTACATTTATCTTAGATTTTATTTACAAAATATAACAGAGATAAATTACTGTAGTAAAATGTATGCACTATATGACGCACAATTTATTTAGAGGATGATGGTGAATTTAAAATATTTTAGTTTGACGAAAACACTGTAATTTATCTTTTTCCGTGTGATTTGAGCCGAAAATTTCTTCTGTTGAACAGACAGGCCTGAACTATTAAAGTGAAAATAAAATTCAAACCTGACGCAAAGGCTCATGGTAACTGTAGTTTATGAGGCGGTGCATCGCAGCCATCTTGGACGGTTTTTCTTTTTTTCTGGTTGAAGACCGTCCCATCGGAACAAACTGCGCAGGTTAGAGGAGGCGTGTGGTTGTTTTTAAAACGACTGAGGTTATGACCGGCGGGGCCGACTTTCACAAGGGCTACAGTAACTCAGAACCTCGGATGGATGTGGACATGGACTCGGCCCATATCGAAAATGAGCGGGGGGAGCTGGACGGTAGCATCGCGGCTGCCTGTTCTTCTAACGGCAGCGGCGGGGAAGAGGACGAGGCGGAGGCCGTAGGCCGTGTGAGGGAAGCCGGGGGCTCCAGTAGTCAGCACAACCTGGGAGGAGGAGGGCTGCTCGGCGGCGGCAGGGAGCAGGAGGTTTCGGTCGAAATTGGGGAAACGTATTTATGTCAAAGAGCCGACAAAACATGGCGTGAGTGAAGAAACGTATGACCTAGCTTTAGCTCACTGCTTGTGGTTCCTGTAAATGTATTAATATAAACGTGAAATCATGGAAACATGTTTTGTACTGAAGCCTAAATAAATGATATATTATGAAAGGTAATCAGTACTTTCCTACTTTCACCACTGACTAACCAATAATAAACAATAGTAAGGTAATCATTTTTATTTTAATCTTCACCAAACACGCTACATATCCTGTCACATGAACCCTTTCTGCAGAATCCTTCATGATATCATATTTATCAAGTAAACCACGTTGTTATCCTTCAGCATGTGTATATGAAGCTTGCTGTTCATACTTGCAGAATGCATGAAATGGCCTAAATTTAACAAACAATCATGTTAGAATAAATAAGTTTACAGCTGCCTCCCATAGCGGACTCCTGCGCGCGCACACGCACACGCGCACACACACACACACACACTGCAGCCAAAGCACCGTCCTGTGGCTTCATGTGGCTGCAACACTCGGTTCTAGGGTTCAGCTCAGGGTTAGCAGACCATCAAGCCTGCATGGACCTGTTTACTCTAATTAAAGCTCATCACTTTTGAAGTACTGCGGAATTATTTCTGGAAAGACTCGTGAAAGCACTAAACTGTAAAATGTTTTGTTATTGTCTGTCTTGTGTTTTCAAGCAGAATTAAAAAATAATCTAGAGTTTCCGGGGTTAACTGGTGGATCTTGTTTTTGTGTTTCAGATACAGCAGAGGTTATTCAGTCCCGGCTGAATGAGCAGGAGGGCAGAGAGGAGTTCTACGTTCACTATGTAGGATGTGAGTGCATTACTTGTCGGTGTTCTCTCCACTGTCACCTATTGCTTTACAACGATCGTCATCCCCTCTTCCTCTTTGACATGCAGTCAACAGGCGCCTGGATGAGTGGGTTGATAAGTCCCGTCTAGCACTGACCAAAACGGTGAAGGATGCGGTGAGAAAGAGCACAGAGATCGGAGGTGTCGGTGATTTGGGTGACCAGCCTGAAAGGAAAATCACCCGCAACCAGAAGCGCAAGCACGATGAGATCAACCATGTGCAGAAGGTTTTACATTGCATACCTGTTTTGTGCTGTTTGTGGTGACACAGTGATGCATTAAATGCTTGGTATTTATCTAATGGACCTTTCCTTTTCAGACCTATGCAGAGATGGACCCAACCACAGCTGCACTGGAGAAGGAGCATGAGGCAGTAAGAAGCTTGTGTGTGTGTCTGTTGGCTTCTCAGGGCTCTGTTGTTCTGTTTCACTGTGGCGCATCACCCCATTCTGTGGTACTGTTCGGTTATTTAGATAAAATACCATGTCGCCTGTCTCTCCAACAGATCACCAAAGTAAAATATGTGGATAAGATCCAAATTGGAAACTTCGAAATTGATGCCTGGTACTTCTCCCCGTTTCCTGAAGACTACGGCAAGCAGCCAAAACTGTGGATCTGCGAGTATTGCCTTAAATACATGAAGTATGAGAAGACCTTCAGACATCACCTGGTCAGTCTAGCCGCTACTGTGTGTGTGTGTGTGTGTGTGTGTGTGTGTGTGTGTGTGTGTGTGTGTGTGTGTGGAGTCATTGTGAACAAAGTTGTAATTTTAAACGCGCTTTAGTTTTTACTTTTCTCTTTAACTCGTATAATCACCAGTACGCTGTCCCACCTGTGAAGCCTAATTCTTGTTCGGTATAAGCAGAAACCCTAATATGATTAAGTGATGTTCGACCTTGTATTTATTTGTCTCCTCAGTCCCACTGTCAGTGGAGACAGCCACCAGGAAAAGAAATTTACAGGAGGAGCAACATATCGGTGTACGAGGTGGATGGTCGGGACCATAAAGTGAGTTCATCAGGGAAAAGTCACAGCTGAAGATTTAGTTGTAAAGTACAAAGTTATAAACTGAAACGTAACTTAGTTAATTCTGTGAGAGATGCTTTTGTGTTGCTGGGATTTATTCTCTGTTTCTTCTTGCAGATCTACTGTCAGAATCTTTGTCTACTAGCAAAACTATTTCTCGACCACAAGACGTTGTACTTTGACGTGGAGCCGTTTATCTTCTACATTCTCACTGAGGTGAACAAACAGGGAGCACACATTGTTGGCTACTTCTCCAAAGTAAGTAACCATTGGATTTAAGCATCTTGTCTTCGTGGATGTTACATTTTTTTGTTTTGAGCTCTTACGTTGATAAACAATTCACTTAACCTGTAATGTCAAATCGGATCTTATAATAGGGAGAACGTTTGAAGTAAACAGCAGAAACAATACCGGTTTGCTTCATTCGTTGCCTTTGTTTTTCAGGAGAAAGAGTCTCCAGATGGGAATAATGTGGCATGTATCCTCACACTCCCACCTTATCAACGCAGAGGCTACGGAAAGTTCCTCATAGCGTTCAGTGAGTAGGAGAGCAGGAGCAGTAATATCTGTCCCTGTGCTACAGCTAATGATTACTTTTCACTACTGAGTTCATTACATTATTAACACACAGTATATAGAAAGGTGAAATTGTCAGTGAACAGTTTTCTGTTTTGATTAGCAGTAGAAAGATGATCTCTATGTTTTTTCTATTCATTTCACATGTTATTTGACAAATGACCTAAATCGTTGCTAATCAAAATTATAGTGGAATCATTTGTTTTGGTTAAGTTTCCGATTTTCAGTGAGTTTACAAATACAGTGGGGTGCGAAGGTTTGGGCAACCTTGTCAATCTTCATGATTTTCCTGTATAAATCGTTGGTTGTTAGGATAAAAAATTTCAAACACCAAAATTTAGTTTCACCAGTCCACAGCACTTTATTCCAAAATGAAGCTGGTTTGTCCATATGTGCTTTAGCACCTCAAGCGGCTCCGTTTGTGCTGTGGGTGGAGAAAAGGCTTCCTCTGCATCACTCTCACATACAGCATCTCCTTCTGTAAAGTGCGCTGAATAGTTAAAGGATGCACAGTGACTCCGTCTGCAGCAGGATGATGTTGTAGGTCTTTGCTGGTCTGTGGGTCGACTCTGACTGTTGTCACCAGTCGTTGCTTCTGTTTATCTTGGATTTTCCTTGGTCTTCCACTTGGAGCCTTAACTTGAACTGTGCCTGTGGTCTTCCCTTTCCTCAATATGTTCCTAATTATGGAAACAGACAGATGAAATCTCTGAGACAGCTTTCTGTATCCTTCCCCTAAACCATGACGGTGAACAGTCTTTGAGAGTTGTTTTATGACCATGTTGCTGTTGTTCTTCAGAGAATATTCGAGAGGAGGGAAACCTGTCCTCCCTTAAAAACTTTTTCTCATAGTTGGATTCACCTGTGTCTGGAGGTCAGGGGTCACTAAGCTCACCAAGCCAATTTGAGTTTCAATAATTAGTTCTAAAGGTTTTGGAATCAATAAAATTATAACGGTGCCCAAACTTGCCTAAATTATAATTAACAATTATTGAACATTTTTTGTAAATCCTATAAACTTTGTTTCACTTCCCAAATATCACTGTGTCTCCTATATGATATATTTAATTGACATTTTTCATCTTAAGAACCAATGATTTAATACAGAAAAATCATAAAGCCTGACAAGGTTACTAAAACTTTCGCACCCTGCTGTAAAACTAAAGTAGTGGAGCGTATTCTCCGTTTAGTAGTACAGACTTTCAGCTAGTAGAGGCAGTGTGAGATTAGCAGCTAACATAGCTGATCACAATTTCTGTGGAAATGTGTTTTAATCGCTACTTTTGCTGCTGCGTGTCTGTAGGTTATGAGCTGTCTAAGCTGGAGAGCACTGTTGGTTCTCCGGAGAAGCCACTATCTGATCTTGGAAAGCTGAGCTACAGAAGTTACTGGTCCTGGGTTCTCCTAGAGATCCTGAGGGACTTCAGAGGAACGCTGTCTATCAAAGACCTCAGGTAGACATTCCCTGATGAAACATTGTCATTGTCATCACATGTTTAACCCAAAATCATTCCACCAAATAGTAGCGTTGTCACTGAGAGCCCCGCTTTCCTCTGTGTTTAACCCCCAGCCAGATGACGAGCATCACGCAGAGTGACATCATCAGTACGCTACAGTCACTCAACATGGTCAAATACTGGAAAGGTCAGCACGTTATCTGTGTGACACCCAAACTGGTGGAGGAGCATCTGAAAAGCGCCCAGTACAAGAAACCACCAATCACTGGTAAGATTGTCACAAACGACCTTCTTTCATTTCTGAAACCCCATCTCAAAAAACAGAATCTAACTTTAAATAAACATTTTAATGAGCTCTCGGGTATAATGCTCAGATGTTCACTGTCTTCACTGTATTAACCCCCAGTGCTGTATTTTACTTAACTTACTTAACGCCTCTTTTTACAGTGGACACCATGTGTCTGAAGTGGGCGCCCCCCAAAAATAAACAAGCCAAGTTGTCCAAGAAGTGAGGCAACGATCCCACAGCTGTCAGTCAGTGAACTCGTGCATATCATCCACCTGTTTCCCCTTCTGCCGAAAACTCACTGTATATAATTGTTTGTAGCTATTTTATTAAAATATGTTTTTAAAAAAAAAACCAGACATGTCTCCTGATTGCGTTTTAGTATCAAATCAAAAACAAATTCAAATACAACATTAGATGTAGCACTGTAGTCTGATTCTTTACACATTTGTGAAACATGAATCGGGGTCTGATGTAATCAGTGGAATAAACACAAGGGGGCAGCAGTGCTTCGTCTCTTCAAAGTCAAATATTGGTAATTCTGAGGTAATGATAAATCATTTTCAAATGTTGACATTCTGACAATCTATTCAGTGTTATTTTATTCAAGCATCTGAGGTTCTTCATACAGCCACTTTCATCCACTCATAGTAAAAATGGTTCCTAATCTAAAGCGAGACTAATACATACTGATTTAACCGCAAAGAAACCCTAATGAATACGCTGATAGACAAGACGGATGAGAGCCGTATTAAGAATCTAAAAGTAATAAAAAGAGTGTTTTCCAGCTGCAGCTGTCAGGATCACTGCTGACTTCAGTAAACACTGATGTAAACACAGGCCACAATCTGTCTGGGAACATCTGGTTTAGTTCTGCATTGTAAACAGACGTTTGTGTAGAGTTTTAGTCTTGTTCATGTGGAAATTCCTTAAAACTAATTTTTAAATAATATTTTAAATAAAAACACTCCTTCTCTTTATATGTATCCATTACCAGGAAGTTACTCTCACCGTCACATCCCGACTGCTGCCACAAAAACAATAAGCAGCTTAACTCTGATGAAATCCTTTGATTAATAAACCAAACAGCTGACAAATGTACAGGTTGTCTTAAAATGTGTAGTTTGTGGTTTTAAACTGCAGTCATCTTCATCAAACAGGTGGAATTCGTGCATTTCATGGTGACTATGTTCAGCAGGGGATTCATCCACATTTTGTGCTCTGTGATCTGTGAGAATCGGTCTGTTCAATGACCGTAGCAGCCTAAACCACAAAACGACCTTTAACACCACAGCTGAGATGATCTAAACATGTGAAATAAAGCGGCACGATGTAAAGGGAGATTCTGTTTTATTCCCAAAAGTGTGCTGCAGAACCACTATGGTCACTAATAAGGCATTCACAACATTTCTTTCTTTTTTGGTTTTCGGACATTTGATGCTTTCAGATAGTTTCCTAAAACAAGGGTACAGCTAAGGCACAAACACTACCCCCAGAGAGAGAGAGAGAAAATAAACTAAAAATGAAATACGCACCCAAAACAAATGGTCAATAGGACAAAGAAAAAGAAAAAACACAGGCACTGCATAGGAACAGTGTGAGGCAAAAATGAAAACTAGAAAAGGAGCAAATCTCTAAGCTGGGATGTTGCTCAACAATCAAGACTTCATCAATGTCGTTTTCACATCACTTAAATGTTTGAAAAACGCACCATCACAGCAATGTGCAATAACATCTGGAGCTTTTTTTTACCCATTAACTTAAAAACTGTACAAGTATTTTACAAAATACTACATAGATTCACTCATCATATGAACATACAGCAGAATGGCTCTAAAGTTTCAAATTAAAGACATTTACCTTGAGAAGAAATAAATAAAAGCTTAATTTGTTGTCTTTTAAATAGCGGCAGTGCTAGAATGACTGCTGTGATGGAAATCAAACCACAGTTGGAAAAAATTGTACTGAACCTTCTGTTCAGGGCGACAGTGGCAGTAAGTTACTGATGTTTTGGTCCTGAACTCTACTGCACTGTCTACCGCAGCTGTGCAGCTCGACAGCGAGTGGTTCCGACAGGGTCAAACCCATTAACACCGGAGAAACACGGAATCATCATTATTTTGGAGGAGTCTTTTTAAAACATTGTTTACATGTGTTTCTCCTCTATTTTCAGTATTGGGAACTGACTGTTGACCAATAATTAGTGTTCGGGGAGCAACCAGACTTAATAAATATCTGATGAGGCAGCTATACTGGCACAATATTCACCACTGAGCAGCAATAAAATGTAAAGGTGCATTAAAAATGTCTTGAGTGACTCTTTGCTTTCACTCCTGGACTTATAGGATGAGGTGAGTATTGTATGGAAGGAAAACACAATTTGGTTCACAATTCAAGATGGAACCAGGGTGAAAACTATTCATAAACCATTACACACACATTTATGGTTAAATACACAAAACAAACAAAAAAAAGCTGTCATTACTTTTTCACCTTCAACATATTCTGGTTATTTACACGTGGAATCACTTTAGGAATTTAAAATACTTAAGTAACTATGATGATGATAATTTCAAACTTTGTGCAAATCATAATTTACAATTTTGGGACATAATGAATTTGCTATTAGGAGCATCTTAAACAAAATTTGCTGTTCTTTTTTAACCTTTCATGTTATAATATTATAATATACTCATTTTAGAGCAAGAGAGTAACTGGAATTCTAGAGCAAATTAAAAACTGTACACATGCATTTTAAAGGCTTGTGCTCTGCTAACTGCTCATCGGCATTAGCTCACATTTTAATATCTAAATCATTTCTAAGATTACAGACTAATTTATTATAAAACTGATGATACAAAAGCAACTGACAGCTACAGAAATATGTAATAAATAAAACTGTTCAGCAAATTCCGCTTTGCAGCTGTAATAAACGTGAAGCTGTGAAGTAGTTTTAAATGAGAGCAGATAACACTGTTAAGATCCACCCAAACATGAGTAAGACATTTATCACCAGTGCTGACACTTGAGCAACAAAGGCAGAAATTTGTGAAAAGCTCACGCGCTGCACCATAATTAGCGTATAAAAATGAGTCACTGACTAAAAAGCTTCTATAGCAAAGAGGAAGTAGAACGTGTGAAGGTAGAAAAAAAAAAGAAGACAGAGGAGCTGAATCTCTTCCAGCGGACGTGTCACTCTTCAAGTCTCAGGTGGTCTGAAGGACTCAGACATGGCACACAGAACTAAAGAGCATTAAATAGATAGTTTAATTTACTCTGAGTAAAATCAGCTAAGAGTAAAATATTTACATTTTTTAATTTTAAAAACACTAGTTAATTAATTTAGGGAAACAAATAACCCATAATTGTTTTTTTTCGAGTTATCACAGCAACCCAAACTACTACCTTGTATGTGTACAAACATACACACATACATACATATACATATCTATATCTATATCTATATATAGATATAGATATAGATATAGATATATATATGTAGATAGATATAGACACCTCTTTTCTGCTTTATTCTGGAGGATATTTTAAACACTTTAATTTTCATGGCGTCCTATGACTGGAAGACTGCATTAAATATACCAGGAAACCTTGAATAAAATCTTGGGAACCTTCAATAAAGTTCTAATTATAGGATAACAGTCTTAAATAAAATAAAATAAAATAAATATGATAACTATAAAACATAATTTATTTAACAAATCTAAGTCTTAATCCTAAAAATTACCTGTAATGGGCTTACAAATCTTAATCCGTTTTCAGCTTCAGCATGTTCGATGTACTCAAAAAACAAGAGGTATAGAGTTCTTTTGATTGACGCACACACGCGTGCGGGCGTGTGCACACACACACACACACACACACAGAGGTTTGTAGTCCCCAACAGACATGAGAGCAGCACACTGAAAGAAGTCTGAGTCACTTCCTCTTCTGCTCATCTCTGTCTCTGACGTTCCATCCTTGTCTTTCACTCCCACCTCCTCGCCACGCTTCACAAACTTAAATAATTATATGTCAAACACTGAAAGGACATCTCTGCACTTTCCTTCATTTGTTGCTCTCCCCTATCCAGTCTTCCCCCCTCAGCTCATTCATCTGCTACCTGATTCGTCCATCCTCTCTGGGTGGGGTCAGTTTAGATTTTGGGTCAGGGCTGGCAGAGCTCCAAACAGTGAGGCGGCACCGCTGCATGACGGGACAGGCACTGGGGCCCATCGAACAGACATCTGATGCAGACCAGTGACCTTCCAGAAGTCGGTCCAGCCAGCGCTGCAGCGGCGCCCCTGTCAGACCTGCATTGGCCTCTGCCTCCTCCACCGCGCCCAGGCTCACCGGCAGCTGCAGCACTGGGTTCAGGCCATGAAAGCTCTGCTCCATGTAGGAGTTCCTGACCGGGCCGCCATGCAACCGCAGAGCATCCACTGGATCCCAGAGTGAGGGGTCAGGAGAGGGGCGGGTGAGAAGAAAGGGGTGAAAAATTAGCACAGCAGAATTTAAAGGCCATAGAACATTCATTTGGACAGGTGTGCCCCCCCCCCCCCACAACCAGGCTACAGAACCATTTTACCCATTCACCAAACAGCTGTGCTAGCTCTAGGTGGGAGCACCGTGGAACCAAAGGTAAATTAAATGAGTCATGTTTGTAGACATTGTAGATGTTCAGGTGCCAAAACCCTACAGTTTAGAAAAGTGATGCAGAGGTAACAAACTGTTCTGGTGTCAAATCTGATTACAGTCTGGGCTAAATTCAGTCTAAGTTTGCACAGAGAAGGTTCAGGAGGTCTTCAGTTCTTCAAAAGTATAAAAGGTTTATTGTTAAACAGCAGTCAGACAACAGTGAGCCAGAGGTCCGGACCTAGTTTTTGGGGTAACACAGGATCATTTAAGCAGGTTAATGGTAAGTTAAGTCGTAATACCTAACTCACTACCCCATAGCTTGCCCCTATATTACTAAGACTCAGACTAAGACTTACCCTTGTCCCACTTGGCCTCTTACTATAGACCTTGTTCTTAACAGAAGCATTTAGTATGTTACTGCATAACTCAATTTAAACGTGGCCTTATGGATGTCAGGGAAAGCTTCACATACACCTGCTGTGCTGTGGATGGAGTCGCATAGAGTAATATTACATAAGAAGGTAATATAGTATAGAATGGTATTTGAGTACTACGGCCTACGAGAGCAATTAAAATACCACACGATGCTAGTGTGTCCAAATAATTAGCCTAATGTCAATTTTGAAAAAGAGAGTTAGTTACCAAACCTACAGTTGCTCTAAGTGTATTTCCCATGTCTTCAAATACTCTTTTGTCCAAATGGATAAAGAATTTAGTCTGTTTTCTAAGCTGAAAGTCTAAACTTTCTCGGCTGAAAATTTACTTTCACCTTCCTCAGTTTGCACAGAATGAAGCAAACGTTTAATTTACACATATAATTTAGGTTAATTTTGTATTGTTGTACAAATGATTTGTGATCATCTTAAGTAGGTGATGATTGGAATATTTTTTCATATCGTCTTTGAGAATTTGGGGATTTTTCTTCAAAGTTTATGTTGAGTTTTAACACGTGCAACAATTATTAAAGTAAAAAATCAACACACACTAAGACTGAGACCAGACAATGTCACATGTCACATCATGTCAAAATCTCTCTGTCTTTTCCTGCTCCGGGCTTTACTTGGATGCAGATTATCCCCTGTGCACATACACTCCAGCATGTCTGGGGAGGTCGAACAAATCAAACATTAATCCCTGGGGAGGCTAATTTGGCTGGAGGTGACCCTGTGCGTGTGTGTGTGCCTGGATACTGACACTATAAATATATATGCATGGTGCTGACAGCTGTGACAGCAGGGCCTCTGCTCCGCCTGTATTTGTGTGAGGAGTTAGATCTGCACTGACTTGTGGACTACAGGAATGCCTGGAAACCTCCTGAATAGGATTTTAACAGGTTGCCATGAGTTTTACTGAATGACTTTTTATTTCCAACAAGCACACAGCAGGTATTAGACCGATGATAGATGTAGAACTGGATTGGATCACTCACCTTGTTGTGTGGGCTGTTGTCGGTGAAACTCCAGTGGAGCCACGATAAAGCTGGTCTGACCCAGTTGGTTCCAGTGGTGCAGCACACGTAAAGTCCACACGCCGGGCCTCAGCGGCGCGGTGAGGGGCGGCCGGTAGTGCGTGACCTCAGCAGAGGCGTCCACCAGGATATCGTAAGTGGCAGCAATGACATTGGTGGGGTCGATCCACACAATTGTGGCGGTCAGGTTGCTCTGGCCTCGGCTCCAGCGCTGGACAGCCACTGGCTCACTCTCAGGCCCCAGCAGACCGCCCCAGTTCCTGAAAAGACGCTCCTTAGGATCCCAATCTGTACCCACCTGAAAAACAGGAAGAGGGTCTAAGCCGATTCTAAATCCATAAATAGCTTAGAGGTATAGGGTAAGAAGTGCTGAAAATACTGTTTCACCGGAGATGTAGAATTGATATTATTGAATGATATGACCACAGTAGTGCGTGTGCGTACTAGTCTTACCTGGATATGTGTCAGCCTGTTATTGGGGTGAGGTGGGCTGACCAGGGTGAAGTGGTCTCTGGGTGTCACCCACGTTTCTAAACTCTCCAGCTGTGTGGAGGCTCGGTTAGTGGCTACATGACGCACCAGGTAGCCCTGGAACTGGTCTGCAAGGAAGTAGATGTGGACTGACCTCGGGTGACTCATGGCCACGTACCTGAGAAAAACAGACACATAGATTCACACTTTCCTTAGATCACGTCTCCAATAAAGTGGACTTATTTAAAAGCAGCAGCAGCAGCATGGTCAGCTGCTGGGATGTCCACAGACAGGCTAACCAGCGACAAACTGCGGTTCAATAGAAAGGCTGAACACAACAGTTCAGTAATTATGCTTAGCAATGAGCTAACCCACTTTTTAAACTGGAACAGGAGTCTGACGTGAAAGCACTACAACTACACGTGAATAACATATCTGTCCCATCCGATCAGCTTTAATGAAACATTAAAAACTGTGAAACAATCACAGAGACTGAGAAACGACTGAATGGAGCAAGAGCAGCATTAGACCCAGTATGTTACAGTGATAAAGCTCATACAAACATTTTGGAGTTTCTGGTTTTCCACACTGCTAAAATGTGCAGTGTGAAAAATATCAGAGTTTCAATATGTATGGAACCATGTTTGACATGAAGATGGTGTTTCCATGTGTATCCATGTTACAGTGGAAGTGGCCTAAGGTTGCTGGACTAAAATATCATGAAGAACAGAGTAGTCCTGTTTTAACTCTCCCTCCCTCGCTCGCTCTCTCTCTCTCACACACACACACACACACACACACACACACACACACACTCCCATAATGTTTCCACCACCCATTCTAGCCACCAATCCACAACTAAACTCCAACAAGTATGTCCTTGTACCTACTGTGGGTCTCCACCCCACACACACACACACACACACACACACACACACACACACACACACACACACACACACACACACACACACACACACTGGTGGAAAAGTAAAGCAACTGAAGCCTGATTGTACCTCAGCACAAGCTGCCGTTATCTTCATATTTAATTTGGACTGGCAAAAACGCACAAACACCAGTGGTGGTGCGTTTAGTGGGAAGTCTGCCAGAGCTGCTCACTCCCAGAAAGTGAAAGTGCAGTTCTTTAGCCAGAAACACATCTACACAACTAAGTAACTTAAAACGGAGCAACCTAAACCTGAGGAGTAGCTAACACAAGTATTAAAGGCCAAAACTCGCCTTTGACAAAAGCAGATACAATTGGAGTATAGACTTCACCCAGTTTGGTCCTAATCATAGCAAAGATACATGTATTTTTGTATCAAGTATTTACACGCCTCTGATAACACGAGATAATAACTGACCTCACACAACGGTGACAAACAGAAATATTCTGTAGATCTCTGAATGAAACAGAGCAGAACACAAGGTAAACGCAGATTTATGTATCTGTGTGCAGACATGCATTTGTATCACCATGGCTATCAAACATGGATTACTGCAGCTGTAGACAGTTAGGATGTCAGATGCCATTCCACACGATGCATCTAGCTCACGTAATACATCGTTGCCTTTGTTTATACCTGCAGCTGTTGTCGTTGGGATGCCCCTGCAGTGAGCCGGTAGCGCGGGACAGTCCCATGCGGGCGAAGACGTGATAGTGGCTGAGCGTGGAGTCCGATAGTCTCGCGAGGCCATCCGTCTCCTCCTCATAGATGTTTTCCCAGTAGGCGTGGAGGCCCGGGGTGTCTGGGGCATACGCTCCAAAAAGGTAGGAATCCAACTGACTGATTATTTCTTGACTGACACTAGCCTCAAACTTCCTGGCAAAGAAGGTGGGTCTGGATGCTTGCTGTGGCCGGGAAAGAGATAAAGACAACAGAGGTTACAGTAAGAAGCAATACAGACAACAGTGGCTCTACTGCTGTGATGCTACGTTCTTCTACTTGTATGTCTTCATGTGGGGATTAAATGCCAGCGTTTGTGCTTAGAAAACGTCTAAAACAGTAGATTATCATAACTGTTGCAGATTTCTGCTTGCTTTACTAGTCTTAATTGTTTCAGTTCCAGACTGAATGTTGGTGTGAGTTAATGTTCTTTACTAATGATTGATTATTGTCCCAAAACTTGATATATCTACATCTACATAAAAAAGGTAACACATCTAATATATAGTGCATTTCTAGTAACCAGAAACACCCTACATCACATGGAAAACCATTAAGGATTCATAAAGAAACAGACACACGCATCACGTGGCCCAGTCTAAAGGAAGGAAGGGTGTGGTTTCTGATGTCATCAGAAGGGTGTCACCTCACCAAACCGACCCTTGGTTGGGCTCCGTCAGCACCAACGAGCCAGGAAACCCCAACATAATGAGAACCTTGAGCACCGCCCAGACTGCAGTGGAGCTCTTTACTCAGCTGAACAGTTTAATCTGGGGGGATATTCTGGGTATGTCACCTAACATTATGTGTTCTTACACAGCTAAGGACTACAGAAGAAACCACTTATTACAGGGATACGGTTACAAGAATTTTTGTTTCCTTCATCATAAGATCAGAGAAAATTATAAAATGTCCTTACTGTAAGTTCTCTGTTCTGCTTAAAAGAGGACAGACAAATATGATTTAGGCAGCTGCTCTCATGTTGAAGCTGTTTCAGCATAATTCAGTTGGAGCCCAAAGGGGTGTCTTCACATTTTGTTTTGTCTTAATTATTTTGCCTGATGAGTGATTAATATTGTTTTCTTAATTAATAGTTAGGTTAGTTAGATCAATCAAAAAACATAACATAGTGATAAATACAAATTGACATATTTAACAATCCAGATATATTCGATTTCCTTTTAAATAAAATTGGTAAATAACGACATGCAAATATCTGTAACTGATTAATTGTTAATCATTAATTTCATCAGTAATAAAAGCTGTATTTACAAACACGTGTCATGCTACTCAATAATCAGAAAACAGTTTAATTTAAGAACAGAAACACATGAAGGATATCAGAATTTACCATCATCATATCATCATAAAATCTTTAACCTTTTTCTTTGTAAATTCTAAACAAACAAAATGAGAAGCTGGTGAAATGAGGGAAATAAAGTATACCGTACTGGATATACTGTACATGTGTGTTTCTGACCTTTACATTCGGGGCTCTGAGCTGCTTTCCTAGACGGCGAAACACCAGCATTATGATAATGACAACCTTAAAAACCTCAGTGGCCAATAGTTACAAAGATCTAAAAATACTAACTGCTGTACGTGTACAGCTGTTCAGCTCTCCTTATAGAAACCATCAGCATCTCTACCACAGATGCTGTCCTCAGGTCTGTCATTCCAGGGAGCCAAAGGCTGCCCGCTCTGAGCAAAAGTAGTGGTGCTAATTTGCGAATACGAAGCTATTCTGGTCCCTGGTCTCTGAGGCCCTGAGAAGAAAGGGCGGAGAGTAGAGCCTGACAGGATGACCATTATCTTTGTAGCTGTACTTTGACCAACCTTTACAGGGCTACAAGTCCCCCAGAATGTAGCTCATTAACATTATGTAAAAAATAATGACAGAAAAACATAGCTCCTATCCGTTCTTAGAAATCTTCATTCATCATCCACCATGCTTGTCTAGAGTTTAAACGAAAACAGGTCATTGTTAGGTTAGTTTTGATTGGAAAATTCATTCATTCTCCACATGGAAACTTATTTCTGAGGAGAGTAAGAAGTGCACAATGGTCTTTTAAGGAGCACTTTTTTCTGCTGAAAATTGAGCATTAGTTCAGCAAAAAAACTGAATAAAATCAAGGTAAAGTAAAGTAAAAAAAAAAGATGTGACAGTTTGGCCTCACCTGGAAGCGCGGCAGATCTGAGGGCTTAAAGTCATTGGGCGAGCAGCCACACCAGTCCACGATGTGCTTATACTGACATTTACATCCCAGTTTGCGGTTCCAGTTGGTGAGCCTCAGGTTGTTGTCCACCATGGTCTCACAGTGAGCACTGTTCTCCAGCACGGTGTGGAAGAATGACTGGATGGGTTGGGAATTACAGGAAGACACAGATGTTTAGTCACATTCATCTTCAAACTGCAACACAAAGATGACAAAATGAACCAATTCAGAGCCACTGGTTGGGTTCAGAGCCCAGGAAAATCAAGATGATTAGAATCTGTATTCTGGCCAGTTGAGACACATTCTGTATGTGGTGTGTAAAAGTGTAAATTAAAGTGTCAAGTCTCATCCATTTATCTGAGGAGCAGACATTAGAAATGACAGGTATAAAAAGGAAACATGAGTCTGTTTCTGAAGGTGAATGCAGCAACTGATTTATGGCTATCTAGCAGCAGCTCTGATTTGTCAGTCAGCAGAGAGACTGCTGGTATTTATGTTGTCCTCTAGAGGGTTACTCGAGTGCCTGTGTGCGTTACCTCGGCAGGCAGCAGTGTGTAGGCGTAGAATCGCTTCATGCTGGTGACCAGCTCGTCTCTGGAGTTGACCACATAATCCACAAAACGCCGGTTAAGCAGGAACCAATCAGATCCTCCGTCCACTGCGATGCCCTCTGGGATCTTACGATCGCCAAGGCGCCACATGTGGGTGTCACACTCATAGAAGAGACGGTCCAGACCCTGCTTACGGATGAAACTAAGGGGACACTGAGTTTTCAGTGTACGGTTCAATTCTCAAACTAAAACACAAATCACATAGAAATCGATAGTTGTTTACCAACAGCGGCATATTTGGAAAGAGTTGCGGTGAGGCAACGAAAGACCAAAAAGCTGGACAATACCATTTATACGTGGCAATAAAAAGAGCATCCCAGAAAGGATGAGTGTAACAATGGAGGGTCGATCACCACTCTGTGAAAGTACAATAATGTTTCATCATCTATGGTGCATAATATCAATAACTCTGTGTAATGTCAAAATCTCTGTGCACAAGGGATGAGGCGGAGGCTAAATCAATATTTAATAGCGTTCCATTATTTTGTAGTGAAAATCATTGCATGGACTGTAAAACGTCTCCCAAACCCACTGTTGGTAAACACAGTTTGTTGCTGCATCCACAAGTTAAAACGCTACCACGGAAACAAACAAGCAAATTAAATCAAAATCCAGAAATGCAAGAAGGTTCTGTGGCCAAAGTGTTATAGTGTCATAGTTTTATATTTCTCGTATTCATAGTAATAGAATAGAATTAACCATTAGTAGAAAAAAGAGAGAGAAAAGAGAAACTGCTAGAGAAAGCCGGAGAGTTAACGACGCTCTCTCTTACCGTGCGTTGTCTCTGCCGTGAGATTTGATGAAGTTCATGTTGCGATATTTAGACAGGAAAGCCATGAGCTGCTCATTGGTCCTGGAGACAGAGAGCGGCTGTCAATCGTGAATCATGAATTCAACCAGTATTAACTTCCCGTCATATACCTTTTCAATCTACATAATAACATATTGTATTACTCCCCTAGAGGAAATGTCCTGATTTGTAGGTTACTTTGAAAATACTGTGCGACTAGACAAGTGTTTTCATCAGTGTTTGGCCACACAGAGGAGAAAAACACACCACAGACAATAACACGAACTCACGCAATGCACATGATTCCCACTTCAACAGTGCTTGAAAGGGGACTTTAATGGACACATGTCTAAGCAGGATGCAGTCAAATCTCTAGGAAACAAGTCTCTCTTATAAACACTGCAAAACAACCTTCCACTTAGGGGAATTAAAGTGATCCTGTTTGGGAAAGAAAAGAAACCCCAGCCAAGTTTGAGTGTGTGGCCTGAGGTGAAAGCAACTCGTTCAAAGGCCACTCCCTGATGTAGTGTGAGACGCATGCTCGAGACTGGTGTCTTTGCATCGTTTAATTCATATATTTAAAGTATGGATTTTTTAATCTTACAGTGACAGTGAGCAGTGTTTACTTTCATCTTATATTTACACACCTAGGTTAAAACCTGTTTAATATGTTGATCAAATGTTGATGTGACCTTGTCTTAACAGCTGGAGAGAAACACATCTACCAGCAGACAAACACACACAGTTCCTTTGACTCACACCTAACAACGTCACAGCTATTGATGGCATCGTGCTAATGCTATGGCTGCTCTATGGATTTTAGCTGGAAGGGTGTTCAAACGGTCACAGTAGAGGACAGACCACTGAGTGAGTGTGCTGTTGTAATGTATTTCTATCCCTAAGAGGAGTGAGTCTTTATTGAGAAAGAATTAAGAGAAAGACTTGAGATATTTCATATTTTGTATGGATTAACAGTGACACAAACTACATCTACTGAAATGATAATACAGCTGAATCAACACCTCTTAATAATAAGAACAAAATATAACCTTTATCAACATCACAAAGAAGTTTTGTTCCAAGATTGTTGAATCTGAATGGATTATTTTTAGCTGATAAGTGTAAACCAGTGAAGCAGATTTGCAAATTTGTATGAAGGTTTACAACCATGAAGACATCATTCTACAACGCACCACTGGTACTGGCATCAATCAAATTGGATTTTGGCCATGATGTAATTGAGCCACATCAAATACAGCAGCTTTTTTACCTGTTACAGTCAGTCCATATATATCCCTGATCTTATGTTACAAGTGTGAGAAACAGATTTTTAATTTAGAGGGAAAAAGAGCGCTGGTAATGGTTCAGCATTGTATCAGCAGATGTCATAAACTGAAGTATTAGAGTTAATGGGAGAGGCTACGTTTGATTAGTGCATCATAGCAATAGAGGTGACCAAATAGGTTCTCCTTTAAAGGAGTAGTACTTGGTTATAATATAAACTTAGATCAAATTAAATGAAATTCTTCTCCCTTTTTTCTAGCTGTCCATATGCATGCATAAAACTAACGGTGTGAGTGCAAGCAGAGGATCTGGCTGGATTTATCTGTCTTCTTGGGAAGAACACAACAAGCTAGACTTTTTTAAGAATCATAAAACCTCTGCAACAAATACGTTTGCATGAACCAGACACTCCTCCACTTCATAAACCTCTTTTTTTGTAGCTGCAGCTACAGTGACCGAATCACTCGATATCTCCACTGATCACAGCGAAGCTCTTTGCTAAACACTACAGTTCTACCAAATCCCCAAGCAGCAAAAGAGCTATTTAAGGGCTTTGCTTCAAAGCTACAGACTCCCAGTCCATTCAGAGCTGATGTACTTGTCGTTGTGTAACCTGATCCACAAGACCTTAAACAAACCTAACAAGGCAGCGAGGCAACTGGTTAGTGGCCATTAGTTGACACAGGGCTTTAGTAAATCAATATGCTGTGTGTTGGCAGGACTTTGACTGACTACAAGTAATAACTTGTAACCCTGAACTACAGTGACATCTGGTTGAATCTCGTTATTCCCTACTTTCTGTTTCCATTCTCCCACCTTATGGGGTAGTCTGCAGCACTGAGGTTGATAAAGAAATCCCAGGACCAGTCTGTCATTTTGAGAAGGTCCTCCATGCTCTGCAAGTACATAGTCAACAGGCTGGCTCCACCCCAGATTGTGGCCATTCGCCAAGGAGTAACCCGAACATTTGGATACAGGTCAGCCAGAGACAGGACCTCCCTGTGGAGATAGCCGGACCTCTGAGAGTGAAGGGAAGGTGGAGAGTTAATACACACTCATTTGTAATAAGTTATTAATTGTATATTAATATTAAGCATTAATTCTGAAAGCCAGTCGATAGTCTCACCTGGTCTACGTGGATGTAGTAGTAATGGGAGGTGTGGTAGATGGCTTTGAAGAAACGCTGGAACTGACGCGAGGCTCGACCATGTACGACCAGGACAAAGGCAATCCGTACAGGCACGGGGGGGGCAGTATCAGAGGGGTCCTCGTCCCACTGTGCGTTTACATTAGCCTTACCTAGATAAACAAAATGCATTGTTCAAAAGACAGGTAATGTACCTTCTAATGTTTTTGTAATACAGTTAAAGTCAGCACCCGTGTCAGTGCCACTTTCCTGAAATCTGCTATAAAACATTTTACACAGCATTTTCTATTTCAAGCTTCTTGTCACATAAAGAATATAAAGGGCAACAGTGGGCTGTAAGACAATGTCACTGTCAACTTTGTTCTCCACTCCGGTCCTCAACAAGGTTTACTTGTGTCTTTTCGGGAAATATTTTTTTCGTGGCCGGCTGAGCTAAATCTGCCTCTTGTACAAACAAACCGACTGACAGCCCAATGCTTCTCCGTCATCACGCTCACTCTAAAGATGGCACGGGTTGAGGCCTGCTTGGACTAATTAGTGACCTTCACGCGCTGTGGGACATGCTTAGATGTGAGTTTGAGCAGAAATCACTGTAATCAGACTGCTCAGTCGAGCATTGCTGTGCAGACAGTGGGAGGCAGGGAAGGAGTGTGAAGGGACTGAAGTTGTGTACGACCAAGGATGTGCTCTCATGTATGCATGAGGACAGAAACACCAAACTTAGTTCGAACCCTGTTCATCTCGAGTGGATGTCAGTCAAACTTGAACATCAGAGCAAACCAAATCATCTGTTACTTCAGCCCCAGCATAGCTTCAGTCTGTGGATATAATGACTAGTTCATCATCAGCGCAACCTATGATCATATAAATTAAACCTCAAACAGCTCAGGGTGGTTCCAAGGGCATAAATACAAGTAAATCATTAGTCAGACATTCCAAAAATAAGTCTACAAACTGATTGTTTAATTAGGCTGTAATTACACTGGATGAGTGTCATCCTCGTGGTCAGCAGCCTCACTGTGTCCATTGATGCTTGAAGTCTCTGAAAATAGAACTGGCATCCAATTGGATGGCCTCTTTATGGCATGGACGCATGCCATTTCAAAAATGTTTTTCATAGAGCAAATTTGGAAAAGTATGACTTTTTGCAATCTGCCACTTCAAAGCAGTTGCCTGTTCGTCTAATTCTTCGCCTTCTGTCTTTCAGTCTGTTGCCCTTTCATTTGTTGACTGACTCAATAACTATGTTAACATAGAGGAATAATTCAGTACTGAAATTATAGGGTAATAGAGTTAAACTATGTATAATTCCTCACTACACTCATTATCTGGATTATTTCCAAAATATGAGCTGCTATATGTTAAAAATATACTTTACCAAACCAGGAACAGTTTTAGTCAGGCTGCATCTTAAAACCCATTAGCCTGCGTAATGCAGCCTCCGTCTGCTGAGCTCACCTTCTATAGGGCAGTACCGAGGCACTTTCTCCGGCATGAGCAGCCTTTCTTTGTGTTTGCAGTAAACCTCCACTATCTGCTGTCGACACTCTCGGCTCTTGGCTCTGGAAAGAGCAGAAATGGCTTCTTTCCCACTTATCTCACACTGCAATGGCTCCTTCCTCGACTCCAAATCAGACCGCTGCAAACCGGCTAACTTCTTCGACTGGTTGAACAGTGGATCCCGACTGAACCCCTGGACTTGTGCAGGAACAGTGGGCACCTGGGGGTGAGGTTTACGGATATGGGTGTGGTTGTGATTGTGGCTCATTGCTCTGGGTTTAATGGGAGGGTACTTGAGGACCTCATTAGCAGATTTTTCTAGAATGCTCTGTGCTTGAGCCTTATCCAGCTTGTGTCGGGCATTTCCAGCAGGTACTCGTTGGCGTTGGGATCGTGCACCGAAGTTGCTGTTGCTGTCAATGGTGTCAAAGTCCTTGGGGACCGAGTTCTCATTATTGTTGCTGTCGAGGCGAAACTTCTCTTCAGTGCGATGAGAATGGTAGACGTCCTAGGAGGGAAAAGACAAAAATAGTAGAAAGCTTATATATATTATATAAAGTATATATATACATATAAACACACACACACACACACACACACTGTCACAGGCAACTGCTCTTTAACACAAATATCTAATCAGCAAACCACATAACACCATCCCAATGCAAAAATATCAGCTGTTCAAACTGAGCATCAGAAAGGGGGAACAAAGTCCATTTGAGTGACTTTAGGAGTGGCATGGTAATTCTTGTCAGACAGACTGCTTTGAATATTTCAGAAACTGCTTATCTGCTGGGATTTTCACACACCACCATCGCAGGGGTTTACATGAATAGTCTGAAAATGAGAAAAAATCCCTTGAGGAGCAATTCTCTGGACAAAAATGCTTTGATGATGCCAGAAGTCAGAAGATCATTTCTAGACTGGTAGTAGGCAGTAAAAAACAATAACTCAAATAACCTCATTGTAGCTGAGGTATGCAGAAGAGCATCTCTTAACTCACAACACACATGATCCATAAAGCTGATGAGTTACAGCAGCAGAGTAATACCCTGCAGTAATACATGCATGATGCTATCACGTCAATATGCACCAAACGCTATAAAAAAATGTTTCCAGCATAAGAAGTAAAGTGACCACAAAGCGTGCTGTGCCCTAAACCTGTAAGAATCAGGTAGTGATAACCGTGTGTGTCCATCCGTAGTAGAGCCACATGACATTGTTGGCCTATATCCACATTTACCTGGGATAAAGTTTGTTTATACATGTGCATTTTACACACACGTGCGCACACACACACACACACACACACACACACACACACACACACACACACAAACACACCATAGTGCACGTAGGAAGGTGGTAATATCTGGTCTTGCCACCTGCTCCTCTGATAACCTTTTATTATCTAATCTGTAATATCAGCTTAAAGGAATGTGTGTACTTTTAAATAGCTATATTTGTAAGGACCAGACTGAGGTTTAGACCTATATTTTAGGAAAGTGAGAAGATATTGGCTTCTCCTCGTGTTTGGAATTAAGACTCGTCAAAGGTTTAGGGTAGAATTAGATTTAGGTCAGAGAGGATAAGAGTTCTTTAATTTCCACCTCCGCAACATGAAAGAATTGTAAACAAAATTAAGGAAAACCTGATGATCTCCCAGTGCTCCCCTACAGGAAATTTAAAAAGAATCAATGAGAAAAACATCTTGGTTTTACTAAATCTCCAACAATTTGAAACACTAAACATTCTAAGCTTCTGAGGACCCTCTAAACCTGAATAACCTACACTCTGTTCTGTCCTTTAATGCCTCAAATGCAGTGCATCACAGCTGCAGCTCACACTATGGTCTCAAGCCACAGGAATACTTTTAAGGTAGAGCCTGTACATATGTGTGATACATCCTCTTGCAAGTGAGTGACTGTGCGATTACGAGAGGATTGACAATACGCTGCATTTCTTTGTCCCTCACATTAGAAACACATTTTTTTGTTTTATTTTAGAGATCTCTCCATTAGGCTGATGTATAATGTCGTGTTTCTAGATATTTCAAGTGATTAAAACATTATAAGCAGTTTATTGGTATGGGAGCATTTTTTTAATCATCATAAAAATGCAAAGTGTTAGTTGGATAAAAGAAGAAGAAGAACCACTTTATTGGTCATTAATACATTTTACATGTTACAACAAAATTTCTTCTCTGCATTTGACCCATCCCCCCTCGCGGGGAGGTGTTTTGCTCAGGGACACACCTGGTGTGGGGGATGGGCTGGGTTATAAGTGCACTCTAGGCGTAACCTGCTAATTTAATTTTACTTGTGCTACAATGACAATAAACCTGATTTTGAATGTGAAAAAATAATTAGTTGCAGGTGTGACATTATTATACGTCTCTTCTACTGGCATGCATTTGTCTCAGAATACTCAACCTGTAAAATGTCCCTGAGTTAGGCTGTAATTTGTTCAGCTACTAACCAGAATACTACCAACTGAAGTTCCTCTTTCCTTCAAGGATCTTTGTAAATAGCTGTGTGCTTTTTTCCAAGAAGCCCTTCCATTCCGTGGAGACTGGGCACAGCTAAAATGCCATCGCTTACCTACAAAGATCATTCTTTAAGCTCATTCACACAAATGCACTGAGTCATTGCTTTCTTGCTGTGTTCTTGTGAGTCAGTTTGCTCTCAGACTCTCTCCTCAGCAGGTTCTTATTGAAGTTGTCCACACTACCTTCAGACCTCCTGCTGCTTGATGATAAAGGCGACAGAAAGAGACAAGAGAGCCTGTTCCCTCAGGCGCCTAGAGCAAGAGACATTAAAAGAGGTGAGAGAGAGCGAGAGAGCGAGAGCCCGAGAGAGAGGGTAGAAGAAAGGAGAACTGTTGCTATGACATCTGTTGATTACAGCCCATGTTCACGCTGATAATGAGTCTGAAAATTCTAGTATTTTAGAGTGTCTTTAAAATCTGCTGACCAAAATAAAAAAACAAAATAAGAGTACAGTGTCTACTTTCTTTGTTGTTCATAAATGTCATTAATGTACTGTATAAGCAATACAGTGTGGTCGGACTGATAAGCAACGTCTATAAAAGTTGGACAATCTCTTTCTTGATCTCAACGCTCAACAGGATGAAAGTGATGATATTGTATATTTTTTCTCTTCAACAAATCCCATCTGCAAGGAATGTTTTCGAGGCCTACTGCTCTGTATCTTATTCATCTGTCCCGCAGAGCTCTGTTCCTGTCCAGAAACAGCCAAACTACAAGCTGTCGGTAGAAACCAATGGGGGATTAGCACTAGGTTTAAGTAAAACCCAGAATATTGTCATTTTTCTTTAAGACTGTCTATTGTGAGACACACTGCACCTTCAAGCTTGTATCAATAAATGTAATGTGTGAGGGATCAGAAAATGGTTGATTGAATGAGAATGGACAGAAAAAAGGAAGGGTCAGAATCATCTACTTGCATGTCATGGAAATTACATATGCCAATGAACATGTCCTCCATCATGACACCGTCACCTTGAGACTGCCTCTGGGGACATCCACAAAACTTCATATGGGAAAAGAAAAACACTGTGCCCAAATAAACACTATTGATGCTTTCAGAGACATATGCTGTAGTGTAGGGACAGTCATTGCTTTCCATCTATAGGCTCTCTATCTTATAGGCCTAATTTATGGGGAGCTAATGAGACGATCATCCTGAGGCCAGGTTCTCCCTTTTCTAGAGAGGATTAAAGCTCTATTGATGGAGAGACCATAAGCTTTTGGTCACCTCCCTCACCAGGGCCCCTCCAGTTACTCAGTTTGTCAGTATGTGTGACTCTAACTGCGCTCCTGGGAACACTCAGAACCCATAAATGCCCTTCATACCCCTTTTTTAACGTAGGTTCGCACTCTGGGTTGGACTGGAGTGCCACATTAAAAACGCTCAACACTTCTGTAAGTGAGGGATTTCAGTCAAGAATTACTTACCACATCTTCTCACAGGCAACAATATTAAATTACAGCTCTGTAAATAGTGCGGAAGTGAAAGGTTCTAAATTCTTGCAGTACACAGTACACAGAAAACATTTGTTTAGCTAAAGCCTCATGATAGTTTATGGGAGGTGATTAATTCAATCACTTTACCACCATAATTAATATTTATGTTTTTTAAAATTGTGTTTTCTCTCTTCACAGACGCTCATTATGAATTTGTGTTGTGTATATGAGAGACAAAAACACCTTCATAGAAAGCAATAAAGAGCTTATTCACCAAGCTGTGCACAGCGCTGAGAGACTTGAGCTATGCTTTACTCAAACATTTGTATGTGTGCGTATGTACTGTATGTTTGTTTGTACTACGGTACCTGTGGGGACATATACCCTAGAATTTATAGCTGAGAAATCTGTATATGCCAAAAACGTCAAGTTTAGAAGAAAATTGTTGTTTTCACAAAAACATGTGTGACATGGTACTCTAATAACATATAACGTGATGTATCAGTCTGCTGAACTGAAAATAACAGAAACAAAGGTTTTAAAATGATTTTCAGAAATAAACTGACACTTAACTGTCGTGTCACGGCTGATACCCGACTCCTTTACTAAAGTCAGCATCAACTACATATAGGATTAATGCATCCACGTTATCACCAGTCATAGATGGGACATGCTTACTTTCACCATGACATGTACAGCATATAGACATTTGTGTTGTGATGACAGTGAGTTTATATTTTCTCATATGATGTCAGTATAATATAATATCAGTCCACAGTCTCTCCAGGTGTGGTGGACGAAATCTGTCAGTCTGTAGCTATTACTGCAGCAACACCACAGAATAATAAAAACAGCTAAATCTAAATGACCACATCCAGTTCTGTGTTATTGGCCTTTACCATGTTACTAGTTTACCACTGTGAAATGTAACAGTCAAGCTGGGAATGACAGCAGCAACATCACTTTAGTAATAATCAAACACACATCACAACTTTCATCAACAAACCATTTAGGGTCATGCAGACAGAAATCTAAACGAGTTACTATAGTTACTCACACAAACATGGAAAAATGCAAAGACAAAAACATAATTTTCATTCACACATCTCTGTGTGATAAACAAGGTGGCCTGACTCAACTATAACATAGCCAATTATTCAGTTAACGCTAAACAAACAGCGACTGTAATTAAATAGTGCTTTCAAAATTAGCGTGTTAACTTATTAGATTAATATGAAGCGTTTAATGCGTTAAAAAAATGGTACATAATTAATGCAGTTTAACTGCTATTGGATAAACCTTTTTGAGATAATGCAGTTTAACCCTAACCCTACAGGATTATGGTGTGCCTGGGCGAATAACAAAACCTGTGAGTGAAAGGTTAAATGTTTCCTTGGTTAAAAACTGCAGACCAATTAGCATAGTAGAAGATGACGGACTGAGAGAAGTCACTCGCGCTGCATCAGGAGATGTTTCTTACAATCTACTCCCGAGAGGAACCATTGTGTGGAGACTGCACATTTTGTATGAGGACCAGAGGGCTCAGATGTCCAGCAAGTAAGAAACGTCGCTCTCACAGGTGACCACTACACTTAATTATTATTTATATTATTAAATTTCGGTGGGCAACGATAACTACTTGGGTGTCACAGCACATTTTATTGGTAACGACTGGACTCTACAATCGTTTGCACCTATGGTGGGTAAAACTAAAGAGCGACACTATGCTGAGGCATGTGCTGACTATTTTCTGAGTGAATTAAAGGAACAGCAAGTTGCACATGGACATAAAACAGGTTTTCAGCTGTGTCTTTTTTGTGTTTTAAATATTGACTTTTGCGCACCCTTTTGAAATTGAGCTGGCATAAATATGTTACAGTTATTTACATTTCTTACATTATTGTTAGATTCTAAATGAAATGATCATTATTAAAGCTAAAATCCCATTTTAATGGATTTTACTGTTATAATATTCTGCTAGCACTTTAACCTTTAGGCCTGGGTTCAGTATTGTTTCTTATCAGCACATACTAGAAAGATGTCTTTTAAAGGAGTCACTGTTGATGACCTTGAAGGTTTTTTTTTTAGTTTTATTTCACAGGAGAGATCCTATGTTAAAAGATTAAAAGATAAAATTCTTATAATATTTAAGCATACATTATTTGCATTGATTCTGCATTTACTTCATTATGTTGCCTAAATGTCTGTTATAAGCTTAAATATAAAATGTAAAAAATGCAATTGCAGCCAGGCTATCGATAAAGTAATTGATTAATAACAATTAATTACAGAAAATGTTGCGATTAATTAGTCAGCCCTATAATTGAAAAGTACAGATTACAGACAAAAATGTTTGAAATAGGAAAATAACAATCACTTTATGGTTTTAGAAAACTAAAGAAGGATGCAACTAAAACAGCACTAACAGTCATCTATCTGCGCTCACATCCAGCACAACTACAATATTTATTAGAGTCAATATAACACAATATACTCGTGGTTTAGCTGTTTCTCAAGTCTATGTACCAAAGGTGGTGCTAAATGAGAGATTATTGATCCCTGGAATTGAAAGGATTGATTCTTTGGAGAACATAAAATCAGTATACCTTGATGACAATCCAATAGAAGCCCAATAAAAGCCAAGAACATCTTGACATTAGTGAGTGAGTGGCAATAGAGGCTGATTATTATCTCATAAAACGGAGTAAAGGGACAATAAAAAAAGTATTATGTCATATCATATACATTATTCTTATTAAATCCACAAGTGTTTATTATGATCATTATCTCCTTTCTCTCTCACTGCATCAAAAAACAAGAACAAGAATTTAACTTACAGGGCACAACTACTGAAGAATTAAAAAAGAACATATAATCTCCCAAGGGAAATAAATATAAATGGCTGAAAATAGAGCTGGAGGATGAAAAAAGAGCCAGATGGACACAAAATAAGCTAAATGGACTGTTATATGAGACGGGATGGAAGTGTGAAACCTGGCTGTAGCAGGCCCAGCACCCACAGCGGATTACATCTGGAATTAACATCTATCTATGCCAGATTTGGAGAATAATATTAAACCAAATGGAAAAACATAAAGCAGATTAACATCAGTGTGTTATGCTCAACTGCTAATGGGGAACAGCGCGTGCTGTACAGAGAGAATCAGGTAACATGAAGTGTCATTTGGAACAGAAGATGCTCACAGTCCGTTTGTGTTCTCACATGCAACTAAACCAGGTAACGTGTTAATGTGTTCTGGATTCCAGTGAATGTTTGCAAGCGGCTGTTGATTTTCATTAGACCCACCTTTGTGACACCCCACTATCTTCACAGTTCACAGTTATCTGGAGGAACAGCAGCTTCTCACCTCAAAGGACAGGACAGGTTTCTAAATATGGGAAAATAAGGGGATTTGCAATGTTGCACACGCAGCTTGCTGCATTAAAAAAAGTTATTTAGCTTTATTTATCGATTGCTGAGAGGTCTTCTCCTTTTCCAGGAACGCCCTAAGTACATTTACACAGTTACACATATTCACACTGATGCAGCCTAATACAACCACAGTCTGACCTGTGGCCACTGGGCAGCTGCACTGGAGCAGTTGCAGGTTAAGGGCCTTGCTCAAAGGCACCACAGTGGTGTTGACAAGGAAGTAGACAAGTGCTGCTTTTTCACTTGTCTCACCCAGATTCACACCAATCAATAATTATTGAGGTATTTCAGTCTGAATCAAAGCTGTGGCCTGACAGATTAACGCTGCCACCCTGAGAACCATGTCTTTACTCCGGATAGAAATTTGACCACAGGGTGTGTGGCTTTCTGCAAAGTAACGAGGAAGAGAAGAGAATATTTTTGATGCTTCCAAAAACCCATGAAAACCAACCACACTACTCCCAACACTTAAAAAAAATGCTCACTTTTCAAAAATGCTCCAACTTGCCAAACGTGGACTAACGGTCTAGACTCAGTCCTCACACAGATAGATGTACAATAGCATACACACACACACACACACACAGTATTTAGGGATTATTGAACAATCTAAACTAGATTAGAAACTATAAATCCCATCAGAGAAACCTGAGCCGTTCCAATCCTCTAATCTGATCAGATTTGTCTGTTAGGATGTGAATCAGCTCTCATGCACGTGTGGTCTGTGTGTGTGTGTGTGTGTGTGTGTGTGTATTAATCCCTTCAAAGGTGTGATGAATGTGGGAGTTGTGCAACTCTGGCGCCATACACGAGTGCTGTAAACACAGTCAACTGGACATCAACAGTCAGCACACATGGTGCTTCACAAATACACACACACACACACACACACACAGTCCTGCAGTCTAGTTACTGTAGAGGTAAACGGGGATGGTATTACAGTGGAGGTGAATGTGTGCACTGTGAAAGCTGCTACAGTGAATGTTAAAGATGCTCAAACACTAGTTTATCTTTCTATACGTGTGAGAACAATCATCAGCGAAGTGCAGCAAGTTTGGTCTAATTTTAACAATAGAAATTAGTTTTAATCTACACAAAAAAACTGACCCCGCTTTACGCCTAAAACTGACATTGGTCCTCACAAAGACTGACCTATAAGTACCCAAAAACAGTGTATAATTGGGGATGTTCCTTCAAATGATGTTGGGTTTTATTTCCAACAAACACTCACCCTTCAGGTACCCCACGTTATCAGTGTGTAAACAGTATGTTGAGTTAATAGATTAAACATTTGTTTAGTAATAGGCCTCACTAAATAGCAGCCCTGACAAGAAACCTGTCATTTCTAATGTTTGATGTTGCAATTAAAGAGTATTTCAATAAGTAAGTCACTGGTTGACTAAGTAATTTTAAACAGTAGCAAACAAATGTATCTGTAACCACTGTTATAATCAATTAACCACTTAGGCAAAAAAAGAAAAGATGCCCTTTGTTGTTTCTCTTAATTTAACATAAAGTAAATTAAGCTGAAGCATCGCTTGTTGTACACTCACACACTGCTGTTATTTCCATGTTCAACCATCACTTCAAATATTTCTAATTATCATTTACCTTCTTCACTTCTACATTTGTTTAATTTCATCCTGTTTCCTCTGCTCTTCCATACATTCGCCTCCAAAACGTTTGTCTGGGGAAGCGTGCTGGCATGTATCTCTTATGGTTTTAAAATCCCATAACTGTCAGGACATATCACTGTTCACACACACACACACACACACACACACACACACACACACACAGGGAAGATCACAAGGCATGTGTTTCACTGTAATGAAAGGACGTAAAAATAGATCCCTGCAATACAGTCCACGTCTCTCACACGCACACACACACACACAGTGCTTTCATGTCTTAACAACACGAGGGAACACCTGGATTTCACCAGGTAGAACACACATACGTCTATTTTCCCCAACATAAAAAAATATAAAAAAAAACAGTGGAATCCAGATCATAAAGGCGTATGTTAGAAACTCTACTAATAAGAAATACACACAGTGAGAAATCAAGATGGTGGAGAGGATGTATTTGGAAATCAAATGATGTAACTAATAAAATCTTCATGATAAAAGTGGGAATATTGACAAACAAAAGAAAAAATGTGTTACCTTTAATTTGGCAAGCAACAGTGTGTGTTTGACCTTTTTACAAGCTAATATCTCAGAGGAGCTCTTTCCATGTGGCAGGAAAGCCGTAAGACTTAAGAACAGACTTAGCTTTGGTAATCAAAATAACTCATCGTGTCCCGTTAGATTAATGTGAAATGATAATTTAAGAGCCACAACATTAACGTGTTGACCTTTCACAGTGAAAACGACAAAATGTCGACGTTGTGCAAGACTCACACCAACGCCCCCTTTACAAATCAGACTACTAAATAGGAATTTGTTGTTAAAATAAAAACCACACATACTTATATATAATATGAACGACGACATCTTAGTCTTGTACTCGTTTCATTCTTCCCTTCGGCCAAGATATCATTAATAAAACACATTTAATTGAGCAAATATTGTTAATTGATCTGTGAGTTATCTTCCATAAGGAAATTGGGTAGAACAATTAAATTACCTCCATATGTTGACTAAAAGTTATAACATTGTTTAAATGTTGCAGGCACAGGATATAACGTGACTCACAAAGCCAAACAGTAGCTGTAAAGCTGGAGAAATAGGACGGAGTCCCGCTTTACCTTCATTCTGGCATTTGCACGGACACCTTAGATGCAATGATTGAAGTTAGGTTTGGCCTACGGAGCACGAGACAACAGCAGGCGATGCTGTTGATGCCACAACAGGCGAACACTGGAGCATCTCCTCTCCTGCTACCATGCGCTTCCCCTCGGGGAGAAACGCTCGTTTTCCAGTGGTTGGAGGAAATACACGTGTAAAAACCTGATTCCACTCTCTCCACCCTGTTCATCACAGACAATAAAGCCGATATCAGAGCGACCTACCGCCTGCAGCTTGTGCCGAATGGACGCCTTCCGGAGCGGCCGCGGCGGGTCGTCCTTCTTCTGGAGACCCCTCCGCGGGAGCTCCTTGTCGCCTTTGTTGAGTCCCCCGGATCGGTCCTCTCTCTTCTCCCGGCTTCTGCTTTCTCCGTCGCCGCCGGCAGAGTCCAGACTGCTGAAGTTCCACACGATGAGAGTCTGGACCAGCAGGACGGCCAGAGCGGCGACCAGCAGCGCAGACCGGGAGCGCCGGGCCAGCTTACGGGCGCACGGGTTACCGTTCATCTTTCTCCTCCTCCTCCCTCCGGCTCAAGCGGAGACCCCCATCCGCTAAACGCCGACAGCGGGGTGTGAATGCTCCCCTACGCGGCCCGAGAGCAGCTTCTGGCAGCAGAGTGGAGGAGGAGGAGGGAATTTGGCAGAGGCTTGAAATGAGGAAAGAGGTTTGAAGACTGCACAGAGGACACAGATGCCCTCATGCGGTCATTAACCAGCCAACAGTTTAGAGAAAGCGTTTATGTTGTCATTGAGAGCAAATGCCGGTGCTGCAGCGTGTGAGTCAGTGAAGAGGAGAAACATCCTGACAGGGCCGGACCAGAGATTTCTGCAAGGCAGGGGCAGCATTTATCGACCCCCTTAAAAACATGCCAGTAATATTACTACTACTAATAATAATTTAATAATAATAGTATGAGTGTATACTTCTGCCTACACCTTTTCAAACACAAGAATGGAATGATGATATGTAATCCTGGTGACAAACACATGGTTGAAATAAACTTTCACTTAATTAAAACTAAAATAATACACACACTAACACCAGTATTAGCAATGGAAATGATAACTGTGCAATTTGGCAGCACCCTATTCCATATGTTAGTTGTCTCCAGTCATGCAGTACACACACACAGTACGCTCCAGTAGTTCTATGAATCATTCTCTGCTACATCACTGCTCGCACTCTAGCACACTTTCCACCAAATTAGTCTGATTTCATGCATATTGCAGAAAAGTGCCAGATATCTAATTGAATGAATATCTAAAAATACCGATGATTTATTTCTCCTCGAGTCCTTTGCACGCTCTTGCTCTCTCTTTTTCTTTTTCCAGCTTCTTATCATTCTGAATGACCATTGCAAAGGTCTAGGATCTGAATCTTTGTATTCCAAATAGTTTATAAAAATTAGCCAGTCCTTGTAAACTTGACTCTTTGTTAGGTCCAACATGTAACACTTTTGCCGGCCTAGACTCACCTATGAATACAAATTAATTAAAGGAGACTTGATACAAACTTGTAGAACTAGAATCTGAGTTAAAAAGTGAATAAATAACCTTTTTACACAAAACATTTTTACAAAGTCAAAAGCCAATATTGCCTGAACTGTTAGCATTGTCAATAAACCTGATGAAAAAGGGGAGGCCACTGTGATTATAGATAAGTGCGACTAATAAAGTGTTAACACAATAAGAAAGCAATTCTTTAGAAAAAAAATAAATGTGATCCAAGTAATATTTGAAACAATATTAATAATATTTGAAGAGGGTGTCCTGAATGGTAAGGACTAAAACATTCATGTTTCCTGTAAAAAGTCTTTATATACATATTAGTTCATATACATATTAATTCACAAACACGTAGTCTTAGTGTGTCTGGGGCTGGAAGCCTGTGTGAGAGTAAATTAGGTTTTGTAGATTACCATAGACAATAGAGTTTATAAATAGCAAATTTGCTGGCCTGAGACTTACACTTAATTCCAGCCTTGAGGAAATCAAAGAATGTAATCTGAATCTTGAACTGTCTGCAGTTTTTGTATTTTGTATGTGTGTCTTCCTTTGTTGAGTTGGCTGAGTGGTGTCTGGCGCTTTGTGAGCTGTTTTTGAAGAGCATCACATTAAGCAGACACCTCCCAGGTTCAATAGGGCTCCATCCCATAAACGCATTCTGTTTATCTGTAAACCATATATGGTGTCATTGTATAACTGACCAGCAACACGCGACAATGTCACATGATAAATCAATCCACTCATGCACACTGGCTTATGTGTTTGTGTCTCTGTATGATTTTTTGTCAAACACCTACTTTATTTAAATTCTTTTTTGTTTTATACTTTTAACTGAACCTGACAAATTCTAGTTGTCTGATAATCTGCAAGTGATATTGGAGATTTAATCTTTTCAATAAGTTTTCTCTCATCCGTGCTCAATGGTAGTGGATAAAGTTGTACTAGGAATTTGCACTTTTTTAGTGGCACAAGAAGACTCAAAATTGTAATTTGGAACAAGGTGTTTAAAAGGCTGTAAAATAAATAATTATGGCCTATGTCTACTGTAGATTATCACTGACTTTGTAATCATGTCCACATTTAGCTTGAAGCTGAACTTCCCTGTACAGTGGCTGTAAGTTGGTTGACATATAGTACAATACTACTACTTTTATAACAACCATATTCTGATCTCTTTACATCTACTGCTGAATTATAGACAATTACAGACATCAAAATAAGAGTGATTTTGTTTCCAAAGGTATGATCAGACAGCATGTCATACAAACAAGTTTGGTTAAGTTGATCCAACTCATTGCATGTGAAACAATTCACTTAAGACACATATTAGAGGAATAGGTCAGCTACTTTGGGAAACATGCTTATTCACTTCAGTCAGTTAATACAATGCTATACTATACTATATTCTCATGCTATACACAGCAGCTCAGTTCCTTTGGTAGCAAATAGCTTCAGTATAAAATTTTGTGACTGAGGAACCACAGAGAGATTTTCATCCTCCCCCATTTTATTGACAGATACATGACATGACATTCTGCATTCATGGTTGACAGTAACTCAGATTTACCAGAAACACAGTAACAAAATATAATGATTAAAAGATTTTATCCAAATATATAAACCTACATTTGAATACAAAATAATTTGGAAATAGCTGTCAGAGCTCATCTGTAGCCCCATGCACTACATCCATAGTGGGCTGGGGACACGATTGGTCTGATGGTATTAATGACCATGATTCGACTGGGATCCCAGACACAGTCCTCCTCCAGACCACTCTTCACCATTCCACAGTTAGGAGGCACCCAGGCAGTGTCGTACACCTCCCCATACCTGGAGTCATGCCAGGTCTTCTGACGCGGGTGACCTTGATAATTAATGGCGATCACTTTACCCACATTAACTACAACCTTAATAACAACCCTGTCATACTCTGGGTGATCAATGGGGTAGCGACTTGCTTTCTCTAGGTCTCTGCTGAGGTAGACACCAGGACCCAGCATCCCGTCTGAAGACCGGCAAAAACCTGAGAACAGGATCATGTCAGCATTGCTGCTGGTGGTGCCGTGGTACATGACGTATTCCTGGTTGTTTGTTGGTTTAGATAGGCCCAGTTGAACTACCCCTGCGGGCAGATTGAAGTCATCCTCAGCCCACTGGAAACGACTCATATTGGTGTCAAGATAACTGCAGGTAAGAAAATCATTAATTTAAAATTCCGTGAAAGATTCCATACAAAAATGATCATCACTTTACATCAAACAGGCAAAAAACCAGAAAGTTGGCTAGTTACACAGAGTAAAAATACAAATTATTTTAGGTTCTCAATGTGTTCACAGTACTTAACAAGGCTGGAGGAAGCAGAGCAGCACAAAACTGGCTGTGCTGTTTGGGATGTGTTCCCTGAATACACTGAGTCTGTTGAACTAAGAAACCAGAGAATCTGAAGACTCATCATACACCAAGACAGCACACATTAACATAATACAACACGATCCGCGTGGATGCTAGAAAACACGATGGCAGCCTCGTGAAAGTAATTAAAGAGCATGATATACTTGACCCGCTTCAGTCTGGTTTCAGGAAAGGACACTCAACGGAAACCTCGCTCCTGGCAATGGTGAATGACCTTCGTGCTGCAAGAGCTGCCCACAGATCCTCTGTCCTCATCCTTCTGGACCTATCTGCCGCTTTTGACACAGTCAATCACCAAATTCTTCTCTCCACAC